>JAODXP020000017.1:2777487-2874987 GCA_027497455.2 Sardinella longiceps
GTGCAATATGACTGCACTGCAGCCCATGGCCAAATGCTATAGCAATGTTGTTTTAGGCTATCTTTTGGAATTCAGTTTTGGTTGCATTTATCTATATTGTATTAACAGGCAAATATCTGGATTAAGTCAATTTGCTAATTTAGTTGTAGGCTACTTTCATTGAATTTGCATGATAGCCTGTGTGGCATAATAAACCATGCAGCCACCACGCATAAACTGCAGTGTGCTTTTGGTGCGTCAAAAAAAAAGGACGCCCGACGAAAACATGTTCAATTTTTCCAACCGAAATAACATTGACTAGCAGACACAAGCTAGCTGGCAAATATCTAACAGATTGTCGTTTAGCTACTAACATTATGTCTTCATTCATAATCTCAGTTTTTCATATCCCTCCAAGACCGTTTACCTTCCCAATGAGGCTGATAACCTGACGCGCTCAAGACAGATAGAGGGAAGGAGGGGGCCGCCGCCGCCGTGTTTTCACTTGATACAATGACGCGAATACAGTACGCTAGGCGCTCACTGGTAGCGCTGAAGCCTGTTTAAAAATGACTGTCGGCGCAAAGTTTGCAAATTCTATGACGCTGCATTCCGGTTGACTATGAAAGTAGTACATTTATGATATTTAAGACTTTCATTTTTAAAATTAAGACTTTGCAACGGAATTTAAGACTTTTTAAGGCCTTAATTTTGGAACATTTAATTTAAGACTTTTTTAAGACAGACATACATACAGTACAGACAAACAGAGAAAGAGAAAGAGAGAAAAAGACATACAGACAAACAGAGAGAGAGACAGACAGACAGACAGAGAGAAACAGACAGACAAACAGGCAGGCAGGCAGGCAGTATGGGTGTGTGTGTGTGTGTGTGTGTGTGTTACCTGGTAGAGGAACCTCTGGCTGAACTGGTGCATAGCCCCCTGCAGCTGGCTGCGCTGGGACTGCCACTGCTCGTAGTTGCGCACAGACTCGGCCGTGGGCCGCTGCCAGGTGGTGGTGCGGGTGTTGTGGTCCACGTAGTAGTAGCGCCCGCGCTGGTCCACCCGCTTCTCCCAGCTGGACACACACACACAAACACACACACATACACACACACACACACACACACACGTAGATATGAGAGCAAGCCATATTTCCAGTATTATTTAGTAATTCTGTAAAAGCCACAAGACCTCCTCCCATTACTCCTTGTGGCCTCTATGAATTCAGATGCAGGCATCCAAAACCTTCTGTGCATTCCTACAGACACTGGATACATATAGTCTATACAGACACACACACACACACACACACACGCAACCCATACTGACATCACACTCTGCATACAGTACATGCAGTCTACACACATACATATTCAAGTACGCACACGCAACCCATATACTGTACACAAAAATTTACACACACACAACCCATACATACTGACAACACATACTGTATGCAGTCTGCACACAAACAAACACTCAGGCCCACACACACACACACAAACACACACACAAACCCATAGATACTGACCCAAACACAGACACACATACACACACAGTGACAAATGGACTAATTGAGCGCTTTAGCAGCATAGAGAAGGGCTGGTTCTGCAATCTGTTCTCCTAGTGAAATACCTGAAGGCAAAGCAGGAGGCTCTTTTCCCCTACAGCAGTGGGCTGCCTGCCTCACATCACATCACATCACAACACATCCCATCCCCTCCTCTCCTCTCCTTCCTTCTGCAAACCCAAGTATGCTTGTGGCTATTCTCATACCTCTGACTCAACCAGTGCAGAATTTGGATGTGAAAACACCAGACTTCCGTGGACCAACACACACACACACGCACGCACGCACGCACACACACACACACACACACACACACACACACACACACGCACACACACACACACACACACACGCACACACACACACACACACACACACACTTGTCTCTGGGGCAGCCTCTGACACGCTTTAGTGGAGTGGACTTTTAGAGTCAAGTATGTTGCTATGTTGTCAATGGGCAGAGAGTAGAGCAGAGCAGAGCAGAGCAGAGGTCTGGAGATAGGCGCTAGCCTCCACACATCCCTTCCACACTCCCTCAGGACAAAGACAGCTAAGCCCTCTGTCTGGACGGCCAAGGCGCGCGCGCGGGGGGGGGGGGTTGGAGAAAGACAGGAAGAAAGAGAAAGAAGGAGAAGCTGAAACAACAGAAGAGAAAGAAAGAAAGAAAGAAAGAAAGAAAGAGATAGTGGAACAGGAGAGAAACAAAGAGCAGTAGAAAGAGAACAAGATGGTTCACAGGCCCATTAATGCACAAACACACTGTGTGTGTGTGTGTGTGTGTGTGTGTGAGTGCACCCCAGCGCCCCACACCCTCTAGCGCTGTTAAAACTGAGCACGCAGCCAAGCTCAACGGCAGGGTTTAAGTGGGAACAGATAGTGGGGTGGGACCCCCGTGAGGTGCTCTAGGCGCCCCCCTCCCCCTCCCCATCCCCATCCCACACACACACACACACACACACACACACACACACACACACAGCAGTTAACCCAATCGGGTTCCCTCTCTCTCTACGCTCCCACTGTCAGTGCTTCTGGTTGGAGGCCCGCTGCTCTGCTCTGCTGTGCGCTAAGAAAAGGACTTTTGTTCTCGGCTCCCCTGACGTTTCCCCTGGCGAGTGGAAAAAGTGAGGGTGGCAGGCAGGGGTGGTGGCGGTGGTGGTGGTGGCGGCCGAGGAGAGAGGGGTGGGGGGGTGGGGTGTGTGGTAGCGTGACCTTTCCTTCTCTCACTCTGACAGCCTCTCCTTACATGACAGGAGGGGGGTGGGGTGGGGCCCCTGAAACAAGCGAGGAACCTGCCTGCCTGCCTCCACAGAGAATCAATAAGTGCTCACCTAAGACTCTGTAAAAAGTGCTGCTGGACTGACTCTTTTTGTAATGGGAGATGGAGAGGGTGTGTGTGTGTGTGTGCGTGTGTGTGTGTGTGTGTGTGTGTGTGTGTGTGTGTGTGTGTGTGTGTGTGTGTGTGTGCGTGCGTGTGTGTGTGTGTCTTTACAGCTCATTAATGACCTGTCTAACAAATTACACATGAATGAAGCTGTAAATATTTGGCTATACCAGAAGAATAAATTTTCACAACACACACACACAACAGGGGGGGTGGAAGAGGTCTTGGCATTGAGGTTTGAGGGTAATTACATGTATTTAATAGAGCTGTCAATCAATAATATTGGGTACAATTAAACCCAGGAGGTGGGTGAAAGAAAAAGGTGCGTTTTGCTGTTCCCAGACCAGTCCTGACCAGTACTGGTACATAAAGGGTCTGGAAACCCTCAGGATTGCCCACAAACAACCCCATAATCACACAAAGAGCTTCTGAGGCCACATTACTGATGTCACACATCCTCCGCCAATCAGATCGCATAATCACATGTGTGACGCCTGTGGCAGCCAATCATATTCTAAGTTAGCAAGTTGTGCTGCACCCTAGTCTCTGCTGTGCTCCTCTGTGAAAGGAGGGAGGAAAAAGTGAGCCGTGGAGAGAGAGAGAGAGAGAGAGAGAGAGAGAGAGAGAGAGAGAGAGAGAGAGAGAGAGAGAGAGAGGAGAGAGAGAGAGCAGAGAAAGAGAGGAACTCACCCCGGTGGGAGGGGTCTTTCCCAGGTGGTAGTCTTTGTGTTGTGGTCCACGTAGTACACTCGGCCATGGGGCAACACCCGCTGTTCCCAGCTGTAGACAGAGATGAGTGGGGTGTGTGAGGTGCGTGTGAGTGTGTGAGTGAGAGTGTGATTGTGAGTGAATGAGTTTGTGTGTGTGTGAGTAAGAGAATGATTGAGAGTGTGTGCGTGTGTGTGTGTCAGTGAGTGAGTGAGAGTGTGTGTGTGTGTGTGTGTGTTTGTGTGTCAGTGAGTGAGTGAGTGAGTGAGAGTGTGTGTGTGTGTCAGTGAATGAGTGAGTGAGAGTGTGTGTGTGTGTGTGTGTGTGTGTGTGTGTGTGTGTGTGTGTGTGTGTGGAGTGAAAGAGAGGGATAGAGAGAGAGATGGAGAGAGAGAGAGAGAGAGAGAGTGATGAGGACAAGAGAAGGAGAGTCAATGGAAAGACAAGATTTCTGGCCAAAAGCCCAAAGCCAAATCATCATAAGGGATTTCAGACAGTGACAAGTCAGTGACACATGGAAAAACCACTCTCACACATACACACACACACACACACACACACTTTTGAGAAACTTAACCACAGCAAATAAACACTTCTGTTTTCACAAGCACACACACAGACACACAGACACACACACACACACACACACCCAGCTGGCAGCGATTCCACCACGGGTTCCGTGGCAGGAGTGGGCTGGTCCGGGTTGGAGGGGGCGGTCTCTGCTGGGACAGGGGGCGTGGCTCCGTTGTCTGTTCCAGGGGGGGCGTTATTGGCGGGGGCGTCAGGCCTGAGTGAGGGGGACAAGGGAGGGGGGGTGTGCCGCGCCAGGCCGCTCCGCCCATTCTCCAAGCCGTTGGGGGCCAGCTCACCTTTACCTGTGCCAGGCAAGAGAGAGGAACAGTACTTATGGGGATGTGCGTGGAAAAGATCTGTGTGTATGCCATTAAGGGATGTGTGTGTGTGTGCTGTGTAAAAAATGTCACTATTGGGGTTACTGGTGAAGTATGTGTGTTTGTGTTTGAATGTATGTGTTATAGGGGTACCTGTGATCTGTGTCTGTGTGTGTTGTAGGGGTACCTGTGCTCTGTGTGTGTGTGTGTGTGTGTGTGTGTGTGTGTGTGTGTGTGTGTGTGTGTGTGTGTGTGTGTGTGTGTGTGTGTGTGTGTGTGTGTGTGTGTGTGTGTGTGTGTGTGTGTGTGTGTGTGTGTGTGTGTACCTGCGCTGCCAGGGCTGCTGTGGGAGGAGCTCTTAGAGGAGCGGTGGCGTGTGGAGGCCCCAGGGCTCTGCTCTCCGTTCACATCGCCGTTAGTCAGGAGCGACCCTCTCGGCCCACCGGGAGAGGTCCCTCGAGAACCGCCTGGAGAACGCCTGTGGGTTCTGTGCACAGGAGAGAGAGGAACCAATCAGGGAACAAATGAACACACACACACACGTAACAGAAAATGTATTGTGGTGTTTATTGCCAGCTAGCCCAGGCTCCCGTTTCCCAAAAGCATAGTTGCTAACTTAGTTCCAACTTGGTTGCAATGCAACTTCGCATTGCCAACTAACTACAATCTTTTGAGGAACAGATGCCATCCGTTAGCTAGTACACACACACACACACGCACACACACAACACACACACACACACACAAACACACACACACAGACACAGACACACACACACACAAAAAGGTCCACCTTTATCTTGTTCTTGTGCACCTCTCATGGATCTTAAAACAACAACCTCTTGAAATGTAGGAACAGCAGGCCCATCTCCTTTCTCACACTCGAGTGCACACATCACCAGTCACCGCTGCGAAACTAAAGTGAGCCAATTCACCTCCAAATGTTGTGATTTTACAGGGCCAAGGCTTATAAATGTGCAAATGAAACGCCAATAATTACCATGCCTCTGTGATGCAGCGACTGCCACCAGTTCTGCGGAGCTGATGATTAAGTGCGCTGTGAAGCACTGGGGAAGTGTGTGTATGCGTGTGTGTGTGTGTGTGTGTGTGTGTGTGTGAGAGAGAGAGAGAGAGGGGTGATAATTGCGGAGGTATGCGGGGCCGCTACTCTTGGAGGCCTACTTTATTGTAAGGAAATACTGTTTGGACTTCTGCTCAGCATTTAGAGACATTTTCCCACAGCTGTGCAAAGAATCTGTGATCGATGATTATGGGCACGCTCTTGCGTCAAATCCAGAAATGGGGTCCAGTAAAAAAAAAAAAAAACACACACACACACAAAAAAAAAACACGAGGCAAACTGCGAGGAGCGAAACCCCAGACGGCAGCGTCACTGAAGAATCTGCGGGTTGGCGCCCGAGAGCCGTCCTTCGCTAAGTAAATTGAAAAGAATCAAAATTACAAGCTAAGGTCCAAAGAGGTTCGCTAGTTTTCTCCGCAACCTGCCTTTCTTTCTCCATGTTTCGGAGCTGTTTGGCAACTCTGCCTGTACCTCTACCCACAAAGTGGCCGAGCGTGCCAGCCGAGGGCTCACTGCGTCACAGCAGCGTCATTGCACCCTGGTCCAGGAGCAGCTGACCACGCAGTCTCCTCAGGTGATGTTCTACAGGCGGGCCGGCTCTCCTCTCCTCTGATCTGATCCAAGCGCCCCGTTAAACTTCTCTGGCAAGAGCAGCGGAGGAAGAGTACGCAGAGCAGCGTCTCCCAAACAGCTGTTTGAGTTTTGCTCGTTTGACACAAACCCCCTCAGATCTTCCCCAAGGGGGGTATAAAGCTTCCTTCGTCGCTGTACAGTAGTCTTTCCCACAGATACAGAACATACGTTATCCTGTCAGGTCTTAGGTCATAACTACTTGTCTTTGACGGAGGTTAGCAATGCTAACGTAATTAATGTTTCATGTTAACATCGCTTATCTAGAAAGTTACAGATACAGATGGGCCTTGAACCTGGTGGCCTTTCGGGAGGAGATCCTGGTTAAACAACGTTTAGGCCATAGATGAGCATACTACACAGGCGTCTTACTACAGTGTCTGTATGCGTGCTGACAACACTTCTTCTTTATCTTCATCCGCAAACCCAAAAGGTAGATTTATATGAGGATATTTTTACCGTCTTTTAGATGTTAAGTTTGATCAAGCACATCTGATTGGATAAAGGAAAGCCGCTACATGTCCAAGGGAAAGGGCGGAAAAAAACAGTCTGTTTGCGCTCGGGTGTTCAAAGAGCGCTCTGTTTCTGCGAGGTATGAAGGAAAAGCTCAGTCTACGACTGAAGGAACTGAACACTGACTCACAGACACACACAAACACACACACACATACACACACACACACAAAGAGGTGTCAGTGTGACCTTCTGTTTCTTTCGAAACTCGCCGCTCATATTTTCCTAGCGGCTAAATTTAGTGTTTTTTTCCGACGTATACTTTTATACAATGCAAACATGTTGGTTTCTACCCCCCGGATACTGGAATGCTAAGCGCAAACTTGGACAGGAATCAATGGAAACATTGTAAGGGGGTGGAGGTGGGGGTGGGGGTACGGGCCGAGAGTGGGAGTCGGGAGTTAGGGTGCTTTTCTAACTGGTTACCTGTCCTCTGGACGAGAGGAATGAAAGGAGGCGGGAGCAGGGACAAAGAGGGAACACAGCTGTGTCTCATGTTTCTCATGTTTCCTGGTGGAGGCTTTTTTTGGTCAGAATCACGTGTGATTAGCGGCTGGAACTCGGTGCTTCCGTGGGCCCCTGTGGGGGGTCCGAGTCGGTCTGGGCGTCATGGGAGACTGCAGGGACGGCCAAAGCAGTGGCATTTTTTCGTCGCTTCAAGACATCCTCACTCTACTCCTATCCCCACCTCCCAGCACACACACACACACACACACACACACACACACACACACGCACACGCACACGCACACGCACACATACACACATACACACATACACACACTCTACTATGCCCCCTCCACCTCAATCTCTCTCTCAACAGATGGATGCTGCAGCTGAGAGAACCTCTCAACCCGATGGCATGTCCTCTGTGTTGGGTGCATTTAGAGTAAATACACAGACACTTCCTGTGGGTGTCTGCCTAGGGGGGTTGGCCCCTCCTCTAGACCCTGCAGTGGTGTGTGTGTGTGTGTGTGTGTGTGTGTGTGTGTGTGTGTGTGTGTGTGTGTGTGTGTGTGTGTGTGTGTGTGTGTGTGTGTTGGAGCTCCAGCAGAGGCTCCTGGCTTGTATCAGGCCTGGGGTCTGCGAGCGCTGGCCTCTCGGGAGACTCCAAGCCCACTTGTGGTGCTGGTCACTGGGGAGACTGAGCTCAGGGTCTGCAGTCAGGCAGCACAGATCACGTGCAGTCACTGCTCAGGAATGGCCCTCACATTTGGCTCTTTCTTTAGAGATACACTATGTACACATTTTGTTCTTACTTGAGATGTAGGAAATGCCCTTTGTAAAAAATTAGGACATACAGGCGGTTGGCCTTTTTTTGGCCCAATCCCAATTCTACCCCTTACCCCACCGCTTATTTTTCCCTTTGGTTTTTGCGCGTTCCCGCGAGGTGAAGGGGTGTCCCGATTCTCCTTGGGCGCAAGGGGTAGGGCTAAGGGCGAGGGCTACCTGGCCCTTCAAACGGCGCCGCTCCAGGACCGCCCTCAAAACGAAGGGGTATGACACACGTAGTTTTCAGCAGTGGAAGATAAGCACCACTGGCAAAGGATACCAATGGATTCGGTATTTATAATAAAGTTTAGAAACCTGCAAGTTCTGTTATGTGATATATTCAGTATTGAGACAACGAAACATACGTTATCCTGTCAGGTCTTAGGTCATAACTACTTGTCTTTGACGGAGGTTAGCAATGCTCACATAATTAATGTTTAATGTTAACATCGCTTATCTAGAAAGTTTCCAACACGTTTCGCGTTTAAGATGTGATCACATGTATTCATATCGCATTTGTTAGTCCGCGAAATTACCGTTATTTATCATATAGTAAAGGTTGGACTCGGTCACAAGTCCGTGGGCACATTATTTTCTTAAGGTAGTGAATTGACATATCGTCTCATTTCTTATGTTTACATCCCTCTCACTTGTCACTCGGTTTCAAGGGATAAGGGATAGGCGAAGGGGGAGGGCAAAGGGGAAGGGGAAGGGGGAAGATTAGAAATGGGATTGGGCCTTAAAGGAGAAAGCCGGCGTGAATCAACACGTAGTCCTACTGTTTTGAAGTGACAAGTGCTATTGTTAGCCACCTCAATCACTGGATTTCATGCAAGGCAGACTGAGATAGCGAAACGGCAGCTAACGTTAATAGAATAGGGCATTTCAAAACGAAAACAAATCGATTAGGTTTCGTTTTTGACATGCCTCATTCAGTTAGTGTTAGCTGCCGTTTCGCAAACTCGGTCTACGATGCACAAAATTTTATCATGAGGTGACTTTCAGTAGCACTTAGCAGTATAAAACCGCAGGGCTAGGTGTGGATTCACGCCGGATTATACCTTTAAAGTAAATATCATTCTGTGCTTTCGTTCTGTATTTATGGCCATCACTGAAGGCAGACTGGACATAGGTGAGGAGATAGGTGAGGTGCATGTGACTAAAGCTGAGGCAATAACTGTCAGGAAAGTCCCAAGGGTGGGAATAGAATAGAGGACTCTGGCTTATCTCTCCAGGTACAGAGAGGAGAAAAAGTCATGACCGTGCACTTCTCTGCTTTAACTGTTATCAGCTGATTGAAGCTGAACTGAAAGGACAAAAGTGGTGCATGTGTGTATGTTAGTGTATGTGTGTGTGTGTGTGTGTGTGTGTGTGTGTGTTAGTGTATGTGTGTGTGTGTGTGTGCATGTTAGTGTATGTGTGTGTGTGTGTGTGTGTGTGTAAGGCTCACCTGCCGCGGGGGCTGGCTGTGCTGGGCGTTTCCTCGCTCTGTGTCCTGCGCAGGTTAGGTCTGTCTGACTGCAGCATCTCTGCAATTTGATGAGAAAAACACATAAGTGAGAAAGAGAGCAAAACAAGGCAATGAGCTTAAGCCACCACACAGTTAGAAACATAGGCAATCACACACTCCTTGATAATAGCCACCTCCCAGTTTGAAAAACACAGTTGGCCCTCACACACTCCTAGAACACAGGCAGTGAGGGAGAAAGTTATTACCCCAGTTACTAGCAACAATAAAGTCATTACCAGCACCACCGCCAGCCATCAACATCAAAGACACACAGAGCTGGGGAGAAAATATAGACAGTTAGAGTGGAGACAGGGACACAGAGAGTGAGAGTGCAAAGGAGGGGGAGGGAAAACAGAGAGAGAGAGAGAGAGAGAGAGAGAGAGAGAGAGAGAGAGAGAGAGAGAGAGAGAGAGAGAGAGAGAGAGAGAGAGAGAGAGAGAGAGAGAGAGAGAGAGAGAGAGAGAGAGAGATCCTCTACGTCAGTGCTGCGGGCTCACTGGAGCCATTGTGGTTGGCAACTTTTTGCCCCATTCCTTCCCCCCCTCTTTCACCACAAACCCACCACATCCCACCCATGTCTCCAACACGCCAGCTCTCAAAACACGCCTTTCATAAAACGCCATGGAGACACCAACACAGCCACCTCAGAGGGGGCAAAAGTGAGAGAGCAAAGACGAGACGACGGGTTTGGGGGAGATGACGAGGGGACAGGGGTTGTAATCCGCCCCAGGAATATGACTGCCATGCCGGTGGAGACTTGATGTAGCGCTGCGACGCGACGGCTCCCTTTCCGCCACGTTACTCAGTCGGTCAGGCGCATGGACGGGTGGCTGGGGGGCGGCGCCGTGTAAACAGGCGGCCTCGTTTCATGGATGGCGAGTTGACACACAAAGCCGGGCTTTGCTTTGCAATCGCCTTTTCTTTTTTTTCTTCCTTTTTTTTTCCCCCCCGACAGGTATGAAGGTCCTTCTTGTGCTGCTGAGTGCCTCCCCCCCATCCCCTTGGCTTAATGAGACACTGATGTGACTCCAGCGTCCAGTAAGCTTACAACTCACAGACACAACCTACACCCCCGCACCCCTCCTGCCACCTCTGCCTCGTCCAGTCACCCATCCGCTCCCCGTAACACCGTCTGATTGTAGCCAATGGGCTGAGCGGCCCAATGACACACATCTCCCCAGTGTTGGGCTGGAGCCATGTGTGTGTGTGTGTGTGTCTGTCTGTTTGGGCCACAGATGCACATCAGTCTGGCCTCAGATCTCTGCAGCGTGGGACGAGAACAAGAGGACACACACACACACACACACTCACTACTCAACCTGCAGCTTCACTGATAAGGGCAAACTAACTCTTTTAAAAGGGCACTGAAGGATAGGGAAATAGTGGTAGAAAAAAAAAATTAAAGACAGAGAGAGAAAGTGTGAGAGAGAAAATAAAGAGAGAAAGGGGGGGGGGCTGTTTTGTTTCTTTTTTTGTTCTTTATTCTTTAACATACTGATTTCCTGTACAGCTAAACGCTTTGGCAATACAAAATACATTTTGTCATGCCAATACTGCTCAATTGAAGGAAATTGAGTCGAGTTGAGTTGAATTGAATTAGGCTGAATTGAGCGGAATTGAATAGAGTTGAATTGTAAAGAGACGTACGAGGTGACTGATATCCACTAGCAGAGTTCACCCCTCTGAAGCCTTTAGCACTGCCACCCCAAGAAGCCTGACCTTGGCCAACTTCTATCTTCCTTCTCTCCTCCATCATGCTGTTGTTTAGTTTAGCCTCGGCCTCGGTAACCCCGCCCTTTGGCCAAGCCGCTGACGCTCGGTGGGACGTGTGAATGTGGCACCAGTGGGCGAGGGCTTTTGGGCCGCGCAGCAGCACAGCCGTGTTTGCATTTCACATGTTCCCATATGTTCCCACTGGACACTGGGGTTAGCGAGGCCACCACAGCCCCCGGCCCTACACAGCACTTCTCCCAAAGAGAGAGAGGGATAGAGCGAGCGGGAGGTACAGGGAGGGAGAGGGGGGGGAGAGAGAGAGAGAGAGAGAGAGAGAGAGAGAGAGAGAGAGAGAGAGTGTGTGTGAGTGTGTGTTAGAGGGAGGTGTGTCGGTGGGGGTGGGGGGTCTTCCTGGTGTGCTCTACACAGATGTGCTCCTCCTGACACCAGCGCAGCTAAATTGCAGCCATGCTTGCAGTGCTGTTTGCCTTTGGCTGCTTGTTGAGAATGGAGCTCTACACACACACACACAGCCTTAGTGACTCATACGTATTCATGCGCTGGCAGGAGGCACCGATCTTTGTGTATTTATGTGTGTGTGGCTCAGTATGTGTGAGTGTGTGTGTGTGTGTGTGTGTGTGTGTGTGTGTGTGTGTGTGTGTGTGTGTGTAAGAAAGAGTGTCAGTGTTTGTGTGTGTGTGAAGGTGAGTTGTGACTGCTGTGGTTCTGTGTTTTCTCGGGGGCCCCCAAAGCACAAAGAGGCTGTTTATGGGTAGCTGTGTGTGTGTGTGTGTGTGTGTGTGGACTCGTGCGCATGTGTATGAGTATGAATCCGTCTGTGTGTGTGTGTGTGTGTGTGTGTGTGTGTGTGTGTGTGTGTGTGTGTGTGTGTGTGTGTGTGTGTGTGTGTGTGTGTGTGTGTGAGCATGTCAGAAAGACTGCCAGGGGAAATGAGCAAAAACACTAAACCAACAGAGCAGGCCTTCAGCTGGGAACACAGAAGACCCTTAACACACAGACCCACAGCCACACGACACACACTCCTCTCTTTTATACACGCGCATGCACTCACATACAGACACACACACACACACACACACGAGCCACACGCTCCTCTCGCTCACGGCCCTTGAGACAGCGCAAACACTCGAAAGCTTTATTCACACACAGACCTACATATGTACATCTAGAGGCTCCCATTCACAGCCTAAATTCACCTTCTCTTCTCTCTTTCTCCCACTCCCTGCCCTTCATCCCCCTCTCCACAGTGTCCCCACAGTAGGGCAGGAAACACCCCACCCCCCCTCCACACCTCCCTCCCTCCCTCCTTCTCTCCCTCCCTCACACATTTGATCACAGGAGCTGATTGTCCCGCCAAGCGCAGAGAAAAACGACACCCAATTATACAATTCTGAGAAACAAATTATATATAAGCACTCCCAATCATGTTTGTGTGTGTGCCTGTGTGTGAGTGTGTGTGTGCGTGTTTGTGTTCACATGACAGCAGCCAGGAAGAAAAAGCAAACACGTCTAAACGAGATAGGAAGGCATGAAGAAGCCTATTCATAGCCAATTACACAACATCGCCGGTCATACATGCTCAAACACACACACGCATACACACACACACACACACACACACACACACACACACACACCTACATTTACACAGAGAAGCAATGATTTTGAACAGGAAGGCCCACATGTACATTTGTGGCCTTT
Source organism: Sardinella longiceps (assembly GCA_027497455.2). NCBI lineage: Eukaryota > Metazoa > Chordata > Actinopteri > Clupeiformes > Clupeidae > Sardinella > Sardinella longiceps. Next base: position 2,790,464 of record JAODXP020000017.1, read on the forward strand.
AGTATATAAACAAGCGCCGTGTCAGCCTTAGCAAACTAGTCACCCTATAAACCTCTGAAAGGCAACTCTAACTCAGGAGCCAAAAAACACACTCCATCGACCCACAACTCATCCCGGATATCACAAATTGTGCAAAGCTAGCTAGGAAAAATCTATACTCTTGTTTCCTGCATTACCACATACTATGATAAAATTTGTGTGTTTTTAGACGGGAATTAATTTGGCTGCTACATCAATATACTGTAAGTCCAATGAAGAAGGAAAGAACAATATACTGTATAATCAGAGGACAAGTGTACAAATTGAATAATTGAATGTACTGTATAATATGCATGACTATGCTTTTTTCCTTTTGGTTTTGGTCAAGAGTAAATTCTTCGTGGTGGAACCCCCTTTAATGTAAAAAAAAAAAAAAAAAAAAGCCCACTAACTGCAGAGTAAAGATTGAGACAATTGCATTTCACTTTCAACAGCTAACAGATATCCCTCTGCTTTGGCAAAGCTTTTGTTGAACATTGGCCCAAATACTAGAAATGATTTAGAAATCTTCTTTTATTTCTATTCATTTGTTTTTCTGCTCTTAGTTAACTGCTGTTTTAATTTTGTTTTTTCTGCTTTGATCTGGATTTAAAAAAAAATTACATACCATAACTTTTTCATTTTTACACTTCAGTAATTGGACATCCAATATGAAGAAATAAGTTCTGAGAGAGCTGTTAACTGAACACAATTTTACCTCCGCCAAGGAGGTTATGTTTTCGGTCTCGTTGGTTTGTCTGTCTGTCTATTTGTCCGTTTGTCTGTTTGTTTGTCAGCAGGATAAGTCGAAAAGTACTAGACGGATTTGGATGAAATTTTCGGACAATGTGTATATTGGGGCAAGCAAGAGCTGATAAAATTTTGGTGCCGATCGGTGATCCAGAACATGATCTGGAATGTATATTGTGTTTGTGACCACATTGCCTTGGCAGAGGTCTGCGCTCTCTGAGCGCTTTTCTAGCTATTTATGTAATGATTTTACTAATCATGGTTAATTATTATATAACTGTTATTATTTATTACTATTACATACAAAACAGATAATTTTCCACAATTATTTTATCCATAGAACCGCACAGAATACATTTGCCTAGCACTTAATGGGGTTGAATATGGTAATTACAAAAACTGCTTTAAAATAAAGTACATTCTTCTAAAATCTGTTCTCTATAGCAATGTCCTTTATTAATTCTTAAAAAAAATTATGACAATATTGCTGTGAGACCCAATTTTTTTTCTACATTTGAAACATTAAACATTTCCAATTTTACTTCATCTACTACTTCAACTATTTGCATTTCATTTACCGGCAATCTATTTCATTTAATCAAGTTTAAATATTTTTTAAAAAATTGTTATTTTTCACAGAGTGAAACAACTATGTGCAAGACCACTGCCATACTAGATATGACCAGCAGTTGGATGTTTTGGTTTCTTATTCCAATTTTTTCCCACCCTCAGGCCGCTCTCCCACTCTAAAAATGACTGCTTTAAATTATTTAAACATAAACACACACTATTCAATGGAAGTTCATTTGTAACTCAAGCTTTGTAGCAGGATTCCGAGAACCACTATCTTCCCACACTTGTAGCTCTCTATATGTACTAAATGTTTCATGTGAAGTCATGGGCCTTGGGTAAGGCTTGGGAATCTACGGCCCATGCAATGAGAGTGCAGGGTGCTAACAGCACGATATTCTTGCACACTGTCTTCCCACGTCTTTGTATTTTTAAAACTCTTTCTAACATGCTTAAAACAGAAAAATCTGTCCACTTGTATGGAAATGAAAATGAACTTCATTGGGGTTGAATGACATTACTACACAACCCAGGGCTTAAACACCTAACCTGGGACACATCTTTGGTATTTCTCTGTGCTCAAGAGAACAACATCTGCATGTGGAACCATAGTAGAAAATGCTATGACAAAACTCCCTCGTTTCCCCCCTCAGAACTCATACCCTCTCTCCCTCTCCCTCTCCCTCTCTCACATACACACACACACACATTCACTGTGTAGCGGGAAACTTCTCTGCACTCCTCAACCACAGAGCCCCAAAAGCTCTGGCTTTTTCCACTCCTCAGCCCCAGCCCACTCCAGCGTTTCGTTTAGTTTAGTTTAGGTGGAGTCAACACACACAAATATACATTGAAAAAAGCCCACTGGTTGTACGCAGCTCTGGGCCTGCTACACCACAGCTTCCTTGCAGGATTTGCATGGCAGCGCGTTCACGCTGCATTTATTGCATTTATGCAGCTAGCACACCAGTTGTGCATATGTGATCTTTTACATGCATGAGGAAAAACTTTGTCTTTTTCTGCAACATGTCTGCATGTGTAACTGTTCTATGTTCAGTGTGAGAGTGAGAGTGAGAGTGTGTGTGTGTGTGTGTGTGTGTGTGTGTGTGTGTGTGTGTGTGTGTGTGTGTGTGTGTGTGTGTGTGTGTGTGTGTGTGTTATGAGGCGGGACTCACTGTCTGTTGCTGTGCTGCCATTGGGCAAGGATCCCAGATCAACAACCAGGCCGTCCAGACAGACGTTCAGCTCGCCTCCTGCTACAACTGAGCCTTTGTTCTCCGTCTGCAGAACTAGACTGAGCTGCAGATTCTCCACTGAACAGCATATGAATGGGGGAGAGAGGGAGGGAGGGAGAGAGAGAGAGAGAGAGAGAGAGAGAGAGGGAGAGAGAGAGAGAGAGAGAGAAATAGAGGGGAAATTGTGAGAAAAAGAGAGTGAAAGTCGATTAGAAAGCCTTACGGCAATGTACGGCATTTGAGTCGTGTTTCAGTACCAATGTTTTGGAAAATCTCTGAACATTTTTCATTTTGTTATCGAGATCTCTGCCACAGAAAGAAGTTTAAATGATGCATAGAGAAACAACAAAATGATTAATGATGAAAAGGCTGATGGTAAAACATTCTGCACTTTTCTTTTCTTTTTTTAAGTGTTAGAAAACTCTTCACTTCTCTCTGACACTTTCTGTACTACTAGATTAAAAGAGCAGATCAGTGGATTACGTGCATGCCAACAGCAACGCTTTAGTCTGACTTTAGTAAATGTTACAGTAAAATCAGATCACTCAAAATCTATCTCTCATCACCCCTCCTTTCACAGGCATGCAAGCCAAAAAGGCAGTCCCAAATTGATACATATGCAGCATTTCAAAACTCAGGCGCCTGTGTGGACAAGTACTCTCGCTCTCTCACTATATTTGTTTGGTGTAGTAGTCATGCCCTAATGTAGACACATGGCTGACAATCCCTTCATGTGATGGTTGGTGGATTCTGAGGTGGTTATTTGGTTCAACCCCCCCCCCCCCCAAATTATACCCAACTACACAGCCTGAGGGGCTGTGAGATTGCTATGGTGACATAATGTCAAGAGGGCAACTGAAATGTGAGGAGGAAGTACAAATTACTTAAATAAGAAAATCAACATGAATTATACTGGCTCAACATCTGCCTAATTGTTAACTGCCTCACATAAAATTTCAACGTCTGTTTTTTTCACCGGAAGTTAAGACATAACAGGACAAGTATAAGAAAACTGAAACTAAACAATGGATCTTGTATACAAGAGGAGATGCTTCTTATTTATAAAATCCTGTAAACATGTTAGCAATGAATCCTATATTATCTGTAGCGCCAGTTAACCCACCATTCAGAGAGGACATTCATTCTGTAGTCTTTCCACTTTTATGATCCCAATCTAGGCGTGAAGGCACTCAGACACACCAAGGTGTCATGTGTGGGTGCACTTGGCTGGACTTACTTTTGCCATCATGGTTGCGTAAAGTGTCCAAAAGGTCAATGGTGGCGCTACCCAGCAGCTCTTTCCTCAGGGTGTGGCAACTCCACAGCTTCAGATCCAGTCGACTCTGAGGCGTCACATTCCTGCAGGCAGGCACCCACAAGGCCGGTGTTACAACCCCCCCATCATACACACACTGCAGTGCAGTGCAGTACAGACACCCTTGTTTAGCCAGCAGGAGCAGAGCCACTGCACATTCAACATTATCAGTCTAGACTAGACCTGTCAAACTACTATTAGCAACTTATGCCCAGGTTTGAACAGGGAGGCAAGCGCACGTGACTCAGGAGTATATCATTGCTTGTGTCTGGGTAACAAAACAACCCAGGGCAAAATAGCATCAAAAAGTAAGTAAGTATATAAATAAATTTAATTTAATTTATAAAGCACATTTATAAGAGTTGGCACTGCTTCAAAGCCGTCTAACCATCCTTTGACTGCTTCAAAAGAATAGTGTGGGTTAAATGGGAAAAGAAAAGCTCACAGGGTGAGGTCCTCGTTCCACTGGAGTTCCAGGTGGCCTGTGCGTTTGCCTGTCTTCTTGGTCTCACTGCTCAGGCCGTCAGCGGTCACCTCCACAAAGGAGCTGAGGCGGGCATGGCGGTTGGGGAGTTTGGGGGACTGGGGCTTTGCTGAAAGAACTAAGGGAGAGAGAGAGAGGAGAAAGATGGGTACCATATTCTCAGTCAGCTACTGTGAGACAACAGCAGAGCTTCAAACAAGTTTTTATGCAGACAAACAGTGGAAACAGATTTGGAGTTGGAATCAAGGCCCGATCAATCCATATTATTGTGAAGCATCACTTGCGAAAGACACCTCCTGTCACATGCTATGAAATATGATGTGGTAAGCTGAATGGCAACACAATGCCATTTCAAAACGTTGAATTGCAAATCAAATGTTTCACAATTTCCTTTAACAGAAAAGTATCATCTAGTCACTGAAAAGCAGTTAGGCTGAGCATTGGAGTGGACCTCCAAAAAAAATCCCTGATCTGCATCGCAACCTCCGAGATCTCCAAAGAGGTTAGGAGTACACTAAAAGTATTGACAACTGTAAAATACCAGCCATTTGACACCACAATACAGTTCAGCAATGAGCAGTATTGATTTCAGCCAATCAAAGGTGCCTACATCAGAGATGAGAACTAGGCCATTACACACTTCAAAACCACTTCCTGTTAGGCCTATGTCTGGATACAATGACTTTGTAGATTTTTTTTTCCAGAGGACAGAAGCCATTTAAATGCAGGCTGGATGGATGGAGAAGTAGCCTAGGCTCGTTCTTTTTTATCCAATTTCAGCAATTTCAGATAAGTAAATCTGACAAGGTGAAAACTGTTTGAAACAGGCAAATGGAGTGCCCTACATTTGCAATACAAGTACAGTAGACTTGTTTTCTAACAAAGGACAACTAAGTGACATATTTGCTTTGAGCAATAAGGGTAAAAGTCCTCTCAGCATCTCTTGTCTGACCAGGCCAGGCAGGGTGGACAAGTTAAGGGACACTGCCCTCTAGCTGAAACAAGGACATTCCTGCACAGCACAGCACAGCACACACTGCCAAATAGGAGTGCTGAGCTGGTGTTCCCAATGGTGCCCTGTCCAGTGATTCTGTGCTAATACTAATATTCAGAGTATACCACTGATGCAAAGAGATGATTCAGAATGAGAGTGAAGGACAGAGCAAGGATGTTGCATGGATGACGAGGCAGGTGTGCACAGGTGGAAAATCATGATTCATTACCTTTCAAGGTCAGTTGGGATTTTTCGGTGGACTGGACGCTGCCAGGTCTATTCACGCTGGCAGTTGCCATGACATCACAGCTCTGAAACATATTTGAAGACACATGCACAAAGAAATCTAAACAGATGACATTCATACTATCACTAGGCTACATCCCCTCTTCAGGAAATCCCCTCTCATGTCAAAGTCCCCAAATAAGGCTTTTCTAGCTTTAATGGTATTCAAGCCATACCCACCTATTCTCTTTAAGAATAGGTAATTCTGACAATTAGACTGAAAATAGGCAGTACACGTTGGTCTGAAGCACCACACCTCAATGCGGAAGCACCTCAAGTATCGCCTTAAATGATGGAGATGACTGGTATTTTGATGTCAGATGTCCCAGTACATTCTCCCCGCGGTGTAAATAAGGGTGACACGGACTAGAAACATTCCTAAATGCAGGTGGATAGGCTTTACCTAGTGACGGATTGAAATCAAACGCGTAGGCTATCTTACAGAAAGGACACATAAACTGGGACCCTGCATTCCTTACTAGGACTCGCGCAAGTCATGTTTACATACTTGAGGTGACAGTAGCTTTGGTTGGGTAACGTTATTTTCAGCTTTCAACCATTATATGATGGCTAATGTTGACTAGTTGCTAACACTAACGTTAGTAACGTTACTCCCCCTGCAATTCCGTTAGCAAGCTACTCAGACGAGTGGAATGAGCTTTTCAAGCACAATGGTGATTAATCTCATGTTGTAAACGCGTAATCTAAAACATCAGACTAGACCCCATAAAGAGGAAATAGGCTGCTTTTTGTTATTTTCAGTAGAATGAAATACAACGTACATCGACTGATTGATCCATCAAACGAAAACAGTTATCACAACGTTAGCTTGCGTTATAAGCAAGCAATAGCAAGACATCAAACGATACATAATTTACTGTCACAGAACAACAGTAATGAGTCGTTTCCGTACATTTACTCTGTCTTAAAGCTACAAACGCACAACAACCCGGTCACATCCCAAAACACACCGACGCATTGTGTGCGCAGTTTAAAAGCCCCACAATAACAACATAGGTCCCGTACATGGCTAGCACGCTAGCGAGCTAGCCCATCAACCCTGGCTAATAGTCGGCTAGCTATTTCAAAGATATCACTTAACATTTAACAGCAATGAGTGGCCCATCTCAACATGACAAGCACATGTTACCAGGTAAAAGTGTTTACGTCAAACAGGGTTCAATGTTTTTTCCGTTGTTGACAACATTTGACATCTGTTCCTACCTTAATAAAGCTGTGGTCCTATCGTTGCTACCTAGTTAACTTTCATTTCCGCCTCAATGTCAGGGTCACGTGGTAAAAAGAACAACGCAGTCGCAATGAATCATTTCTCCCCATAAAAATGAAAAATTAACAACAAAGCGCCTCTCAGGCTTTGTTAACGGACATAACAGAGAGCATAACAAAGAACGGGAAAAAATAAATTTTGTCTACTGGTCTTTTTCACGTTAAGCAGCAAATTAAGCCTTTTAAGCAGGACAGATGGTCAGTCAATTTGTCATCTAGATTTAGGGTGGTTCAATTAGTTGAATTTTTAATCATGATAACAATTACTACTTCAAACAACCGCAAAAATAATATAATCATTGTGGTCCATTGCGTTTCATTTTCCAAGTAGGCTTAGACTTATTTTAGGTTAATGAAATGACAGTATAAAGGAAATCATGACACATGGGGAAATCAAGGAAATTCTCTTTTGTGTTAAATGTGAAAGTCAATGCATAATGGTGATAATGTTGATTTCAATATTGATACAAACATTCTTTTTATTTATTTTACTTTAATCAAGTATTCAATATCTCCAGTCTGAATAGCACATATAACGTTAGGCCTACAGTAGCAGTGTCCTAGAGTTGGTGTAAAAGAAACTCAAATGCTATTGTTTCATCAAGAACAACAGAGATTTCCCCTTAGAATTATGTCAACAGGCCTGTCTACAAGTGTCATATTGTAGGCCTTAGGCCCACTAGATAATACATGGTCACTTAGATATATATTCTATTGCATGAACAAAAGTTACAGGAATCCACATACAGTATACAGGATTGAACATAATCCACAGTAGTTTGCAAGGTCAAAATAAGCCATCCGTTATTTTTGGAGCGCAGCAAAGTTTATCATTTGAATTTGAAGACATGGAAACAAGTGGTCCATAACTGTGCTCAATTCCTTGTGGTGACATTCACACATTTGGAGCTCCAAGTACAGTCATATTGCTTTGGAATTCTAGACTAGTGCATTTCGCTGTGTTCTTCCTGTTGCAATTGGACTGCCTGGAAGTCAGGAGCTAGACGCTGATTCATATAGTGGTCATGGTAGTACGTGGTAACAGCCAAGGGAGGTCCCAGCAGCAGACAGAGCCATACAAGTCCATTCCCATAATTCCCAATGAAGAGACGCTCCAAGAGAAAAGACAGAATTAGCTGAAATAACAAGAGGGTGAACAGAAAGATCAGCATTCATGTCAGCTACTGTAGGTCTACACTCAATTTTGTTGTAAATGCAACCTCTGAATTCTTGGCCATCCAATACAATACATGGTACAATGCCTGTCATGCCTTTAAATCTGAAACTGTTAATTGAAAATCTCACCTCAAACATCATGCTAAAAAATAGCCATAGATTACATCTTTGCAGGGCAAGGGCAATGATACACTGTAAAGAGACGAATAGACCAGTTCATAAAAATACTCGTGGCTACACCAAAATATTTCTATGCTGAACTAAATCATACCTCCAAAAGTCCAGACACAACTATGAAGATCAGTATATCTGCCTGTTTTGCAGAGAGGGTCCGCTGCAAAAATGGCTCGTAGAGATGTCTGTGTATTAATAAGAGAGGAGAGACAAAGAAAAATTGACAAGATAAGGGAGAGAGGGGGGAAAAGAGTGGGTTTGTTCATTGGATCAACTATTTATTTGGGTGACAGACCTTTGAATCCACCTTTGGAGAGGAACATTCCAATTTCTCCAGAAACTGCCAAGTGTGTCAGCATTCCTAGGAATATGCAAGTCGAAGAAAAAAAAAATCATATTTAACCAATGAGATAGACAGAGGAAATGAAAGGCAGCATGATTAGGGGGTTTGAGAATGGTGACTCACCACCAGTCTCCATAGAAATGGCGGTCACCAAAACACAGGAGTTCAGCTAGGAGGTTGAGATAGGAGTGCGAGAAGAGGAAGAAGAACATCAGCCACAGGAAATGGGTGGGCGTCTGCATGGGAGAGTGGAAGTGTCATTTCAGGCTCCTGACTTTCAAGGATACACAGCAGACAAATATAACACCCAACACATACAGTACAAACACACACACACTCACCGCCAACTCCACAAGGTGCTCAATCCTTGCCGCTATTTCCATATCCTTGACAGACCAGACAGAGGGTGGGAGAGGAAGCACTTTTGAGACCTTGTCATAATCATCATCCAAATGATATTTACTCAAACTTAAAAAGGGATATGATGTAACTTACAACAAAGGACTTTTTTGACCGCTGGAAGATTGGGTCAATCCACTATGTTGGGACAAGGCAAGGTTCAATGGCATACAATGGCAACTTAGCATTAAAAAATGCATGAACAAACATGTTAATATCAAAGATATGAGTTAATAAACTAGGGGGAAAAAATTAACTGCAAGAATCCAACCTGCTGCATGATCCCCACGATGAGCTGGGTAAGGATCACCTGATAGAAGACGTGTCATTAGTATCATTCTGCTCTACTCTCTTTGATTACAGGTGTTATAGAAAACATCACTAAATAAAATTATTATCTATCACAATGTATCCATCCTGAAGAAACTCTCACCATTTGCACCAAAATTTGGAGCACAACATTTATGCGGATCCTAGGTGTTTGAGGGAAGTTCCTCTGATAACAGAGAGTGGGAGCCAGAAGGAAATAGTAGAGATCTAGCATAGATGACAGGATAAACAAAAGTCAACCTTGACACACACCACAGATCTGTTTTTTTTTTTCATTCCATGCAGTCCATTACAATGTGAAAGTGTTCTATTTTAATCTTACCACAAAGACTGATTTCACTTCCCTGAGGAATTAAAGGTTTTCTTCCTGTAAAACGTAACCAACCTGTTTTATGGACTACACGTGTATTAAGTTGATAAGAGAAAGTACTTTAGTCACACATCATTTGATTTGTACATTGAACATACACGTTTTCAGCAAAAGCCTTTAGACTCAGAAAGAACAAAATAATCTACAAGGTCAAATCAATTTAACAAAAAAAGTGTTCTTTTCTTCATTCTGTGGATGGAATGGTGGCTGTCAACGACAACTTCATAGAATCATATGTAAGCATTATTTCTGGGACTTTGTTAGATCTTTCCGTAGGCTTATTTTAAGGGGAGCAATTATTCTGGGATTGAAACTCATACCATCCTCTTTGAGTTCCCTCTTACGGTACCAGCATCTGACCTGCTGATAGGAGTAGAGCTTCAGCCAGAGGATGGAGTATGTGAAAAGAAACAGAAGAGCTCCACCTAGTGGGAATAGCATGCAACATACTAGAAATGTGAGATTTGATAAAGAGAGCTTCAGTCCAACAGCCCAAATTAGGCAAGCAGATGCTACATTGTATACTATGTTCATTATTCATTTCTTAATGCAATGTGCATTAACTGGGCCATTACCTGTGGATAAAGATGCTTCATAATGGACAATAATGGCAATAGGGAAAGCTGCCAGAAGGACAAGATTTCCTATGTGAAGCCAGTATGCCAATGAGGAAGACAGGCTTCCCTGAAAATATACACAAAGATGTATCAATGATGTTGTCCTAGCCACTTAAAACATAAATAAATAAATAAATTCCAAATTCCACACCTTTTCTTGGCTCTTTTCCAGGATCATGGCCAGAATAGGAAATACATTGGCAGCTGCAAGAGGAATAGAATGAAAGACAAGAGTTTAATGTCTTGTGGCCCACAGTAGCCTACTTGTAGCAAATTAGTCACTTTGATTTACAGCCTTACCCAAGATCAAATACAGATAAGACCAGTAGCTGTCCCCAATCAGGAGTTCCACAGCTTTCTTTAAGTCAACCAGGAAGCCATGCCTTAAAACAATAGAAATAGAAATAAATAAACGTTGTGGTTGTCCTCTCCATTTATTTGCAAAGTAAGCCTACTCACTGTATGAAGTTCTCCAGAAACAGGTGGGCATAGGTCAAGACCTGAAGCACAATAATTGATGATCTTTCAGACAACATAATTAGCTTTACAATGTTTTTTTTTTTTTTTTTTTTTTTGCATATGCTCTCACCAGAAGGATTACTATCCAATTCAGAATTCCTCTGTAGTTGGTGAACCGACTGTTGGAACTCAGCAAGGAGTCCTGAACACTGTGACAACTAGAAGTGTAGGTAAGTGTTACATCTGGATTAACAGCAATATTCACTGTCCTTATATAAACAACCATCATAAACAGATACCAGAGGATCACCATGATAAATAGATACCAGAGCATCTCCATGCAGGGTTCCAGAAGAGACGAATCAGTACTTGAGGAGGTGAGTGCATCACACTGCGTAAGGGACTGACCACGCAGGTATTTTGGGACGGACATCTCTTGACTTGCCCTTTTAGACTCTCCAAACTCGAACAGGGAAAATATGTATGTAATATGCAGAAGGCTACTTTAACTTGCTCACCATGCTTTTCACGTGATGCAGATACCTTTAATGGGTTGTTTTGATGTGGCGTACGCGCTGAGCATCTTCAGAATTAACAGGCAGCGACGAAGAAAACACGTTATTGACAAATAATTTCCTCATCTGTTTCATGCTCTAGACATCCTCAGTACACCTCAAGACCGAGGCTAACCTTGACAGCGAGCATCTGCATCTGGTCAGACGATTATTTTTAGTTCGCCCCAATGGGACATCTGAATTCAATTCTACGGCCTGGTGTCCATTCATCTCAAAGCCCAACGATTATCGTGTGTCTTGGTTAGCCTACATTTAAAAAAAAGGGATTGCAATAACGCATAGCCTACGCGACCTTTCAAAGGACAAGGTAGGCTATCAGTGGCACAGACATCTATGATCCGGGACAAATAAGACACATCATGTAAAATATCTTAAGCGAAATAGCATGTACACATCAGACGAAAAAAAAACAGATTACTGCCACATGGCTTCCATCTAACCAAGACGCAGCAGGGTGTTGGTAAATGTGGCGGGTGCACGCGGTACGCCTCTTGAATCTCAAATCCTAGCTCACAAGCCTTGGCAGAAGGAAGCTGGTCTGGGACCTACGATGGGCGCAATCGATACCCATATATTGCCACTGTTTCACTTTCATTAGTTCATGCCGCGAGGGCTGGAAGCTTTTTAAACGGTTGGCTACAGTTAGAGCAGAAGTACACGAATTCATCTCGAATTTATATCTTTATTTCACTCCACAGCCAAGACACATTGTGGAAGAACGCAAGATAACATATTCCTCTATTAAACAATAAAGAATGCTTAAGTAGGCCGACAGACCGACCAGTTACAAAATCAACACACAGGCGGTGTGTATTTTACCTTTATTTTTTTATTAAAGAAAATACATTGGCTCCTACTTATTATAACCAAAACAATGGCTAGTACAAATGACCGGTTTTATGAAGATCAACATATTTTAAGGACAACCTTTTTCATCAGACAGGACATGATCATTTACAGACTGCCATCATCACTCCAGGGAACAGACAGAAAAAAATTACCCTGTGGTAAAGAAATATCTTGTGGGTCATTTAATGATGGTTTTGTGTGAAACAACTATACTTGCAAATACCTCACGTGAGGAAAGAATGTACTTTGTCCTACAGAGACAATGTCTCTAAATAATTGTGACGCAGAACTGCTGCATTCCCAATCTCTGGATTTCTTCAGTTGATGGTGAGAACGTCACTCTGAATCTCGTGGCTCAACTGCGTCTGCAGGTCACTCAGTTTCTTCTTCAGCACGGATAGGGCAGACAGCACTATGGTCTCTGGCCGAAGTGAACCACAGGACTCCACATTATAGTAGAACCTGCAATGGATTTGAAAGGTGTGAGGCATTTTTCTACAATCTTTTACCAAAGGTTTGGGACAACAATTTATTAGACACTCACCTATCTGGTTTGCCATTTGGGTCATAAGGAGCTTGAACTTCATCTTCCTCAATCTCAGAGTATTCACTCTTTGGCCTGGCACAAGACACAAGAATAGATGAGCACATGCAGTCAACAGATTACCAGTGTTGTTATCCATAATAGCATTTATCATCATAGTTGGCCAATTTCCAAGGTAGACACCCACCATTCCTCTGGACGGGGATATACGGTGTGTCTTAGTGCGTTATCGGGGTCATACTCAAAGGCAACGCCAGCTGTGGGGTTCCATTTGGCATGCTCTTTTCCAAAACCCTTCTTAGCAAACGCCCTCAGACGCAATTCTTGACCCTTTCTGAGTTTGACAATTAAGATGTCTGTTGGAATCAAACCAGACACAAGACAGCAATAAGTCATTTGATCCAAAAAATGACAGGAAAACAGAAATGACTGAAGTTTGCCACTGATAAAGGAAAGGTCTCCACTCACCATCCTGTTCTACATAGTCATTGGGATCATTGTCTCGACTCCTTGATGTCACCTAAAAGGCACATGCCACAAAGATTAATGTATTGTTCTACACAGACAGAACTGTATACATACAGTACATATATGACAAGACATTAGATTCCCAACTTACAGGTATCACACGTGGGTTGTTGGATAAAAGGTCTCTGGATGTTACATGGCGTGTCTGGTCCTCTGTGCAGCGAACATCCAGGGTCAACTCAACAGAGCATTCAGGGCAAAAGTCATCACACGTACAGTCCTGCAGTGGACATAATATGGAAAGAATACAGGTGACTTGAGGGAGAGTTTCCTATTTATTTACTTCCTATTTATTTTCAGACATAAAAGTTATGGCTGTTAATCTTGCACACACTTACTCTGGAGTACTGCATCTTATCCACAATGTCATCACTCGTGAGGGGGATGAGACCTAGCGTTAGAAATGAATAGAGATGTCACCCAAAAAATTCACAGAGTGGTAACTTTAGCTTTGCATTTAGCATTTGAATTTGTATGGAGACGTTCTACTAACCGACTCTGTGGGCTATGAATTCATCGTGGAGAACGGAGGAGTTGGCATCTATTTGAATCCAGTCAATTGCTTGGGGCGAGATTAGAATTATGATTAGATATTTGCTAAATATAGTTTTAAGCATAATTCATACGTACAACGTCAAATTTCTTACCTATAGTTGGAACCTCTGACATAAAGACGCGTCTGATCGAATTCGCAACCCTGCAAGGATTCAACATAAACCTACTGAACTTAACGTTTTAACACAAAGCCCAATTCCACGGTGTGACAATAACACCATGAAAATATTGGTAACAGTAACAGGAAAATATGATGACAGTAAAATGAAAACACATAGCAGTTCTGACTATAAGAATGAACTCAACTAATGCAAAGCACGCTAATGTGAACCAACACACTCACGCTAGATCGGTATTCTCGACGACAAATTTCACATTCTCATCTGAGAGTTCTGTGATTTTCACTGTCGGCTGGTTGGCATACGGCATTATGAACGAAAGGGTTTATGAAATAGTGAGTAAAAACACACTATACATGTAGCTAACACTGCAATTCACCCAAACACCTTACAAAAACGAAGCGGCAGTTCCCAACTACTACAGTCAGTTTCTGATTGGCTGCAGAGGTAATACATCCAGGTTAAAGTGCACAATGTATTTCCGGTGAACTGCTCTAATACAAAATAAAACACAAGCGTCTGGCATTCAAGTGTTACAGTGGATAGGTTTGTAGGGAACTATATATACAGTACATATTGAAGGCACCTATAACTTTACACTGTACAATCAAATTGTGGGAGCATTCATTCAAGTGTTACAGTGGATAGGTTTGTAGGGAACTATATACATAGGCTATGAAGGCACCTATAAAAGGCACCCTCCATGACATTGGAAATGAGAGAGGGCATATGCCTATAGGTTTTCAGGGAACAATAGACAATAAGTTTTTTGTTGTTGTTGTTGTTGTTGTTGTTGTTTTTTTTGTTGTTTTTTTGAATAAGCACCGCAACTATGTGGCACAGGAGGGGACTAATAATCAAGAGGGTGACTATATACAAAAATAAACTGGACGGGTGGGGGTATGACAATTGAAAGACTAACTATAGACAGAACAAAAATAGGGGATGAAGTATTCAATTTGAGATGATGAATGATGATGAATAAATAAGGATGGGGTATGCAAATTAAAGGGTGGTGAGTGAACTCTATACAAAAAAAAAAAAATGGAGAGGGGTTTGCACATGAAAAGAGGATGGGTGAGCTACAGTATAGACAAAAAAGAAGGGTGTGACATGTGAATTAAAACAGACTATCTTCTCCCCTGTCCTCGACAAAACAGTCCCAGCTACAGTATCCGGGGAAGTCCTCAGTTGCGTAGAAACCCCACAAAACTCCCCGCTGGCCATTTCCAGCATAGCCCACCCCACTGTCCTTGAATAATTTTCTGCAACTGAGGCGGAAACACTGGGAGATAGAAAAGGCCCTCCTATACATCTGCTGATGAGCAGGTGGCAGCTGGTCCCATTTCACCACACCTTAAGTCCAAATAAAAATAATAGTTAGGATACATATTCAGATCCTTCTCTGAACCTTCCTTTAAACTTTAGTCCACATTTGTTTTCTTTAAAACATTCTACTGTCAAAGGCCTGTCAACACCTAATGCAACTGATGCAATTAACAAAAAAGGGCAAATGAAAAGGCTGTTATTCCACTTACTATCTAGCCAGGTGAAGTGGGCTTGCTCAATGAACTGTGGCCGGCTGACTAGAGCATTGAATGTTTTGCACGTGAGTGCAAGCCGGAGGATGGCGACATCTCCATCCCCTAAGACCACCTTCAGCAGGATCCTTTCGAGAATTCTATCCGGCAGCTGTGGGCATAAAACATGACTAACTTTTGGCCAGAGGGTAAAGTGCAAAAAGAGCTGTGTGAGAAAGTGTTTAGACCAAGAGGACATCAGTGAAGGGGACTTGCATCTGTATTTGTGGATAATGTTGTAATGTTGCATATTGTTAGTTTGTTGGGAGGAAAGAAGAATGGAACAATGTTTGTCAATGTACTCGCAATACGTCAGAACACACCCCAACTCCAACTCTGACAACTTTTGCTGGGCAAGAGACAAAGAAATATCTGTTATACCATGTCATGACATCCTCTGCTGCTTTCACTATTTATTCTCACAAGTTATTACCTTAGTCACACTGGCTCATTTACGGGCCACCCGGAAGACAGGTGCCAGCTTCCCATCCCCCATCTGCTTTCCTTCCTCCGTGCAGTGCGAAAATCTCCTGCCATGACTGTGATCAAGAGACCCACTCATATAGGCTTTGTTTATCAATTACACATTACATTTACATTTGCGTGTATGCATTTAGCAGACGCTTTTATCCAAAGCAACTTACAAAAGAGGGATAACAATCAAGCCGCAACATAATACAAGTAAATGCCTACTGGGAGTGCCATTTGCTAACAGTAGAGCAAGTGCAAGAGTTGAATATTTCAATAACCATACCTTTCTATCTTAAGATTTTCGATTAAAATCTTGCACCACCACCTCCTCAGATAAGGCATGTCAATCTGACAAAGAAAACTTATTAAATTCACTGCATATTAGGTTTGTGTTATTTCACTCTGTTGGTACTAAATTGTACTTACGATGTTGAAATCAAATGGTGCGTCCATGGTAATGTACCATTAGTACTGTGAACATACAATTTTGATAGCTGTTGTTATAATGTACATTGTGTTTGATGAATGTAAGAAACGGTTGTTAACTCACCATGACCATGAAGACACCACAGTCAATGCCATATATTTGCTGTAGGAGACCCTGTTGTATAGTCACAAAGAAAATGTATGAAATCATAAATGCCTATATGTTTTTCAAATGCTTATTATTGTGGTTTGGTGAGCAATTACTTCAATATCGAGGCCTGATTCCTCTTTCCAGTGCCCTCCTGGCACCAGGCTCTCTGCAACAGCCCTAGTAAACAAAAACATTCTGTAAATTTAGGACATTCCATAGAGTTTAACGTGTTGCTTATAACCTCTGAACGTGAGGAGCACTATAACAGGGTGACATGACTTCCAAAAGCAATTGTAAGAATATGGGCAAGTCAGGGGAACGTGACTGCCAGTAGTTCTGTAGCTCAAATAATTGCTAGTCAAAGGAACGTTGACTGCCTAAATCAGGGGTGGCCAACCTGTGGCTCGGGAGCCGCATGCGGCTCTTTGCCTGGAGTCATGCGGCTCTTACGCTCATGTCCAAGTTTGTGTTTGTGTGTGTGTGTGTTTCCTTCCCTTACGTTTAATACAGTGATTTTGTTAAGTGTGTGTCACTTGCATTCATAATGGTATTGCGAGATCATGGCAGGGGGTCAGGGGGCCGATCTTCTGTCAGATCTTAAAATGGCAGGGAAAAACTGCACTGCAAAAAGAAAATATAAAGATGAAAACAGAATGTTCCTAACAGAGTGGGAAATTTTATATTTCTTCTTTGAATGTAATGGCAAGCCATTCTGCCTTATATGTCAGTCGTCATCGGTGCATTTCAAAGCTTCAAATCTTCAGCGTCACTACAGCTCACTCCATGCTAACCTCGACCAGTATGGGTAATGTAGTAGTAACAGGTTCATGTGACTTGAGTGCCGATGTGGCTCTTTGCTGTAACAGAGTCAGATATGTGGCTCTTGGTCTCCGACTGGTTAGCCACCCCTGGCCTAAATAAACATCCTATTGTAACCTGAGGATGTTGCGATAAGGCTTGTGTCCAAAGCCTTCTTCCCGCTATGCACCGAGAGAGTCAAAAAACACTCTTTTCT
Organism: Sardinella longiceps; assembly: GCA_027497455.2. Lineage (NCBI taxonomy): Eukaryota > Metazoa > Chordata > Actinopteri > Clupeiformes > Clupeidae > Sardinella > Sardinella longiceps. The sequence goes on from JAODXP020000017.1 coordinate 2,808,083, forward strand.
ATTAGCTTCATCACCTAAAGAAACAAAGTCTTCCCAATCAGAAACTGATTTCCATTTCAAACAGCATTTTTTTCTGCTCAAACAACAATGACTAATATTTTCACGAGAGTCATGAAAATTGCGTCATTTCATTTTGCTTAACATTGGTCAAGATTTCAGATGAAGGAATAGCCTAAAATAAGGTAGCCTATAAATGCTATCAATTGACCTAACAAGATGTTTTTGGGAAAGATGAGTGAAGGTATGGGGGAACGTGGTATACATGTGTGTGTGTGTGTGTGTGGGGGGGGGAGGTAAAGAGGTAAAAAAGCTAACATTGGAACATGTATAAGCCAAAAGCCTTATATGTATGACAGTTTTTTTCTTTCTTGCCTTTTTTTTTGTATTTATTTAGTTATTTATTCTTTTTCTTTTAATCTGTTTTATTTCTTTTTTCTTTTCCTTTCTTTTCTCTTTTTTTTTTTCTTTTTCTTTTCCACCCCCTTAATCTTGAACAAGGGTATATAAACCAAAGGGACAAGATGAACAGAATGGTGATGTAACCAAATGGACAATATGGAGGGAACTGTGATCTACTGTGGTTTACTACTGTATATGCATTATGTTATTCCTTTCCTTTGGTTGACTACGACCTAGAGTTTTATCTCCGTTTTTTCTTTCTTTTTTTCCCCCTTACACACAGGGTGAGATGTACACACAAAAAAAAAATGTGTGTGAGATGTAGGAGATGTGACAACAGCAATTGTTAAGCTACCATTGTTTCACACAATTAAGTAGCCTATAAAAAAAATATAATAATAAGGTATAAATGAATAGTCTACTTTTTACATTCATCATACTAATGTACGCAGATTTATCGCTATGGGTAGTCTACAGCAAATAGTAACCACTGCAGCCCAGTACAGGTACAGTACAGGTCCCTGTTCAGAAATTCGATTGACACATGTAAGGCTATTTTATTTTTGGCTGAATTAACTGTAGCACTTTAACCTGAGGGGGGCGGTGTTGTTTGATCAGTATACAAGCTCCGACTCGCACTGATCCATGCACTGATCGCACCAAACCGACAGGCAACTTTCTGGCTTTCTAGTACCTACGCTGGGTCCTTCATGGGTCCTGAGTTGTCATAGAAACCATATACACAACATTGTGTGTGGTGATGATTTCTTACCATCTGGACATTTCCATCTAGAAATGTTTTTTAGGCTTAGTATTTGCTGCTTGCCAGAAATCGCTGCTTTAAATGTTAAACGAAATTAAAAAGGTTTGATAGGTACGGATGTCGATTCCACCGGAAACAAAACTACCACCTGTTACCTTGTCAAAAGGGCAAAGATGCGCTATCTTTCATGATTACAAGTCTATCTGTCACACAGAAGGTCAGATAGCCACCGCTCGCAGTAGCCCCGGGTAGATATCATTATAATTGTTACAAGCAATAACAGGCTAACTGTTATAATCAGATTTTCTATTAACTAGTGACATTCTCACTATAGTTCTCACAGATATTCAGCAATGCATTCACATGATTGTGAAATTGATGGTGTGCCAGTGCAGCAGAGCAATGTCCCTGGATGCCTGACTGTTTTTAAAAAACTGCGAGTAAGTGGTGCTGTGCATTCAATTATGGTTCACAGATAATGGCATTTTAACAAGCTGAAGTGTAAACTGCCTAGTCAAAGAGCTGTTTCTCCTTCCAATGTAACAATTCATACTGTTTTTATATACACTGTATAAATATAGGATAACTGTCATAATTAGGCTAATTGTTATAGACGACAACACTCTTCCTTTCATCAAAATTCTAGGAAGGTGGTGCTAATGGCTTCCTGTCCACTTGGCCAGCTCATGTTACTTCACAAACTGTCCCTCCAAGACGCAGAATTATAAAATCAAAAGATGTCAAGAATCATGGGTATCTTGTGATTGCAAGTATTTCTGTCTAACATAGAGAATGGGTCATTAGGTACATAATATATTAAAACATATATTAAATCAAGTAGAGGTAAACTTTTTAAGTTTTGTATTTACAGTTATTCTGATGGGGTCAGTGGACAAGTAGGAAAACCACGCTTTCTCATGCAGTTGGAGGATTATTTGAAGAGGGAACTGCAAGCATTAGATTTGCATCAGCCAAAAATTCAGGAGCGTAGACTACAGGTATATATAAAACTCTCAAATCAATACCTTATAAACAGACACTATTCTCTGAATAGTTCTTGAAGCCTATCTTAAAATTACGGCAATACTGACATCTTTGTGTTTCATTGTCTAGACTTATCGGGAAGTGTTTGACTGTTTCATCGAAGACTTCAAAACATACAAGCCATTATTAACAGCCATAAAACATGAATATGAAGTCACCCTTGGTATGTTGGGGTTTTGCTGTTACTTATGTAAAAAGTTCAATATTTAAGATAGTCAATACATATGTATAGAGAGTTCTGATGGAAAGATCTCCGGTCAGTTTAACTTTTTCGCTCCATTATTGAGAAGAATATTGTAAAGCAGTGGTTATTGTTGCTATGTTGACATTGTTGCTGATGGCAGTGGTGCTAATTTGCTAACTTTATTTGCTTATCTTAGCATATATGCAAGACCAAATCCGTGAGCTTGAACCACTGAGAACTCAACTGCTTTTGGTGTCAGAGCAGTGCGAGCGACGAATCTTGGCCCTTAGGGAGGAGGAGAGGACTGAGATGAAGGCTCTGAAAGAGGAGAAGCAATGTCTGCAGAGGGTCATTGAGGACATGAGAGAGAAACAGTGTGCTCTGGAGGTCCAGGTAGGCTACACAGATAAATGGGGTCAGAGAGCTCCTACAGTTTGAATAAATTGCGAGTGGACATCAGAAGAAAAAGAAAGTATTTATTGAATAAGATAATATGCCTTAAAAATGTGCATGTTGTTGCTACTTTGTAAAAAGGCATATTGGCTTGAATCCGCCCTGTTGCTCAACATTCATCTCATGTCATCTTTGTGTAATACTGTTTTGCTGTGTCTGTTTCATTTGTAATGTAGCCTAATTCTTTTTCTTGTTTGCTTGTACTTAAGTGTAACTTTTAAATGTGGGCTAGTGGAGTCTAGTCTAGTGTTGAAGAATAAAAGTATTTTACTAATGCAAATAGAATGCATTCAACATAACAAGTTTTCCCTGATCATTTGTCATCTGACCAGTTGATTTGGGATAGTCATATCTTCCATACAATAGACTGTTATTGCAGAGAGGGTAAAAGCAGATCAGTATTCCTTGATCTTTGGTTAGGTCTGGGATATAACAGCATGTTATTGCATAACTCTAAGGATTGCACAGACAAAAGGCATGTTAAGGGTATTTAAGTAGATATGTATGCTGGAGGGGGCTTTACACAGCCTACCTGTCTTCATTTCAGAATACAAAGAGATTAACTATAGGATTATGTTTTATCCAATTACGTTGTGCAGTATAAACAGTTCTGTGCTTGTAGTTAACTTGTTTTGACATTTTACCACCAAATACTTCTGTGACCTATCAATCCTCCAGATTCCTTCAAAGATTTTCTCTCTATCTCCACAAATTCAGGTGTGTCGCCTACAAGAGGATCTGGCAGCCCAATATTTGTTATACAGGGATGAATATGATGCTCGCAAACTGCTCATAACTAACATCAGCAGTATGAGTTATGCTACTGAGGAGGAGGCAGAGGACGACATGGAGGGTAAATGCCAGTTGTATAAGATAACATAAACAAATGTCATGAGACATAAGGTATGTATGTGAATAAGTGAGCCACAGACCCAGTCACCACGTGTCAACAGGTGTCACTCACTACAGATATGATAGTTGAGTTGTTAGGTATAGGTAAGATTAAAAAGCTAAAGTTATTTACTACCCTAAAATATACAGTAAGCCTGAAGTCTTTAGTAAGTCTGCCAATTATACCTCCAACTCATTTTCAAATGTTTTTATGGTCATTGGGGTATAACAAGCTGGTCGTTCCCGTGTTAATAAATGCCCATGATTAGTAGCGTAGCGACACATTACCTCATTGCTAAAAGGCCAGGCCAGACTCCCACTTAAAACATTTGGGAAAACGGCAAAATGAGTCTGGTATTAATTTTATTTCCATGTGACTGCAGTGGCAGAGTCTGAAGATCCAGTAAAGGTGAAGTTGGCACTCAAAGTGTGCAGGGAGGATCTGACCAAAGCCCAGGTGGAGCTAAACCGCTTGCATGCCGAATATGGAGATGTTGTTCCACGCAGGGACTGGGAAAGTCTTGATAGGTCCCATCAGGAGAATCTTCAGAAGGTACCAATACTGATAATTCTATTCTGATATTCTATTGTCCATCAACAATTTAAAGTAAATCTTTAGTGATATATATATTTTTAATACTGTTAAACTAAATTGTATATAGCTTTATTACAGAGTAGATACCTATTGACTATGAAATATTTACTCTAACAACAGCTGGATACCCTGCAAATAGACTTTGATCAAATGAAGACAGAATATGACACACTTCTGGAGTTGCATAAACAGGTTCTATCAGAAAGAGACAGTCTCCAAGCAGAACTTGAGGTTTTCCAGGGAGGGTCCACCCCAAGGCCCGACTGGGATCACTGTACAGGTAATCAGGAGTATGCAAGAAACAAATTTCTATATTTTCAGTTGTATTTCCTTATCAGTGGTTTTAAAACCTATTGAATATTTAATGTATTTATTTATATCTGTGGCAATGAGGTTGTGATGTGTTACTTCAGATGTACTTGGGGGAAGTGAACGCTGGACAGAACTCTTTGAAGGGCAGTCCAGCCAGCAGCGACTCAAGATATTACTGCAGAATCTTGCAGATAAGACCACTAAAGAGTTCTTTCAAGGACGGGTAAGGTAACCTTCATGCTACAAAGCAAGAGTCCCAAATTATTTATTTATATAAATGTAACCATAGCGGGAAAATCAACAAAGCAAAACAAAAATATCTAAACTCTTAAACAATTTCTTCACCAAGGGCACTGGAAGTGATGTACCTGTTTTCTTGCGCTACGAGGGTCAGTTGAAGAATGTTGGACTGCAGAAAGCTGATGTTGTGAAGATCATTAAAGAGGTCATGAAAGAGAAGGATGATACAGATGTGGAGGTATTCCTTTGTATTCATTTGTGTTGTATTAATAGAATTACCCCCCGCCGCCCCCTCTCCTCCTTCTGTTGTTCCAGACCATTTAACATTCTTTTATAACATAGTAAGTTCAGTGTGAATGGAAAGTGGTTTAGAGAATACTCATTCATATCCTATCTTTGCAGCGAGGAATGTGTAGTGATCTTCCAGAGTTTCTGCATAAGTATTTAGAAAGACAGCACGGGGACCATGCTGGAGACTGGGCATATAGCTTGATGGCAAGCATACATCATTATCTAACGGATGAGCTCATCTGTCTGTTTAATGACATTCTCACAGGAAAGGTAATGGGATTTTCCATGTGCTATTGAGAAAGGCTTTTATCTGTATTGAACATGAAGTGGTTGTTGGAACACTTTTGTGACTGACCTACTGTACGGTTTGGCAGGTGGATGAGAGCCTCTACCATGCACAGATACACGTGGTTAATCATGTACAGAGGATGCTTATTAAAAGTGACACTACGGAGAGTGGTACACTCACTGTACCTGAACTAAGGTGAGAAGTGTATCTACAGAAACACAAATTTGCATTAAAAGTGTGTAGCTATTTACAGTATCATATTTTATTTCCCATTATACCAGCAAATTACCTTGGAAGACCATTATGCAATTTCTAACATGTAGGGCAAATGCTTAAGTGAGAAATCGGGTGTGATTCAATCCAGGGTCCTGTTTTTCCAGAACATCACAGCCTGTCGATAGGGAAAAAAAAACAAAAAAAAAACAGAAATTGTAGTACAACATTGACCAAATAACAAACTTGCAGGTAATGTTAACTGAATTGGGCATAGGGAAATGAAACTGAAAGTAAGGTACTTTGCCCCATTCCGTTATTGTTAGCTGCCAGATAACCATTTGGTCTATGTTGTATCAATTTTCCTGCATTCTTCATTCCAACAGCATTCTTGTAACCCAAAGCAACAGGCCTATTGATTGATGGACACTGTTCTCCTTCTCCTATGGAAAGAATGATGGATCAATGAACTAACCACAAATGTTTCTCTCAAATATTCATTGTCGTCTAGGGAAGTCTTGAGGAAAGCTTTTCCCCTAAAGAATGAACATGACATCGATGAGCTGATAAATGCTGCTCAAGCTGAGCAAGAAAACACTGAAGGGAGCCTTGCTTATCAGAAACTGTTTATTGAGGTAACTTCAACATAGGCATTTCCTAACCAGTATCTGTTCTTTGCTATACATGATCTGATAGTATATGTCCTTAGTTCAATGATCTCTTATTGTATCTTGAAACTTTGAGAACTTTGTTAATTACTTGTATTGTATTTTGAGTTGAGATTTGAGACAGTTTATTACTTTTCATGCGCCGTGCATGAAGCTATACATTCCATTACTACAACCTCTTCTCCCTTGCCCATAACCCACACACTCACACTTGCAGACACACGTATGTATAGTATAGTCAGAGTTGAGTGTTGCATCAGGTTTGGTTGTGCTGGGAGTGTTGTGTTATGCCCAAGTCGTTGTGTTTCTTGTGAAAACTAACACAACATAGTGAAAACAGGATCAACATTTTTCATTACAATATTGTCTTCAGGATTCAGATGGAAAGAACAAGGGTTTTGTAAGTCTGGTGAAGAAGCAGGCCACAGCTGAGAGGCAACACTACATCAACCAATTAAAGACACAATTGGAAGGAAGACGGTAGGCTACACACACGCACACGTGGACACACACACACACACACACACACACACACACACACACACTCTCTCTCTCTCTCTCTCTCTCTCTCTCTCTCTCTCTCTCTCTATATATATATATATATATATATATATATATATTTTTTTTTTTTTTTGCTTCAATGTAAAATTCATAATCATTCATAATAGGCCTAATTTAAAAAAATCTTTCTTTTTAAAACAGAGAGGTTGAGGTGGCAGAATTGAGGGCAGCTTTCAAAGCAATTGATCCATCAATTGACTCTGAGGCACTGGATGACAACTTGTGTTTTGCTTTTATGGCGCAAACGGAGAACCTGAGCCAAGCTCAAGCGATTGAGACAGAGATTGCCCTGCAACGCCTCTTAGCGGCCGATGTGAGCAGAGCCGGTCCTCCACCTTCACATTTACATTGATTTTCGCTATTTTGTACAGATAATGGTGAAATATTAAAGGATGAATAAAAAAATCGTTAAAATAGAAACTGATGATGCCGTCTTTAATTATTTGTTGTATTTATTTACACCGACATATTTTTGCAATATCAGTGTTATTCAACATAATATGGAAATAAAAAAATGCATTGTTTTTATTCAACTCTCACATTTAATCAAACATCTAAACATTTGCAATAATAAAATACAAAATACATTTGCAATACATTTTGATTTGGAACAAACGGTCATAAATCTAAACAGGAAGTCGTAAGCATTGTGGGACGTGTAGTTCCGCTCTGAGCCTGCTTGGCGTGTTAAGAAGCGCGACGGTGAGAAGAAAAACAAATTGAAGCTGAACTTCTCAAAAATAACCTTGAACATCGTTGAAAGTATTAAATAAGCATGCCTGGATTTACGTGCTGCGTGCCTGGCTGTTACAACAACTCCCAGCGTGACCGGGATCTTCGCTTTTACACATTTCCAAAGGATACCACACAGAGAGAGATTTGGCTGAAGAACATCTCCAGGAGCGGGGTTAAAGGGTGTTTTAGTACCTTCCAGCCCACCACTGGTCATCGAGTGTGCAGTGAACACTTTGCTGGCGGCAGAAAGACTTATACTATTCGAATCCCAACTATATTTCCACTTCGGGGCGTAAATGAGAAAAGAAGCCGAAGAGGAAGGGGCAGAGGTAGGAAAACACCCGCTGTTTTGCCCTCGGTCACCAGTGTCGTCTCTACACCTGCAAGTGTCTCCACTTCGGACGGTGTAACACAATTAACGAATACAGAAGGACAGGATGGGCAGAATGGGCATGATACGAAACCGGTAGACCTTACCGTGCAGACGGATGAAACTTGTGTAACTACAATGGTATCTTGCGCGACTACAGTGTCTGACGACATGAACCTTCAGTTGGTAGAGACTGCACTGAGTGCTGCCAAGGGAGCCTCGATTCGCAACGCATTTGACGTGGGAACGGTAAGCGCCTTGGACCACGCATATTCTCTACCCTGTGGCACAACTTCTACCGACCTGTTGCGAAAGTTGAATGAGCAGCGGGACATCATTGCCTTGATGGAAGTAAAAATGAAGGAGCTGAAAACCACACTTCATCATTTAAAAGTATCCGAGGCCAAGCTGATGGAAGAAATCAGAGAGAGGGATGGATTGCTGTCCAAATGCTTCGCTCAGAAGCCTTACGAGATTGACGTTGTCCTATAGATAACAAACTTTAAACAAACTCTTGCGTGTTAATAATGTTATTTTGATATGGCATATTTCCTCTTCAAGACCGTGCTGTACATTAATGTAGACTGTTTTGCTGCAGCTTTTTGAAAATATCAGATCACAGCTATCGCCACCAAATGAACTGAAACTAACAGCACTAATTGGTATTGTTTATGTGTCTGTGTGCAGATCTCCTTAGATTTACTAAGTAGGCCTCCATTTTATATTTGGCTTTTGAGTGTACTTTGTGTGACTAGAATTTAAGAACATAATTGACAGTAGTCAGACGTTTCTTCAGGGATGAACAAAGACTTATGCTGTTTTTGCAGTTCAATGTGGCTTTCAAGGGTGTGTTTGAAAGCATGCATTTATCATTCCACTTGGAAATGACTCAAGGCATCTGCTTGAATTGTTTGGCCACCAGTTTGTCATTTCCCTGTTTTCCTAAAAGAAATAAATTGCATCCCATTTTACAAAGTTGAGATTTAATGCATGGGTTTGCAGTATTTAGAATCTTGTTAGTATTTGGTGAGGTGAAGAAGCATTAACATCATGAGAGGATTCATTTACTTAAACATGGGGTGTGCTATGACAATCCAAATTCATCAGACACAGCAGTCATTCAACAGAATCTCATTGGCTTTGCTTATCAAACCCAAACTCAAGTCTATATTGAAATTGTTTTTTTGTCACCTCCATATTTTGTTGATTGTTGGTATTGTGTACAACACAATGTTGTTATGATGTGAATGATTGTATGGGATTTTGAACATATACTATTTTTGGCTGTAGGACATGTATAAACAAACCTCACTGAACGTTTTACGTAGGCTAATCATTCACATCATATATAATACAAATATAGCATTTTATTGGCGTTGTTCATCAATGACCATGGTCATGACAAAAAAAGTCAATTTCCCTTAAATAATAGGTTTGTAACGTTACAAACATATGCATTGTACTTCAGTGAGCTCACACAGTAGGAGTCTATGGATAAAGCTGTGAATAGAAGTTCAAGGAGAGTACCGGTATGAATAGGCTATCAGTGCTTCTATACATAACCAGGCATACAGTATACTGTCTTTGTATTGGGCTGTTTGATAATGAAATAAATGATCATGACTATTTTTGTCAATATTGAGAACAAGGTCATTTAACAGAAATGATTTAATAAATGCTATGCATTTCCTGATCAGAAAACAAAATTTTAAAAAGTAGCCTAAGAATAGTTTAAACTGTACATCTGTATGTACATATTTTCCCATTGTAACATGAATGGCTAAACTGGATATGTAAGAATCAATTGAGAAAATCCTTGGAGCACAGAATATTGCAATAGTTGTATCCCATTTACATGTATGTTTGTTTTTATACTGTAGGCCTACTGTAGATTGGGTGTCAGAATTGGTATTTCATTTTTGATTAATTGTACTGCTGCGGCAAAGACTGAATCATTTGGAAGATAAAAGGTGCTGATTTGGTTAAATATGTGAAAGCGGTCTGTAGTACATCTTGGTATTATTAACTTGCTTGTCCAAATCACCATCCAACTCTGACACAGAATCCAGCTGGCCTTGAGGATGAGATTAGAAACTGAATGGTGTCATGACTCCTGATGAGGCCTGTTTGCCACCAACACAACAGCAATGGTAGTGCTGGCTATCCAACACTGACTGGTTGATGTGAAAACAGACATTTTAAGGACTTTAGTTAGCTTTATGAAAGCCATATTGAGTTATTACTGTAGTTTGTCACCACAGCCACGCCTCATCCTAATATAGGATGTATTTTTAGCTGAACAGTCTCGACTGGACTCTGATTCTGTGGTAGAAATGGGTGAAGAATGGGATGGAAAAACTTGCCTCTTAAGTGAAGTTCTTGTGCAAGAATTTGGGTTAAGGTCTTACCTATAAATTGTTTTGGTAAAAAAGCTAATTGTTATGGTTATCAAAATCATCACCTTGCCCATCTTTCAAACCAAACCCCACTGTCAAGTCACTCCCATCTGTCAGATTATGATCTGCCACTGTCATGTCATTTTGCATTACCGTGCATTCAATATGTAGATATTTGTCTTGCGCTGAAAACAGCTAATGCAAAATATTTCAAGGTTGTACAAATGCAAGAGTATACCACTGTCACGATATAGCAAAGTAAAACAAATAATCACAATTAGATGCCCTATGCGTTGTCAATTTCCCAAACTAGCATCGGCTACACTTTATTTTTTATTCCCGCTTGATTGCATTGTCTGGGTAAAAAGACTTCATTTCCCAGTATGTACCAAGACGTGCTTTATTGTTCTGAGCATGCTCTGATCGCGGCTCAACCTCACGGCCGCGCTCTGAATCGCCATAACTGGGAACCGGTGAAACGGTTTAAGGGTTCACGGAGGTAGGTAAATTGCTGTCAGTTGTAATGTTACGAGCTGAATTGTAGAGGTTGACTCTCTTTGGGGCTTCTAAGTTGTTGCGTTAAACTGTCTACCACTGTAGCTGTAGGATAGTGTAGAAATATGCATTTTTTGACAGGCGGCAGTCCGGCAGAAATGCTTGGACACGCCTATGTTGTACGAGGGGACGTATGGGCCCCGTTAGTCGCTGAACCTGATTCAGTCCAATATACAGACTGTCCATCCATGGCGGAGTATTTTTAGAATGGAACTGAAGCACGTGCTATCCTGTGGTTCATGTTCTCATTACTGATTTTGTGAAAATAATTACACGTGACCCTCTATGTAGTTGCCGTATTAATTTCTGTCAAACGAGCGGGTTGCAAGGATACATTTATTAGCATTTAAGCTCGTCGTTTTCATAAAGAATTAAAGTAGGCAACGTTAGCTAGTTGCCTGTTTTGCTAGTTAGCTGAACTGGCCAGTGTTAATTCATTCTTTTACAGTTAAGACATAACGTTAGCTATTATAAATACACCTGGCTCCTGACCAATATCAGTCTTACTTAAATATCTTTAACATCAGTTTTCATCCAACTGAGCTGTAATTCCATTGCTATGATCAGCTACTGAAGTATGAGTTTAGCTAACGAACATTGCGCGCTAACTAGCCAAGTTAGCAGTCCCTCAATAGCCAAAGACTTTAGCAAATAACAGCGGCCTCCCCGTCAGTCAACTCAAGGTAACGTTAACCTAGCGGGCTCAATGAAGTGCTTGTAATGTCTTTTGGTGTTCACTAATGCCCTCCCGTAAGATAGGCTACCTCTGCAGAATGACTTTAGTTGACCAATGATTGCGTCTTAGTACTTGCTAATTGACAAAACCATTAGGGTAATTCAAATGTGTGCTAGGTAAACTTAGCAGACAGCATGCCGATGATATACATCAAGCCAGACTCTTGACAAATGCAACTGTCACACAGTTACACATTTATATTAATCGTCATTTTGTTCAGATTGGGGTTACTGAAAATGTAGTGACACCGCCTGAAAGCGTAGCGCTTGCTTCGACTGTGAGGAAAGTTCTGGAGTGTATCGGTTTTACTCGGTGCTCAGCGGAATCGCGGGAGACATACGACCTCACTGCTCAAATATTTCGGAGTAGCTCTAGGTTAGAAGTCTACTTAACACTTGGATGTAAACAACGTACAATGCTGCCCTTTTATTCTGTTAACGTTATTATAAAATTCTGTCTGCGAAAGTAATGGGAATGTTTGTATTGAGTACACTAAAAGTAATGTACCGTCTCCCTTAGCCTATATGATTGCGCTGGTTTTGAATATGGCCAGGCAGATGAAAGATCAACCGTTGAAGTTAATAATGTTAAGTTGAGGACTGGAGGAGGGTGTGGCAAGTGTATAGCATGGTGAAATGACATTCCAAAGATGTTTAGGAAAGAAAATCAAGTTGGACAACTGTGCAGAATACATGTGACAAAGGAACCAATTTTATAGTTGGATCATTTTGTAGCCTTTGATTTGATGTCCTGATATCATTGTACATGGTCTATGGTGCATTGAAGATATTGCATATGTTATGTGTTTGCCTGTGGATTCTCTCTCAACCGTCAGTGCCTGTTTGTGGGTGAATCAGGATGGGAGACAAGCCAATTTGGGAACAAATAGGATCCAGCTTTGTCCAGCACTACTACCAGTTATTTGACACAGACAGGACCCAGCTTGGAGCAATATACGTAAGTGTGTGTATTTATGTCGAAGTGTATGTTTCTGTTTTGTCCACTAAAGATGATGCCGTTCCCTTAAAATATTTATTTTTGCAGGTTTAATTTCCACTGCTTTTAGACGTGTTTTGTGTTATCCGCTTGTGTTATTCCAATTGCTGATATCCAAATTCCAGCGTATTGGGTTGTCCGCAGTCTAATTTCTCTAGATGCTTGAAGTTGCTACACAGATTTACTGCTGATGAGCTGAATACAGGATGTATTGATGCTTCCTTCAAAACCATATGCTACTGGAATAAATTAAAAGCCTTGTCCGTTGACTGGTAATAGAGATTAATTTTAAGTTTCAAATGCTGTCCCACTGTCCTCTTTAATACCCTCTTGACTGAGCATCTTGTGCTTTTGAATAGAGCTTGGTGGACTTGACACATAGTAAAACGGAGCTTTGGTTAGCCTGACTAGCCAAACCCACAACAAGATGTTGTGTCTGTGCACGCAACCCTCTGCACACAACAGGGGCACCAATCAGAGCACAAATGATAAATTCCACAGCAAAGATGAATTACAATTGTCCCTGTCAGTTTTGGATTTCCAGCTCACAGCTCAACAGAGAGTTGCTAGACTGTCCCTGGCTGCAAATTACATTTGATCCTGCTAGGGGCATCTACAGTAGATGTCAAGGCTAAGGATGTAGATGTTTCTGCCTGTCCGGCAATCCTAGCAAACAGTTCGGTTAGCAGGGTCATTAAACGTGCCCCTCGTGCTAGATACGTTATAATTTAACCTCCAGCACTATAGGGCTTTGGAGATTTGGAAAAAACGGGCTAAAAGGGGCGGGACAGAATAAGGTGAATGGAGCGTTGCCATTAATGCTGTCAACCCATTTCTGGCTTTCATTTTTTTTGTGGTTGTCCAGAAGGTGTAGGCTAGGGAATTGAGAACTGGGTATCAAGTAGAACCAAGAATCTAATGCTTCAATCTACTGGAATTGTATGCCTGTGACCTTATCGATTCCTCTTAATAGTGCTGGCATTTTGAGATCATGAGCAGTTGGTCTTTCGACAGCAGTATTGGAAATAAACACCACAGTTCCACATGGTTTTAGCCTGGCCTCTGTCTGGGATTGGCCGCATTCATGTCGAACCTGAGCCAGTTAGCAAGCAGAAAGTGGGAGTTGTGAGAGATTGCGTTGAGTTTCTCATCTGTTGTAGTGTAGCTTACTTCACAACCAACGCCATGGCCAAGCGTTAATGATTGGTTGAAATTGGATTCAATCGTTTCAAACTTTTTACAGTTCACGTCTCCAGCTTGAAATTGTTTGTCTATCACTGGTCAGGGCTGGGCTAACATGGTTTGTCTCATTGTAATTATTCATCATAGTCACTGTAGTAATATAGGCTCCATTATAGATGCATATTGATGGTGAAAACCTGTGTAGACTGCCCTCTCTACTGTAAGGCATTGATAAGAGAATATAGAATTGCAGCGATAAGCAGGAAAGACAATGCCATTGCTATTGATAATCTGCAATTACCACGTACAGTATAGCATGCTAATCCCTGTTCACATGCTTCGATACAGGGCTTTGGCCGAAAGAGCCTCGCTACAATACGGCTATCAGTACTTTCCATTAACTCAACAATTAGGCAGGCTTATTGCTTATTCTGCTACTTACTGGTTACCACAGGCAAAGAGTATTGGGATGGGGTACTTTCCATAAAATCATTTTCTTAATGCTAATCAGACCAGGTTAAGCGTACAAAAATAAAAACATCCCAATCCCTAGTGATGGTGACAGGTAGCCTATGTGGTGATTTTCTAATTCAAAGGCCAAAGGAACTTTATCTGCATGCCTCATTGGGTATTTAGGGGTATGTATACTTTGAGCCTCTTTATTTTAAGGAAGAACATTGTTTATTTATTGTACATTATTTATTCACAAAGAATCATGGTTAGATATAGAAATATGGGTCAGATATTTTTTTAATAAAAAAAAAAAATAGGCAATCAGTTTCTAGAGTTTTTTTTTATTATTCCTCTTTCTAGTAAACTTTAGCATGTGTACGTTCAAGGCATGTAATATGAGCACAACTTTATTTATGAACAACTTCAGTAGAAAGCAATGGACCTTTTTCACCTACGTCACTATGAGGCACTAGAACGAGGCTTGGATGGTAAAACTTCCCCAGAAGTAGCTTCTGGGGATGGGATGCCCCTCATCTGCCCAACTTTCCACCTGACCAACAGTAAGAGAGGGGACCAGCAGTAGATTTTCTGTCCGGCATCTGTGAGAAATAATTAATTATTATTTATAAAGTGAAGGGAGTTTTTCCTTTTTTCTTGTTTCTCATGGATGCTTCCTGTACTGTCTGTAAAGCGCCGCGAGACAATTCATTGCATTGCAATGTATTTGAGCACTCTACAAATAAAATTGAATTGAATTGAATTAAATTAACGTTTCGTCGGCACTTCCTCTAGTTTACCATCCGAGGCTCGTTTTCGTTCGGAATATGGCGGCCAGGTGAAAAAGGTGAATACCTAGTGCATACCACTAACAAAGTGAATTGATTACCTAGGTCTGATTAGTTCAAAACAATGACTTCATGACCATTTTACTAGTAGCACTTATAACGGCTTAATAAAATGTATCTTCATGCCTTACAGCTGCGCTTAGTTGACATGCGATATTGTGTATTCTTTACAAACCAGCTGAGCACAAAGAGGCACACAATATTTTTTTCATATTAAGACCGATATTTGATCCAGATTGGATTGGTGCATCCCTGTTTATAATTTCTATATTACCATTCACCTTAAGGAGATAATGTTGGGCTTTCAATATCTCTCTAGTTACTGATAAATAGCCTGTTGTAAGCCTGAATGACATGGCATTGTTGGAAATTTCAAGCGCCTTGAAATGTGCCTACTGTACATGTCTAACAATATTTGTGTAATTTGATGGCTGGTAGTGAATGATGCAAGACGGGGGCAGACTTACTGAAATGTCAAATATATGTCATCGATATATAACATTCATTTTGGGGTATTGTATAAAAATTTGGTACATTTTGTTTGTTTTTGCTGTATTGCCAAGCCCTAGATTCATTGATTATGCTCATTGAAATTGCAATGATGGGTGTTTGTCATAGTCCTATTTCTCAGGAGACCTTGCTTTAGCAGAAATTTTCAAAATTCTCCTTGGTTTATGTCTTTCAGAACATACCCCCTAGATGTCCTTTAAAGTAACAAACCAGTTTTGACAAGCATTCAACTGAGGGACTTATTGGGCCTGCAGGGTCCCTTATTCTGGGAAGAACAGTGACTACACTGATGTCCTGCTGCTATGCGTCACAGAGAATGCTAACAGCACATTTTTGTATTATAGCAAGAAGAACATGGGAAACTTTGTCTTCACAAACACAACAGAACAAAGCCTTATCTGCCACAGGCATTCAGCATATCCCTGCCTGTTTGCTCCCCGGTGGTCAAACTTAAATTCCACATCTATTTTATTAAATGTGACTCTCATTTGAATTTAAGTCTGCCTTGCTAAAAGAGAAGGCACTAGGTTATCTTAACCATCAAAGACCCTTAAAACATTTTTTCTTGTTGGCTGCATTAATTTGCGGCAGATATCATGTAACAGTAGTGTACTAAAGCAAGTGGCAAACATCTTTGAGTCCCAAATTTGGATTACAAGTCTGTAGGGGACTGATTCTCTACCTGTGACTGACTACCCAGGTTGTGGTCAATTTGTTGAATTCTTGGCAAATTGGTAACTGAATTGATCATGCAATTCAAACCAATTGCTGGGTGAGAATAATATAATTTTGACTCATGTAGAATTCCTTTTATTGCTTATCTTTTCTAGATTGATGCATCATGCCTTACGTGGGAGGGACAGCAATGCCATGGAAAAGCAGCAATAGTCGAGAAGCTCTCTGTAAGTCTTCAGAGGTCATAACCTCCTATTTTCAATTTCTTTGTATTTGAATTTTATGTGGTACTCTGAGAATTTACCTTTTAATTCTCTGTTTCTTTTTTTCCTCCAGAGTCTGCCTTTCCAAAAAATCGCTCACAGCATAACTGCACAAGACCACCAGCCCACTCCTGACAACTGTATATTGAGTATGGTAGTAGGACAACTAAAAGTAAGTGTTTGAATGTGTATTTAAGCTACTGGACATACAGGCCTTTGAAACAGCCAATTTGCTGTCACATCGATATTACCCAAAAACAAAGTAGTGTAGACAGTAGGTCTACATCCTTAAAGGCTTTACTTTCAGATGCTCGTAAAGGTCTTTGTTTTTGTTTACCAGAGCATCAGAGTGACCACTCACAGAGAAACAGAATTTTAATGATTTTAAGCGTGTTTCCACCACAGAAACAAATGGTTTGATTGTTTACAGGAAAGGTCTTCTAGCCAATAATGCAAAAAGTACCTGACTACAGTACACATTGATGTTACCGTCAGTTCTGAGCACTTTAACCCTCTTGAGACCATGACGGCTGCTTACATTCACCTCTGTCAAATTACTTGTAGAGTTTTCTGACAATGGGGATATTTGCTAATTTCTGTGATGAAAAGTTAGCTAAATTAGTGTCACCAATACAACTTTGTGTCCACGTCCTACCCATTCGTCTCTGTGCAATTTCAATATCAGAAATTGTTTTCAGACACCTGTTCGTCATATGGCCAGAACAGATGCTAGCAATGTCATTTCAGGAGCCAGAATTGCAATAGAGAACAATATCACACAACCCTGTGTCTACTGCAACCCCTTTTTCTCTGTGTAAAATATTCTGTCAGTATATTTTTGCAAATTGTAAAGTCACATAGTATCCCACTATCTTGGGATTCTAGACAACATCCTCTATCCAATGCTACTAATGGTGAGACCAATTTTTTGTAGTAGTAGTAATTATAAACCTGATGTAAGCCTCACGGACATTGTATCACATCAGGCCCTGCCAAATTTTGATGGCTTAGACAGTACTGTAAAAAATCAAGATAAAGCTGGTTTGCAACGTAACCTGTTTCAATGAACAATTTGGCGCAGGTGGTTTTCCAGTCATGAAAACAACTCTCACGGACTTGCGAACGCATTTACTAAACGTTAGATTTGTGAGGGGGGGACAATTTCTTCATTTCAACAACTGTCATTTTGGTGTTAGTATATGTGTACTGTATGACAATATGTCTAAGATAATCTTTGTATTTGTTTATTTTTAACACGCAGTTTTGTATACTCTAACATCCAAAGCGTTTCAGGCGTAATCTGTACTACAGTTGGTTCTTAGTTTCGTCATCTGCCGCAGATCATGATCCATGATGTTCATGGATTTAGACATCATGTTTAGCCTTGGTCTCCGCAGGGATCACTTTGAGTAGGGATGCTACAGTCCTTCGGTATATTGTGTCCCTCAGGCAGATGATGACCAGATCATGACCTTCCATCAGACCTTCGTGCTGAGACAATTCAGCAATATCTGGTTTTGCACCAATGAAGTCTTCAGGCTTGGCTTGCACAACCGTTGACATTTGACCATTTAAGGTTACACAACCCTGTCCCTCCTACAGACTTCCAAAAATTATCATCTGTAAGGACCTGTGGCCTGTATCGCAATTTAATTGGGCTTCTACTAATCCTACATCACAATGGCAGTCATGAGCTATAGTCTAATTTGAGCCTTAGGGCTCTTATATTTTGTACGCTTGCTTTGAGTTGTGCATGACCTGGACAGATTACTGTTGAATATATGGGTCGGTCCATTCAGTGTCAAATCAAATATGGTTGTTGCTGCTCAGTGTTAGATTTCGTTCAGACCTTGTCTGTGTCATACATGGGTCCCAAAAACAATACCTGTTAAATATTTCAAATCTCACTCCATGTTTATATGGCATTGTCATTTCCCTAAATATATTAACTTGGGTTGCAAATATCCATTTAAATTTTTAAAAAGAATCTATGTGAAAGCCTGTTCTATGGACGCTGGGCATTTCAGGCCATAGATGTTGCGCCATAGATAAATATTGCACATAGGTTTAGCAATTCACTTTGCATTTTCCTCAGCCTAGAAATGTCTATACTGTACCCTAGTGGGACAGTAGCAAATTGATTTGCTCAGCGAGTACGTCTAGTCATCCATTACATAGGGAACTGTGATATTCACCCCTTGTTGAGGGTTTATTAGCCTGGCGATGCCATCCTAAACATTTTATCTCCGCATGTAGTCTGGAATAAACCCCCCTTGCCTTCTTTCCCTCGGTTACTCTATGGTTTAGCCAATCAGCACACAGTTTAGAGCGATGTCTCAAAATTTTGTAGTCCTACAGGATAGGGACGCTTTTGTTATTCTCTCCCCCACTTTCGAATTACATTCACAAAATTGGTACATGACATTAGCATCCATGATCTTGAGGATTTATTGCCACTACGATGTCAAAATAGATCAGAACTTGCGAGAGATCTGTTTATACTGAAAGCGAAAGTTGTAGGCGTGAGAGCCAGGTGAGAGAATACGTCATATCCAAGCGGAAACCTATTTCAATTGCGTTGGGCCAGACTGTATGACATGGACAACAGTCGCTTTCGCCCAGGCTAGGTTTATATGGGGGAACAGTAACAACGGTCTATTTGGGCCAGGAGTTGTTGGGCAGGCTTAGTGTTGTTTGGATCAGCTTAATTGTTGCTCTGATTGGTTGTAGCTAAAGCCATGGTCATTGTGCTATACTATCGTGTGCAGAGACAGTTTGAAAGATGATACTGAATCTTGAGCCACGGTTTATCATTATATGCAATAGTCTGGCTTGTCAAGCTAAATTTTTCTATTAATATACTGGTAATGTAAACGTATACAGGTTTTAGTTTTTGGACCGAAACATTATATTGTCAAAAGAGACAGATGCAACCATTTTCCTGGATTCTGTCAGATTTGACATGGAATGAAGATGAACATTTCAAAAAAATGTTCTTAACAAAGAGAGAGAATGAGACTAGTTCCCTGTTTGCATTTTAAACCTTCCTATAGAATTTGCATGAATCCTCTGGGAACCAAGTTTCGGTTGAAGCCATAGCTATGCATTTTAGTAACCATCTGTCGTAGTGAGAAATGTCGGGTGTGGAATTCAACTTAACATTACCGGTACTTGGGATTCCAGCTAAAATTTTGATGTGTATTTTAACCATTTAACCAAGAAATCCTGACCCTTATCAAATCTTTTAATTTAATATTTTTTTATGTAATTTAATTTTTAATTTAATATTATTGATTTGTCCTGCCAAATGCTGTGAATAGTACATAAATAGTACATTATAAATTTGACGGAATCCCAAGTATTGTTGACATAAGTATTCTGATCTTTCCACATCGTACATGAGAACGGGGAGGGGCAAGGGTGTTTGAATACTTCACAAATTAATTGTTTGTGTGTGTGTGTGTGTGTGTGTATGTGTTGAGATAATGGCCTTGGATTAGTATGGCTTTAAAAGCATTTTTAAATGAGGCTCTGTTTTGTGTAGAAGGAACTTACTTTGCAAGTAGTACATCTTTGTTTTACTCTAACTAGCCCTGATCCATTGAGATGGCCACATTTCGGTTTGGGTCATTTCAATTTCAACAAGGTTGAAGGAAGTAGAGGTACAATAAGGTCGCAGTAGTAACACAAGTTGTGCCTTCATTCATTGCAACCTTTGCTTCTTTAAAAAGTTGATTTTGTGACCTTTTTTTGTTTTTGTTTGTTTGTTTCAGGCAGATGACGACCCCATCATGGGATTTCATCAGAGCTTCATCCTGAAGAACATTAATGAAGCATGGGTGTGCACCAATGACATGTTCCGCTTGGCGATACACAACTTTGGCTAAACGCACTAGAGCCTGGCAGGAGGCATGTGGGGAAAGGTGGATGGGGTGCCCACGCCAGTGAGGCCTATACCTTTTTTCGATCTGCCCGTCATTCATCACTCTGAAAAAAAGAAAACAGCACCGGATTGCAGTCACAGAAAAAAACATGCAGTCACATGTCTTTTTGCAACAGATATGAGATGTGTTCCTTTGCTGAAAGCCCACCAGTCCATCAAAGTGACCCTTGCCCTATGCCTACCTGCATGAAATTGCGGAGCTTAAACATCAGAGGACTGCTGGACAAGGGATGGGGGAAGGACATATTAACCCAACCGTTGCTGTTTGATCATATTTTAGTTGTTAATTTGACAATAATACTTTTTATCTTTTGTTTATTTTGCCATTAGTTCACTGTTTTCAGCTTGCTTTAGGAACAGGTTATTCTTGTCTAACTTTTTTTTCTGTGTAATGTCAGGTTGCTCTAGTTATCCAAAGACGAGTTGAAATGATCATCACCCAAACCCTCTTTGCTCAGACCAGTGTGCTTCCCATTTCTCACTCACTGCTCTCTGTGACTGCAGCCACGATATACAATAAAAATCCTGATTTTTTTCTTAACAATGTAATCTTGTTCCTCCACCTGTCATCTACTCATGATGTCATTTCCCCCCGTTTTGTGGTTCCCCAGTATGTTTTCACAACAGATTTTTTATATTTATCTTTTTTCTTTAACTGAAGTAAAACATTTTGTTCTAGCACAGAATGGTAAATCATATCAGTATTTCTCCGATAACAGATAAAAACGAAGAGTTGAGGCCCATGTGTGTTGACATGGAAAGCAGGTTGTAAATGTTCACTTTGCAGTATGATACTACTTATTTAGGCTGTTGATTAAGCAGAGTTGAAATGATCATCTCTAAAAGTATACATATATTTGGGTCTCATCTATTTTACAGGTTATTACTTCTTGACAAGGAAATCTTGTAAGTATGCATCTAGCCTGTGTGTTGGCCGTGTCAGTCTATCAAACGGGCCAGTCGAGATCATAGTTCTCGGTTTTGATTGACCATGTCATGGCAGATATTGTGACATATACTGCAAATAGGTTTGGCGGGCTTTTGCAGTTTGTGGTGGGTGTACTCAAATGCAGAATTTCACAAAGCATGTGTTTTGCATCTGGCAGTGGTATATGACTATTGCATTCATTAGGTTTTCGCTTTCAATAGGAGCTTGTCTATTTGTGTGGTTGAGATTTTTTAAGCCACCAGTTTGCAGACTTAGTATATGATGTACTGGTTGATAAAGAGGTGTCCTCAGAGTAGAACATCTAAATGCCAGCTATTTACCTTCTCTACTTCTGAGTATGAAGAGTTTCATGGCTTAGGCTGTAGACCTACCTCTACTAACAAGATCGCACTTAGGGGCACCTATTGAGATGTAGGAAATTGCTTAACTCATTTCAGTTAGGGCAACAGATAGATATGATATGACCATGTGTCAGAACATAAAAGATGGCCCATTCATAACTGATTTATGACTGATAATTTGTTTCTTGTATGACCGGAACTTGTGCGGGGGAAAAAAATCTCAAGGCTTACAAAAAAAATGTTGTCCTTAGTTTTCTGGATCAACTACGTTTCTGGCACATGAAAGGAAATAAAGAATGCAAATGCAAAGTATGATGCTGTCGTGTTTTTTCCCCGTAGGTTATGAAATTGTTATTACAGTGCCCAAATACTGTGATTATTTAATTCATAGGTTAACGGGATAATTTGATTTTAGTTTGATCCGCAACTCGTGTTGCTGATGCTGCAAGTGGTACTGTTTCAGATGCTGACAGGAGGAACTACAGGACGCGATTATCTTTTGTCTTGTAGCGCCACCAGGAAAGAATTTGTGAGAACACCGGACGGAAGTTAGCAACGACGGTTGCAAGCGTTCACAGGGGCAGGCAAAACGAACACTGACAGAAGAGAAAATTGATAAAACTTTGCCCCATTTAACAGACCCAGTGTCCCCTTCCCTACCTTATGGCTACCAATTCAAACATAGATATAGATGCGACCCAGCATCTTCGGGACATTTTGAAACTAGACCGTCCTGGCAGCAGCGCCGGTAAGTTGCCGGGCAGGTGGGAATCATCATCTAGGCCGCAGCAGTGTGATGCTGTGTCGTTGTTGCGTAGCTAGCTAAATGTATGCTAACTAGCTAACATTATGTTACTTTAGGTGTTCAAGCTAATGTTATCCACTATAGCTTTCAATTTCGCTTTATCTTTTGCTCGATTGGTTAGCGATTTACGCGTTATATAACACATAGTGAGTATTGTTTTACAAGGTATCGAAAGTGAATACGCCCAAATTACACTTGTAGGTTGTTAACAAGCTAGCTTTAGTTTGTTGTGCGTTGTTAGCGGGCTAACATCGGTAAGCTGGTTATCATAGCTAGCGTTTAACTCAATCCTAGACAGCTAGCTAACTAATGAAGTCGCAGGTAACAGATGAGTTTTACTTTTCATATTACGTTTTGGTAATTTAAATTCATGTTTTGATGTCATTTTCGACTGGTGGCATGTAAATGTTGTAGAAAAGTCATGTGCTTGTTGTCTACAAAAGTTGCCAAGCGATATTTGTTCTGCGGAGGCGAAGTAGCTACGTTATTATTTGGCTAGCTAACATTTGCTAGCTATTTTAAATTGATTGCGTTATTTCTGTAGCAGGTGTTATGTTCAGTCTTCAATGTAATTGACTGAAGCTTCCAGTCGTAAATGATATTTGGTACTAATTAGGTGCACATGGTGTACAAACGACATTTTGATGCTGTAGTGCAAGTATGAACGAAATGTACAATACCTCGTACAGCTAAATTTTACATGCAATTAGCAGTGTCGCAGGGTTGAACAGCAACGTTATATGAGTGCAAAACTTATTGGTAAGTGATTGCATCTGTGTTTAGGGCTGATTTTACTTCCCAATTCCATAACCAACTTGATTGTCACATGGAGTAGTTACCGGTTGGAAATGTGCATCAGAGAAATCAGTGCGCTTATATGTTGATGGTTCAAGGGAGGTATGTTGAATAAAGTACATGTAGCAGGTTGTAATGCAATTTTCTGATTTCCAGACGCATCGACAAGTGATACTCCTAAGAAGACATCCTTCAATGGCGAGTTGAACGGGTTACTTGGAGCTGATTTCATCGGAACGGGAGATTCTGCAACCATGGCTGGGGCGCCGGGTCGCAGCCCTGAGACTCTTAGCACAGAAGACTGTCAGACCATGTTAGTTAAAACTAGTACTTTTATTTATGTATTCCTTTATAATTATTATCTTTAGATTATTGAAATGTTGGTCTCATTGGCGTTTATTAATATGCAAATGTCAAAATGTAAAATCACAAGAGACAATCAGAGATGTAACGAGTAGGTAAATCTGTATGTGAAACTCATGCAATGTTAGAGGTCATGTTGTACAAATGATCTAATGAAGTCTCTTTATTGCTTTGCACAGCTGCTTATCTGGAGATGATGGTTCTACTTGTATTGCAATCACTTCCAGCCATGTAGAAATAGTGGCAAGTCGTGACTCTAGCATTGACAGTAAGGCTCGTGGCAGCAACAAGGTAATGTTTGTACTGTAAACATATTTTTGTTTTATTTTTATTATATATCTGTTATTTAAACAGTAGCCTAAGGCCCTGTTAAGATACAATATCTGTTCTGACGGGCGGCATAGACATAAAATTGCATGCCGTTGTATATACTTTTTTTTCTTATATCTCATTGTCTATTAATAGTTGATTTGAGATGTAATGTACTTCAAATTTTCAGGTGAAGATACAGCCTGTGGCCAAATATGATTGGGAGCACAAGTATTACTATGGCAACCTTATAGCAGTGTCCAACACGTACTTGGCCTATGCCATCAGAGGTAAGAGTGAGTGAGTGAGAGAGAGAGACCGTGCATGTGCAGTGTTAAACAACGTGTTGGCCGTTTGTTACCTCAGTGACTACCGCAATATTTGTTATCTTCTGGCTAGTCTAGCGATTTATGCTCCACGACTTTTGTATTGCAGTTTGTCTGTCTGCGTTATGACTATGGCCAAGAGATGGCACTGTATACATTTATGACAACTGAAAACTGCGGTACCAAACATAAATGCAACGTCCATATGTGTGTTTTTTTTACTGTTAATAACACATTTTTAGATAAGAGCGCTTAACTCTCTGGTGCAATTTATAGTCTGGAAAATGCAGTATGTCAGTATTTGAATTAAAGATTTCAATCCTGTGACCACAACAGTATGTTTGTGAAGGTCACACTCCTGTCTGAATGATCCTGAATATTTTTTTTTTATCATACACTTTAGAGTAGTGAATTATCTGCTCTTAAAATATGCAATGTAAATGAAATGTAAAGTGTTTCATTTATGTATGCTGTTTTTTATTATTATTATTATTATTATTATTATTATTATTATTATTTTTCCTCCAAAATGTATGTGTGATTGTTGTTGTTCAGAGCTTAGCCTAAACTCTCCCTCTGTATATCTCTGGAGCACCAGCAGAGCCAGCTTGCAGTTGCCAGACAGCATTCCATCTGCCATGACAATTCCTCAAACTGAGATTTCCTTTTGCCATTTTAATGAAATGAGGGATTCCGTGAATCATTTTGATGAGGCATGAAAAGATTAGATTCAATTGAAACAATGCCAGGCAGGGGGGTGTTTTCTAGGAAGAACAAAATATACTTTTCTGGAATCAACAGTGTATTTGTAGTGTAGTGGATTTATACATGAAATTTGCTTTCTGTGTGCTTTTGGTTGCATTATTTGACTATTTATTAAAGGTTAAATTTTGTGACTCATTGGCTGTGTTGAGAAATGTTGGACTCTGTCGTCATGGATACCTCAGGTTTCTGGCTCATTGCAGAGGTTAATGCCAATAGGATTACATCTGGACGGAAAGGGGAAAAAAATATGTGCTGTTTTGTTTGTTCCATTTTAAAAATCTCTCTTGAGTTCGTCTCAACCTGTGTTGTCTTCACAACCTAATGCATGACCGTATTCCATTGTTTAGCTAAGCTCTGTTCTCATTTGTAGCATTAGTAAATTGGGTCTGCATTGTGTGATAACTACTCACATAATTGTAAGTTATTAACTCGTTGGCTCTTAGGCTGCAGTGTTGTGGTGTATATGTCATTGTGATTCTCTGTCTCTGTGCGCAGGCGCTAACAACCATGCAATGATCCGTGTCCTGAGCCTGGGCTCGGCCGACCGCACACTTCTCAAGGGCTTCACTGGCGCCGTTACAGACTTGGCCTTTGCCCACCTAGACTCCACCCTGCTGGGCTGCGTGGACGAAGCTGGCAACCTGGTCATCTGGCAGCTGACCAGCAGCAGTGGAAAGATCCAGTATCCTCCTCAAACTGTGCAAGATGGTCTTTGCTTTGTTTTGCTTCATTCTATCACTAAGCGGGTTTTCATCCAACTAATTCGCATTTCATATACGCAATAATTTGGTAGAATTTTTGTGTCTGCATGCGTTTCCATCAGCTGTGTTAATCAAGCAATGGGTGCGAACCAGATGGTCACATAACTTCAACGTGTATTATAAGTTGGATGGAAACCCTCCTCTTGTGATTATTGGAAGTGGCTGCTTGAACGGATACTAAAAAGAATTTTTGAACAGTT
Source organism: Sardinella longiceps (assembly GCA_027497455.2). Classification (NCBI taxonomy): domain Eukaryota; kingdom Metazoa; phylum Chordata; class Actinopteri; order Clupeiformes; family Clupeidae; genus Sardinella; species Sardinella longiceps. The sequence goes on from JAODXP020000017.1 coordinate 2,834,259, forward strand.
GACCTTCCTGTGTGTGTGTGTGTGTGTGTGTGTGTGTGTGTGTGTGTGTGTGTGTGTGTGTGTGTGTGTGTGTGTGTGTGTGTGTGTGTGTGTGTGTTGATTCGCAGAGACACCAAATACTGCCTTGAAGGGGAGTTCAAATATGTGTGAAAGAACTGTTTGTGTGTGTGTGTGTTGCATTTTAGTGGTCATTGCAGCCTTAACTCTCAGTGTCTCCCAGAGACGAAGTGGTCGTGCACATCCGCAGGCCTGAGGATACGCCGCTAAACTCCCACAGGCGGCTCATTTGGTGCCCCTTCATCCCTGAGGACAACGAGGACAGCCCAGAGGAGTCCTGTCAGACATTAGCCCTGCTTCACGAAGACAGAGTATGATCCGCACTCTTCTCAATTACTGCAGACCCTTATTGGGATTTGATTCAGAATCGGGTTTTATTGGCCAACTATATCAACATATACAAGGAATTTCATTGGGTTTTCCTGAGGGATTTGAATGGTTCTTCTGTTAGAGACTGTTTATTTTACTTATGTATTGTGTTCGACGTTGTTAGGGTGCAGGAGAACAGAAACAAAGAGACTGGGGTGTGAGGATGTTGGTGGTGTGGTCCGGTACCCACTAAACTCGTACGCTCATTTTGTCTTTAACAGGCAGAGGTTTGGGATCTGGAGATCCTTAAATCCAACAACAGCGCCTGGCCCGTGGATGCCACCGAGCTGAAAGAAGGCTTCATTACCATTAAAGGACATACAGCTGTAAGCAAGTTGAAATGCACAGTGGTGGTACCTGGCTTTGGTGTGGCTGACTTTTTTTTCTGATTTCCTTCTCTATGGAGAAATCGCCACTGTAATTGAGTACTTATTTGAGTGATAATGTGTTGGATGCAGACACAATAGTTCCTGTCACTACAACAGAAGGCCCGTTCAGCACCTGTTGTTTTACTTCAAAACATTTTCTAGTAAATAAGTCTTTGCTGTTTTGCCTTTTTGTCCAGCGCATAAGTGAAGGAGCTTTGTCACCTGATGGCACAGTGTTGGCTACCGCCAGTCATGACGGCTATGTTAAGTTCTGGCAGATTTACATTGAGGGACAAGATCAACCCAGGTGTGCTAATAAGAAGTAATTATGCTCAGCTGCTTTTCTACTATCCGCATACATGATCTCCATTATTCGTCACGGCCTGACTGAACAAAAATAAAGTCCAAACTTTTGTCTGTTAGTCGCTAATATGATGTCTTTCTCTCTCTCTCCTCTAGGTGTCTACATGAGTGGCAGCCCCATAATGGAAGACCTCTGTCGTGCTTGCTGTTTTGTGACAACCACAAGAAGCAGGACCCTGAGTAAGTGCCCTTAGAAATATTCACAAACTGACTCAAGGGTATGTCTTTTATCTATCCTTTCACTCTCTCTTTCTCTTACTAGGGGGACACTTCTAATCTGATTAGAAAGTTTCCAATGTGCATTCTATAGAAGAGTATCCAAGGAGATGCATTCATAAATGCCATCTGAAATGGAATATTGGGTTAGATAATCAGATTAGAAGTGTCCATGTAAACAGGACTACTGTCTCTCACATGCGTATGCTATTTACGATGACTCAAAACTCTTCACTATGCAGGATTGTGTCGGGGGTCAGGTCGTTATAGTATGAGTTTTGTCAATCCCACTTTCCTGTGCTAGTAGGAACTCGGAGCATGTGTCCTCCATGAGCCGTGATCTTTTCATAGACTTGCGGCAGGAAGCGCTCATGAAACCTGACCTCAGCGGAGGTCCACTGTCTTATTTATTTGAGTTGTCATTGTGTGATTCTCTGGCTGCCCCCTGCAGAGTGCCATTCTGGCGTTTCCTCATCACCGGAGCCGATCAGAACCAGGAGCTGAAGATGTGGTGCACTGTCTCCTGGACCTGCCTACAGACCATTAGGTCAGCTGAAAACACACACACACACACACGCGCGCTTACACACACACAAATACACACACACACACACACACACACACACACCGGTATATAACACACAACACACACACTTGCACATTGAAAGGTGTTTCTCTTTTTTGATATTGACAATCTCATTTTTCTCTGCCTTTAGGTTCTCTCCAGACCCTTTTAACTCTACTGTGCTACCCAGTCTGAAGGCCAGCTTGGACCTGTCTGCAGAGTGTCTGATTCTCACAGATGTGCAAAGAAAGGTAAGCTTCCAGCACAACTGCCTCTGCATGGTTCACACCCTTCAGTACCGCACACCCAATGCCTATGTAGCACATTTTCAGAGGTTTTGCCACTGATGTGCCTTCATAATAAACATCACTCAGTAGCATGAAGCTTTTAGTACTTTTCATCTATAATGTGCTTTTTTTTTTACAGCTGGACCTGTATGGGGAAAGTGCTTTTTCTCTGATAATTTACTCAAACTGGTAATTTGTCCATCTCTCTCGCCCTTGCGCTTGGCCCGTCTTTGGCTGGCTCTCTGTAGGTGCTCTATGTGATGGAGTTGCACCAGGATCAAGAGAAAGGCCGAGCAAGCTTCACAGCGGTCTCAGAGTTCCTGCTCACGCACCCTGTCCTCAGTTTTGGTGTGCAGGAAGTCACCCGGGGCCGCCTGCGCCACACCGAAGTGCTTCCCCCAGATGAAGAGAGCGAGAGCATGACTGCAGGTCAGTTCCCATCTTATTGAACACCCTACTGTTTCTGCCCCAAGGCTGTGAATGCTGCATTGCATTAATTATGTTATCGATTCTTGTAGGATAATGTTTTGAGTTTTTATTATTTATTTATTTATTTATTTATTTATTGGAACCGTTGGAAATGTACTCTGTTTGCATTTCAGAAGGAAGCCAGGGCCCTATGGAATCCAAGTCGGGAATCAAAATCAAACTCTACTGTGTTCATACAAAGTGAGTTTCTATTGCTTAATAATGCATGCCTCGCTCATCTCGTACAGGTCAGCCTGGGCCCCACAGCCTACTTCGCCCAACTACACCACTCTAATACACCCTCCTTTCTCTGTTCTCTGAGCTACGTTAATGAAAGAGCAACACTGGAGTGCAACCAGTCCCCGCACATGAATAATCATGCAGCTAATCCTCACACACTGTCATCAATATTTCACCATTCTCACGGAGATGTGTAGGCTTGTTGCCGATAACTTGGTGGTGATCCACGTGTGTTGCTTTTACCGACTCTGCCCTCCAGGTCCCTCCAGGATGTACAGATCTGGTTCCAGCCTGATCTCGGCTCCTCCAGCTCGCTGTGCTTACCACACTCGGGGTCACAGGAGGCCTTAGGTGAGTGTCAGAGCTCAAATGGGAGGTATATTGCGGGCAAGTCATATGAAAAATGGCATCATAGATGTGATTCTTCCTGAAAAATTAGGATTTCCTGATTTTCAGACCTAAAACTATGACCCTCGTAAATCGTGCAGATTAATTAAACAGAGGGGAAGGCAGGTTAAACTGTATTTTGTATGTAGGCCTATATCTACAGGTAATGGGTCAGTAGGGTGAAGTATGGTAATTTGGGACACTTTTTTGCGATTTTGCTGATTCTTGCCATGGGCTGTATATTTTCCTGCTTTTTTGCCCTTGGCCAATCACATCCCTGCAGCATATTGTTTATTAATTGTTTATATTAACTTTTTCAACGATGGGTATCTCCCATCAGGTTTCTCAGACCACCTGACGGACATGAGTGTGGAGGGCCTGAGCTCCGATAAGGACTCGGGCAGCGACTCTCAGAACGAGCTGTGTAAGATCCCCGCTCTGCCCGCCCCTGCAGACTTCCTGAGCTCCGTGGGGGCCTCGTCCGCCGCAGCCGCTGCTACCGCCATGCCCAAACTCATGACGCCTGATGCCTTCATGACTCCCAGTGCATCGGTAAGTGATTTGTCTCCCATGACCAAATGCTTCATTCCAGTTACTTGGGTGCTGGCATCAGGTGAGGTTCTAACTGTGTGCCGTGTTATTGCTGCACAGAACCTCTGCAATCATGCTGCCATCTTGGTCGAAAGTTTGAAATGGCCAAACAAATAACATATTTAAAACAGGAGTCGATATGATGTGTGTTACTCCACCCACCGATTTGGTGGTGCACTATGCAGGCAAGACGCGGAACTGAGAAGCGTAGCTCCAGCCAGTTGCTGACACTTAACCATAAACCTACCTGTATCTTAAGTAACGTAATGAGGCAATCTTGTCTATGGTGCCGTCCAACCAATATGTTTCTGTGATGGAGAGATGGTGGTTGCCTGAGTATCAGATTTGCATGTATGGTTTGCATGGCTACCGCAGAGTTATAGAATCATGCATGCTACTGACACGTAAGCAAATGTAAGGCAATTAGTAGAGCACAGTCCTGTATGTGGCAAGGTGGGATGTGTAGTCCAAAGGAAATGCTTATATCAGATACTTTGATCCCAAATGATATATCATGAAATGATTGGCTGTGTGTGGTTTGAATTAGTCTGATCTTGCTTTCCTTTCGATTGACATCCCCCTCCACAACTCCGACTGGGATTCCCGGCCAATTTGAGACCGCGGCAGTCAGCGAGCAGGAGGCGGGAGTTGTTAAAGATTACGTCGAGTTTCTGCTGTTGTAGAATACTGTAGCTTACCTCAAGACCAAACTGGGGCCTTCCCGCCTCCAGCTTGCAATCGATTGTCAATCGGATGAGATTGCAGACCCTTGTACGTAGCGTAGACCAAAGGGATGGTAATGGTCAGGCTAGGTTTGAATGAAAGACTGTAATACCTTGTGATTTGCAAGTGTATGAAAGTGCCGCCTTCTCTCATTCTTCTCCCAGGTACCAGCCTCGCCAGGCAGCGGCACCAGCAGCTTGACCATTGTGACGGCCCTGAGCTCCGACGGCGGTGCCAGGTGGGTCTGGTCTCCCAGCACTGACCTCAGCACTGTGCAGCTGCCAGTGAAGCTGCTCTCTGCTCCACTGTACTGATGGACACCAATTATGGTCCATTAACTCTTAGGGTGGTGTGTAGGGGGGGTGTAATTCAACATTAATCCAAGCTTATGGCACCATATGGGAATTGGATCTAAATGTTAAAATGCCAAAGGCTTTAGGCAGCCTAGTATTTTATGTGATCATAATTTGTGTAAAAGAAGAAGAAGAAAAAAAAAGCTGATCAGAATGTAAGAAGGGCAAGAGGGAGGAAGGGCCTGCTCTGATTGGATTAGTCACATTTTTGGGGAAGGCCTCCTGCACGCTGGTGTGCCGACAGCACTAATACTCCCATTTCTGCACACTGGTTATGTAGTTGTTGAGCTAACTGTTATTTTTTATTGTTGTCTTGTCACAGTGCCTAGTTCTTTTATATTTGTGGCCATTTACTGTATGATTGTTGTGTGGCATCTTTGTGGAGATTTTTGTGTGTTTGTTTCGTGACTGTAGAGGAGGGGAGGAGGTCAGCCAGAGCCCAAAGATGTCAGTGGACACCAGCGGCAGCAGCGGCCTCAGCCTCAGCGCCACCAGCACCAGCAGCCCCAGGGCCAACTCCATCCTGCTGTCAGGCCTCGGAGACATCCAGGTACCACACACACACACACACACACACACACACACACACACATACGCACACACACACACACACACACAGTATACACGCATATATACACACACACACACGCACGCATGTATATATATACACATATACATATATGCATACATACACATGTATACATTAAAATGTGTACTTTCAGGCTTGCTTGCACAATGTTAATCTGATATACTATGTACGATGTAGGTAATGTAGATATTGTATTGGCTGCCATAACGCACACACATAGTATACACACACACACACACAGCATACAGTATAGACGCATATATATATATATATATATATACATATACACACACACACACACATACACATACAGTATACACGCATATATATACACACACACACACATATGCATACATACACATGTATACATTAAAATGTGTACTTTCAGGCTTGCTTGCACAATGTTAATCTGATATACTATGTACGATGTAGGTAATGTAGATATTGTATTGGCTGCCATAACGCACACATCAGACACACATTGCATTGCTTACATAACCTCACATCATGCTTGCACATCTGGCCATGTGTGTGGCTATTTTGGCCTCCCTTTGTTAAGGTCATGACCTTGTTTTAAAGGATTTTAATAGCCATTGTCCTCCCTCATCTTTGCTTCCATACACCTCTGTCTCTCTCTCTCTCTCTTTCCTTTGCCCACGATCACATGTCGCTCTCTCATCCACCCTCCACCCACTCTCTCAACACACGTGCACACACTCCTCTCTCTCACTCTTTCTCGCCCACTCGCTCAACACACGTGTGTGTGCACACACACACACACACACACACACACACACTCTCCTCTCTCCCACTCCTTCTCACTGGCTCTGCAGCTTCAGAGTCTCTCTCCGCCCTTGCCCCTCTCCCCCACTCTCCTGCGCGAGGCCTATCCTTACAGTCACATGCCCCCCCTCACCTACCCGCTCCGCCCCCCCCAGGTGCCCCCGCTCTCGCTGGACCTGCAGGCCATGGAGCCGCCGCTGCTTCTGCCGCAGCAGGCCTCGCCGACCCGCGCCCGCTCCCCGGACGTCATCTCGTCTGCCTCGACCGCCATGTCGCAGGACATCCCCGAGATCGCCTCCGAGGCGCTGAGAGGCGGAAGCCTGGCTGCAAGTGTTGCAGCTGTCGCCGCCGCTGCTGCTGCGGCTGCCGCCGCCGGAGACTCCCCCCAGGTCTCAGCTCCGATGTCCCTCCCAGGTCTCCATAGCGACAGCATGGCCTCGGCCGCCTCGGCGCTGCACATGCTGTCGCCACGCAACCGTTCAGGCGGGCCGGAGCTGGGGATGCACCCGCTGGAGCTGGGCTCGGGCGTGGGCCCAGTGGACGGAGAGCAGCGGCTCAGCAACACCCCGTCGCTGCTGGAGAACGCGCTGTCCCAGGAGAACGCCGCTGCGGCCGCGGCGGCCTCGTGCTCAGACAACGGCATCGGCCACGCCTGGCCTGCTGCCCCAGATATCACACGGGAGACAAGACAGAGGGACAATGGCATGGGAGACTGGTTAGTCACCTGTGTGTGTGTGTGTGTGTGTGTGTGTGCGCGTTTCTGTGTGTCTGTGTGTGTGTGTGTGTATGCCCTTTAAATGGTTATACATTCAATGTCTGCCCCATTGGTATTTTAAATATGCAGGAAAGGCCTCAAGGCCAAAGCATGTATATTTTAGTGCACAATAAAATTTGTAGTGAAATGGATTTACAGTAGTTGTTCTGTTCTGTTCTCTGCAGTCTATGATGTGCTGTTGTAGTCCTTAGCTGCTATGCTTTATTGTATTCTGTGCTTTAATAGCTACCAATCATGCTAATGAGACTGCAGAGAAGTAAATCATCCCTTTGTTTGCGCAGTCTCTTGTGACACTTAAAGTTGTTCAAAGTCTCAGAATGTGTCTCCTCTCTCTTCTCTGTCTCCCCTCCTCAGCTCCAGAGATGACATGAAGGACAGACACATATCGTCTCCGTACCACCGGCGCGCTTACCATCTCACTCAGAACGACAGCCAGGACGCCAGTGCAGAGCAGAGGTACACACACACACACACACACACACACACACACACACACACACACACACACACACACACACACACACACACACACACACACACACACACACACACACACAGTGACTTTCACACTTCTCATCCCCACCTCTAGGCAGTCTGAAAAAAAAAAAAGTCTCTTAATCTGCTTATCAGACCACTCTGTCCTCTCATTTCCTCCTCTCCTCTTCTCTCCTCCATCTTGATTGCTTTATCTCGGTGTGATGATGCGCAGTGACCACGATGACGAGGTGGCGAGCCTGGCGTCGTCGTCCGGGAACTGCGGCTCCCGCTCCAGCAACCGGCTGCCGGTGAAGGACTGGAAGACGTCCCCCAGGGGATCCCCCAAACTCAAGCGCAAGAGCAAGAAGGACGACGGGTGAGCGAACGAACACACTGTTTGGTGGGGGAAGTGTGAATCACGGGGGAACTCTGGGAACACACATAGAAAAGATAGCACTTAAAGATAATAAAAACCCCAGTAGTCAAACTCCAAACGTGTTTTATTAGAACAGAGCCATAGACAGATGGCTGTTTAAAACCGCAGTTCTCTCTGCTATAAGTAAAAGGTTACTATGTGTTGTCAAAGCAGTCGTTACCTTTAAGACAGAGCCATATACAGGGCAGGATGTCAGGCTTGAGATATCTGCTACAAGTTAAAGGTTACTATGTGTTCCTGGGTGTGTGAAGACTTGCTTAGGAGTCTCCTCTATCACTTAAAGCTACCTCATCTTAAAGCCCTGTAGTTGATCCTTCAGCTTTTAAAGACCTGGAATCAACAGCAATACTAATGTTAAATCCCTCTTCTCTCTTTTCCCAACCAGAGAGTCTTCCCAGGTCCGGCAGGGTGACCATCAGGTAGGCTGACCTCTACTTTTGTTGTCTTTCACACTCCTCTGTGTTTCTCTCTCTCTCTCTGCCCCCCTGAGCTTTATCTCCCTGATTCTGGTCCTCTCAGTGTGCAGCGTGGCTTTTAGTCGAGTTAAATACACCTAAGTGCGCCAGAGAACCTGAAAATCCCCGGACAGGAGAGCAGGGCTTTAGAGGCAGCCTTGATGTGGCAGACAGCAGTGATGTTGCCGTGCACTAATCCCCTGTAATCCGGGCTTAGTGAAGCGTGGACCGTGGGCTCTGCAACCCTCGTGTTACGAGCACAGCCCTTGCTCTCCCCTGTTGGAAGCTTTACAGCCGTGTGTGTGTGTGTGTGTGTGTGTGTGTGTGTGTGTGTGTGTGTGTGTGTGTGTGTGTGTGTGCGTGTGCGCACGCATGCGCTTGTGCGCGTGGGTGTGTGTTTACATACATCTGTGCATACATCCAGGACTTCCTATTGTGTGTTTGTTTAATCTATGTGCCTTCACATCATATTTTGCCAAAGTCCTCACAGATATGCTCTGTACGTGTGTGTGTGTTTGTGTGGAGTATATTCAACATTCCTAACTTGTGTGTATCCTTCTTACGTGTGTGTGTGTGCGTGTGTGCCTGTGTTTAGATGAGCCCTGAGATGTATGAGGAGCTGTTGCTACTGATGAGGAGTCAGCAGCGGGAGATTGCCGAGCTGCGTCAGAGCCAGCTGGAGCTGCTGCAGCGGCTCACGGGCCACATGGACGCCGTGCAGAGCTCCGTCATGGCCCACGTCGAGCACGTCATGCTCTCCCAGCAGGAGCAGGAGCGTATCCTTTCCACCAGGGGGAGCCCACACCCCTCGCACTGCACTGCACTGCACTGTCACACACAAGTCACATCTTTATGGCCTGAGAGTTAAGACGTGTGGCACTCCACTGTGATGCTGCAGATCAAATCTTTCTGCTGAGTTTGGATTAGTTGTTGTCAAAGCCTGACAGTTTGTCTCTGTTAAATAGCTCTAGTTTGAAAGAAAAACAGCATGGTTCCATTCGTAAAGTCAATGACTTCAAATCTTCAAAGTCTCACAATTTTTTTTTTTTTTTAAATAAATTGAGGCGTGTTTGGCCAGTGTATACTCTAATTATCATCATATGATTTATGAATTTCAATCTGATTTGAGTGAGAATTTTGGATCGTTAAAAGCAAGTCACAGAACAACCCTTGTCTATCTGGTGTGGCAGCCAAAAAAACGTGTGTGTGTGTTGAGGCAGAGAAAAACTGAATCAAACGGTCATTAGTGTCTACAGGGGAAAACTCCAGGGGATGTTGAGTGGAGTGGACGTTGACTGTGTCGGATGTTAGTTATGACCTTAGAGTAAATTGTAGCAGGGAGCAGGCTTCACTCAGGGTTCAGTATTACTTTGAAGGGTGCTGGCCCAAATGAAAACTTCAAATTAAACAGAAAAAGGGGCGCACCTTGCATCAAACCTCCTTTATTTGTGCACAGACGCGTTTCGGCGTGTGCCTTCTTCAGTGTGCAACAATGCTATGTTATGTTATGTACAAAGTTATGACCTTAGCCCACCACTGCATTCCAATTTCAAGGCAAGCCCTCCCAAGCTTTTCACGCCCTCCCTTAAATGTAGCTGTTACATAACACCTGTCAACTAGTGATAGGTTCCCCCTTAGGCAGCACATGCTAGGAGTGGAGTTGTCATAGGGGAATGGGGGGGTCGGGAGTGGTGGAAATTCCGGAATTGGAATCCAGGGCACGTTCCGTGTGCACAGCAGGAAGTGTTTGCGTCCTTGACCCCCCACGACGCTGCAGAGCGACGGATGGAGCGTCTCCTCGCCGAGCAGCAGCACCGCCACCTGCAGCTGCAGGAGCAGCTGGCCCAGCAGCTGGCCCAGAGCCTGGGCAACACCCTCTCCAACCGCCTGGACAAGGTGCTGCGCGACGAGATGAAGAAGACCGTCCCACAGAGTCAGTACCGCTGCGGCTGCTGCTGCTGCTTCTTCTCATGAGATGTGCCCTGCTAGTGTAGTACTAACCACACACACACACACACACACACACACACACACACACACACACACACACACACACACACACATAATTCTATAAATTCTAAAAACATTTGGTTTGAATGGTAATGTTGTCAGATGTGCACAGATGTTCAACATTAGACACTTCACAAATTTAGTTATGAGAAGATGATGATATTGAAATATAAAGTTCAGTGCCTCTGGTCCAATCCATCTTTTTTTTTTTTTTTTTTTCCAATTTCAATTCTGCATTTGTGCTTTACTCTCACATCCTAACTGAATCCGAAACTGTATTTGCCTCGCCTCATTCAGACTTTCTGTTTGGCAGTTGAATAAAACCTGTAAAAATCTGTAAAAAGATCTAACAACCAAGACAGAAAAAAAAGGAGATCTTAATAGTCCTACAGATATGTTTCACTTTTGTAGAAGCATCTTCCTGATGGGCCATTGATAAAAGCTTTCTTGTGGCTGAGTGCTTTAATATTTAATGCATATTTTATACCATCAGGCTAGCTTTCCCCCCCACTTCTTGAAACTGTACCTATAGACAGCTTTCTTGGCAGCTGAAGCACGTTCTTCAGATTCTTGAGCTCAGGTGTTTTTTGTGTGTTTGTCCCGCGCAGCTATCTCCAAGAGCCTGGAGCCGGTCACGGGCCAGATGAGCAACACTATTGCCGCCAAGCTCACCGCTGTAGAGGGCACGCTCAAGGAAAACGTCACCAAGGTGGTCAAGTCAAAGGTCAGTTGCAGTGGATTTCACACCCACACACTCAAACCCTCAGCAGCCCCCTGCAGCATCACTGGAGATTTGTGAGATTGTATTTGTGCTGTGTAGAAATTCCTGCATTGACGCAAAAATGCGAAATCAAGGAAGGCAGGCTTTTTCTTGGCATTATCTGCTGCAAGGATCCAGCTTCGTTTAAAATCTTTGCTCTTAAGAACTCATTTTCAAGTCCCAGAAATGCAGTTGATATGCTTCAAGGCCAAGATGTGACAGCTCCCCAGTTTTTATAGAAACACTGTTCACCATATTTGTGTAGCCAGGCCCTTGGTCTGTTGGCTACACCCCACCCTCACAACAACCCACAACTGCATTATTTTACATTTTGCTTGACCGTGGTGTGTTTTGCTAATAGTACTTATTTATATAGGGAGTCATGACGCAACATCAAGAGACATTTCTATAAATATTAGTCCCCCATACCCCGTCCCCCTCCCTTTAACACACACACAAAAAAAATCTTCAAATGTCTAAGATTTCAAAAATAATTTGTTTTTGAAATGCAGTTTTGGGAATGTTGTTGAAACAAGAAGCCGCTGTATCAAAAGGATTAGTCTGACAGCTCCCTCTGAAGCTCTGAATAATTCAGGGCCTTTCCAGAGATGTGCTCAGTGGGTAAAGCCGTCCGTGGCACTGCTCACTCCAGCTCACTCTCCCCACTGACACCCCCCCCCCACACACACACACACACAGAGACTCTTTCCAAACTCGCTTATACACACACACACACACTCACCCACACACAGTTACACACAGTCACAGTATCTCTCCATCTCCTTAACTTTCTCTTCCAAACTCTGTTGTCTTAACCCTTTTTCCTCTCTATTGCTCCCTGTCCCGCTGCATTGTCTCTGAATTTCTTTGTCACTCATTCATTCAAAGTCATTCTTAGTTTTTCTCCTCTTTCTCCTGTCTCACCCTCTCAGTCTCTCAGTATTACAGTACAGGTTCTCCTCACTTTTCTTCCTATCTTTCCCTTTAGAGTCAGTCTTCTCTCTAGACGTCTGCCCACCTAGTACCCATTCATAGTCTTCATGCAGTGTGTTTTGCGCTCTCTTGCTCTCTGTGTGTGTGTGTGTGTGTGTGTGTGTGTGTGTGTGTCCAGAACACCACTGATGCCATTGGGCGTGCGGCGGCTGAGGCCATGCAGGGTCCCATCCAGGCGGCCTACAAGGAGGCGTTCCAGAGCATCGTTCTGCCTGTGTTTGAGCGCGGGTGCCAGTCCATGTTTCAGCAGATCAACGACAGCTTCAAGCAGGGAACCCATGAATGTAAGGACATACTTAAAAACTCACAATACTTTGTCACACTTTTGCTAGCTGTAAGTTATATGATGTGTCCAGTGGCCTTCCAGAAAGGCACTCTTAAAGTTTTAATCTATTTATCTCATTTAGTTGAGTGAAGGCAATAATAATATAATATAAAGTCATTGTTTTAGTTCTAACTGTGAATTTGTGTAGAATACAATATTTACACAATGGCAAAATGGTGTTATGTACGCATCTCTTAATTTACACAGATTGAATATGCAACGTCTGTGATAGACCTGTGTCTGTGGTGTAGACAGACTGTGGTTTTGTGTGAGTGACTGTTCTGCGAGTTGGGAGTGTCATGATTTGTGTGTGTGTGTGTGTGTGTGTGTGTGCGTGCGCTTGTGTGTGTGAGGGCACCTCAAACTGAGAGCATGTGTGGCTGAGACGTGCGTGTGAGTGTGTGGACTGCCACTGCTGCTCTTTGAGCGTGGTGATGGGTGAGGGAGAGTGTATGTGGAGATCTGAGGCCTCAAGGTATTAGTATTAGTGTGTGTGTGGGAGTAGGAAAGTGTGTTGTGTTGTGAAGGGGAGAGAGATGGTAAGACACACTGTTGCAAGACGCACTGTGTGTGTGTGTGTGTGTGTGTGTGTGCGCGAGAGTACACACCTTTCTGTGTTCTAAGAGCGTCTTCTCTGCCGTGCCCCTGCAGATATCCAGCAGCTGGAGACTCATGTGAAGAACAGGAAGCAGCGGGAGCAGGAGGCGCGGGACCCCGTGATTGGCCAGCTCCAGCAGATGATGGACTCCTTCCAGAACAGCACAGACCAGCTGGCCAGCACCGTGACGGCCAGCGTGCGCTCCGAGGTCCAGCACCAGCTCCACATGGTCGTGGGAAAGTAAGCCTCTCCTCTCTTCTCTTCTCCTCACTCTTCTACTCATCGCTCTTCTTCTCGTCACTGCACTTCTGTTTCAGAGTGTTTTTATCTGTTTAGATTTCCACATCCCCTTTTTTCTAATTTCTCACTACATTCTTTTTACTATTATAGTCGTTCATTCAGACATGCATATTAAGAAAAATGTCATATATAATAAACTGTCCTTGATATGCACTTAGTAGGGTTTCTACACAGATTTCTTACTAGTATGTCACTGGGAAGCAATTCACTTTATCTGAAATATTTGCACATTTCAATAAAGAAAAAATATGAAGGACATCCTCAACTGACTTCACTATTGTCAGAAAGTCATCTTTGGGTTTTTGAGAATAACTGTAAATCTTGTATTATAACAGCACATCGATAATTATGTGAACACCCATCTCAGTTTCAGGCAATGCTAAAACTTTTCCCTCACAAGTTTTCTCTCTAGTTTTCCCTGAGGTGTGTGCAGTTGGTTTTCAGGAATATAGGAATGTATATCAAAGCAAGTTAAACAAACATGTTTGATGTCTCCACACCACGCGTGCCACCTGAAATGGCGAGAAATACATTGAAAGTATAGGTTGGTCCTGATTGATCAGGTGGTGGACACAGAGTCCTTAGCCAGCGTTTTGAATCCTCTTTTATCGAGTGGCCAGCCAATGGATCGCTGTGCACAAACAAACCTTAAGCTGGGGTTTAATTTCTCCCAGCAAATTCAATTTAGCCCTGGCTCACCTTCAACAGAATTCATGGCGTTTTAAAGCAAGCGGTGTGGTGTGGTGGAGAGAGCGGCTAGTATTAATATTCTGTTCGCATAGGCCTCTAAACTGATTTGTTAATAATGTTTGTGTTTTTATTTGGACGTTTTCCTACTCTCCCTACTCTGAAATTCACTTTCTCCAGTTGGCCTTGAACATGACCAACAGACTCTATTCACACCTGAGCTCTAGAGGAGGCGTTTTAAAAATGAGCGCTGTCTCTTTTATGTCCTCTCTCACACTCTCTCTCTGTGTGTGTGTGTGTGTGTGTGTGTGTGTGTGTCTGTGTCTCTATCCAGCCTGCAGGACTCGATCCTGACGCAGGTGCAGCGGATTGTGAAGGGCGAGGTGAGTCTGGCCATGAAGGAGCAGCAGGCGGTGGTGACCTCCAGCATCATGCAGGCCATGCGCTCGGCCGCCGGCACGCCCATCCCCACAGCCCACCTGGACTACCAGAGCCAGCAGGCCGCCATCCTGCAGCTACTGCAGCAGGGACAGCTCAACCAGGCCTTCCAGCAGGTCCGTTGTGAAACAGAAACCAGCTATGTTGTATTACATGGAATGAACAAGAATAACTCAATCGGGGGAATTCTAAGAAGGTGGTTAAGTGATAAGCCTGGCCAAGTTAACCCAGAGGAAGTCGTTTAAACCAGCTAATAGAGGAGACGGCAGACTTTGTTTAGTTAAGAGAACAAGGAGTCAAAGCTCCTATTATTATTAGAGGTTTACCACTACTTCCAACTTATCTTAACCCAGGTTTGTCACTTAACTGCTTTCTTGGAATACCCCCCAGGCCCTCCACGGAGTCATATGTACTGTATTGTCTTATCTAGACTTACTCAGCTAGGCCTTCTAGCTGGTCAGTTCAGTTGTGCCATCAGCCAGGTGTGTTGTATTGAGTTAACAAGAGTAACACAACCAGGCCCTCCATTGAGTCATCTTGCCATTGGAAATATGTACTGTACTGTCTTATCCAGACTAACTCAGCTAGGTCTTCTAGCAGGTCAGTTGTGCCATCAGCAATGTGTATTTGTATTGAGTTAACATGAGCAACTCAACCATGCCTTCCATTGTGTCAACTTGTCATCAGTAATGTGCACTGGGCTTATTTCACACCTGAACATTCTGAGATTCTAAAACCATTCCATGGTAGTAAACTGAACATTCTATCATTGAAATGCATTGAATTTATCAATTTTTCTGACTTTAAAAAAATGGGTAATAACATGTGAAACATATCTAAATTCACTTTCTTTTCAAATAATGCACATCTGAAGCCCGCAAATTGGGAAGTCCCGAATAGATAAAAGTGGTTTTACATGTTGGTGCATGAATATTCTAAAAGCTTCTATCTATTCGGGACTTCCCAATTTGTGAGCTTCTAATGTGCATTATTTGAAAGAAAGTGAATTTAGATAAGTTTAAAATGTTCTTTTTCTTTTTCACTTTTTCAAGTCAGAAAAGGGGATACATTCAATGCATTTCAATGATAGAATGTTCAGTTTACTTCCATGGAATGGTTTTAGAATGTTAAGATGTGAAATAAGACCATACTGACTTAGCAACACTGACTCAAACAGGCCCTCAGCCTCAAATTTTGCATTGAGTTGAATTATAGTAGGTCATAATGTAAATGCCTTTTATAAGAGGTGCATTTGTAGACTAAGCTTACAGACTAAGTGTAGCTCAAGCTTGTGTTTAGTGGCTCGGTCAGTGTGCAGTGCACCCGCGTGTCCCTCATATTCAGGTTGCATTCTGTGTCCCAGTTTAATCAGGATGTCCAGCAGGTTGCAGACTAAGTGATTCTGATATTGATTGACTCATTTCCTCTTCCCACAACCCCCCCTCTCCTCCTCCTCCTCCTCATCTGTCCCCATCTCTTATTTTTCTTCTCTCCGTCTCACTCCTGCCCTGCCTCTTCCATCTCTCTCTCTCTCTCTCTCTCTCTCTCTCTCTCTCTCTCTCTCTCTCTCTCTCTCTCTGTGATTCCCTCCTTCAGGCCTTATCTGCTGCTGACTTGAACCTGGTCCTGTATGTGTGCGAGACCATCGACTCCCAGCAGGTCTTTGGCCAGCAGCCGTGCCCTCTCATCCAGCCCGTCCTCCTGTCACTCATCCAGCAGCTGTCCACCAACCTGGGCACACGCACTGAGCTCAAAATTAGGTAGGAATCAAAGGACACACCTTTCATTTCTGTCCCCAAGTTGGAGTTGAGCAAAGGTCTTCTACTAAATTTGTTTTATTTGTCGTATAGTAATCAGGGTAGTCAAATTTGAGACTGTACTTAAGGTATGACCGACTGTATGAATGCATGCATATTTGATTAATCCAGAGGGAAATTACAAGGTACAAGAAGTACAAGGTACTTTTCTCTTTCCAAGTGAACCCTGGCCAAGTAATGCAGCACTTAAATACGGACAAAGAAAACCACAATGAACAACATGCACAATTAAAACATACAGAATGTACAACATGAAAACACAGACTACTTGATGGAGCCTGACTACTTGATGGAAACACTACTGTATACTGTGTGTTTTTAGCTAATGGCTCAGTTGACTTCTATCTGAAGAAAAAATTTCACTGCCTAGTGTTCTCAGGCACTGGGAAGTCAGGAGCGGGTCAGGCTATCAATTTTTAACGAGAATTTAATTTTAATTTAAAAATAGATAATTATATACTAGCTTTGGAACGTCAGGTGCAGAAATTTTCCTTGCTTTGAGCCCTGAAATCTCCAAGTTATAATTAAAATGGTAGGCCCGGGTTAAATTGCAATGTCACATTGACACATTTTACACTGACTCTAAGTGCTAAGTTTCAAGGCAAGTGAGCTTTTTCTGGAGACATTTCCTCTTTTACCCAGAGAGCTTCTTTTGGAGAGGAGTGAAACATTTTTAAGTTTGAAAATGATGTCAAGTGGCTTTACAATGCAGCAAATATGTCTGCCATGACCTGGGTGCTGTTTCCACAAAGCATTGTTGCTAATCGTTGTTTCTGTTATCTTGGTCGTCATGCTGCTTCACTCAATGGCAGAACCACTTGTAGGCAAGGCAGTTTTATTTGTAATCGCATTTCATACACAGTATGAAACGGTAACGATGGTAACAATGTTAACAACGACACTCTCTAAAAACACACCCCTGGACAAATGTGAACCTACAAACGTTTGACCCCAAAATTCCTTCATTTAAACCCAGTCGGCTCTTCCCAACCTCAAGATAATTGACTGTTTGCCGGGCCGTCGCCGTGTTTGTCCTTCATGCCCTCATTTGAAACACAAACGACCCGACCTCTTCCATCAGACATCAGACTTTCACCCCAGGGCACCAAGGAGAGCGACAGATCGGAAGGTTGCACTCTCCCTGGCTTCAGTGGTATTCTGTTCACACTTCTTAGCCTAGACAAATATCCCTTAACACAAATAAAGCCCTGGTAAACAAAACAAAACCTGCACACAAGGTCCTGGAAGTGAGAGGGCGCATTCTAATAGACCACCAGGTTAATCCAAACACTAGGGGTGTGTGTGTGGGTGGGTTTGTGTGAGTGTGTGCATTATGCGCATATGTGTGTGCTCATTTTGTGTGTGTATGTGTGCAGATGCACATATGTCCTCATTTTATGTGTGTGTGTGTGTGTGTCCATGTGAAGGTGATCTTCTACATCATTATAGCCTGGTCATCAGTGCCACCAGTGAACAGTGCTCTCTCTCACACACCAATCCTTCTGCTTTAAATCCTGCCTTTATGGCCTCTCCCCGACGGTAAAGCGGGGACATACCTCAGTCCTTAACGTCGCGCCGCTCGCAACTACAGCCATTAAGCCTCTCAGCAGCCTGGCGCTGGGCCTGAACGCCCGCCAGGGGAGTCGGCCAAGCCCCCGAAGTCCAGGCACACACACTCACACACTCTCACTCACACACACACACACACACACACACACACACACACACACACACACACACACACATACACACGTGCGCGCGCATCACATCACATCGCCCACTGCCAACTCCCTTTACTGCCTTTACAGACCTCCCTCCACCCCTCACGTTCCGGCCCAAATCACATCTCAAATAACCTAAAGCCCATACAGCCCAGATGTTCCATTACATCACCATCTGTGGGTGTTTGGGTGTGGAGGTTGAGTGGATGCATGTATATGTATCAGTAACCATATGGTAATTGTGTATGTTTAGTGGGCAGGCCTCAGAGAGTCATAAGGGGCTGTATTATTCAGTCAACATTAACTCCATTCTAATTTTTTTTTGTTGTTTTTTTTCCCCCCGCACTGATGACTGGGCATAGCCGTGATGTGCAGTGTGTAGGTTGGTTTTGAGGGATTATGGTGTAAATATTGGTCCCCGAGTCAGAGTTGGTTGGTTGGTTTGTTTGTTTTGAAGTAATGACAAGGTGGTTAAGCCATCCCCAAGGGGTTAAGTTATGAACAGCATCCGTTCTGGACCCCGAAGGCTAATGGCTTTTAAGCCTCAAGATTTCAGTGAGGGGGTGGGAAGCCACGGCCCTGCGGGCTTATAATATATATGTCGGAGCAAGCTGCACTGCGCAGATGTGAAATTCTAACAATCTGATACGTAGCATCTTGGCGAGGCCATCTGGAACGCACGCAAGCGTGGGCTGCACGCAGTAAGCGGGTTATTAAGGTCGTTGTATTGCATTCCCCCACCCCACCCCCTTTTTTTTTTTGAATCAGATGTTCTAATCTTAACGAGTGGTTGTAAGGTAATTAAGATGACCTCTCTTGAATGCGTGTCCCCACCCACCTACCCCTCCCTCCCTCCCTCTCTACTCTCTACCAGCACCTAGCCAGTGGAGTCATTCGAGTCGAAAGGCAGATGGCAAATATCTCCATTCAGGCAGGTGGCAGTGCTTTTTAATCCTTATGGAGGTTTTAGATTCCCACAAAGGGAGAGTGCAGGGCGGGGGGGACATTAAAAAAAAATAAAAAAAGCCTTTCCTTTATCCCAGGATGTGCTGTAAGAATCAGAAGGAGCACACAGCGCACGTGACATCTAGCATGAACACAGGCATGGACACAGAGTGTCAATGAGCAGAGCTGAGGGGGAGAGGCGTTAAAACGTGTAATCGCACAGGACGTGGCCTCGCACGCCCTTTGTGGTTGACCCCCACTTGCATTACCGTAGCAGGCCCCCTCAGTCGTCCATCCCATTTGTCCGTCCGTCCATCCCTCTTGTGCACCGACTGGTATCGCTACAAATTCAATTCAATCTCCAGAGGTGGCCCAGGAGCCCGGAGACAGGGTTATGGAAAAGCCCGCCTCGGGCTAACCAGATTAGCGCTTTGAGGCAGACCAGTGATCCGGCAGCGGAGATCAAAGAGCTTTGCTCCTGCGCTGGGCACTGGGCACTGGGCATAACACAAGGGGTGGGGTTGAGACGCTTGAAATGTATCAACAAACAAAAACCCATAATCTATCGAGGTGTGATGTTCAACTGCAGACTTACGTCGTGTTAATTCTTGGCCATGCACTTTAACCCATCGGCATCCATTCTGACCTTGAAGGATTGTGTTGGATGTCGTTCAGGGCCATTTTCAATGCTTTATGAGCCAGTGTTGATCTGTTCATACGATCAAGCCATTCAATTATTCAAATAACTTCTGCTTTTTTAATTGTAGGTGTAGCGTTTTGCTTTCATATGAAATGGGAGTTATGAATTTTCACTTTCTGCCTGTGCTCAAGAGAAATTGAGTATTTTGTGCAAGATGATATGAAAGAGAGTGGGTGTCCATCTCTTACATTCCAAATGTTGGAATTTTTGGAATTCTTTTTACTTAATTAGTATTGCACAGCAAATACATGCAGATCTGAAATACATGCAGAACCCTTTCTTATATTGATAACAACATGCATGATCATAGCTAATGTCTGTCTGATTTCTGTCTGATTTCCTCCCTCAGCTATCTGGAGGATGCTGTGATGAACCTGGACCACGGTGACCCGGTGACCCGTGACCACATGAGTGCGGTGCTGGCCCAGGTGCGGCAGAAGCTCTTCCAGTTCCTGCAGCAGGAGCCCCACAGCCCGCTCAGCAAGAGGGCTCGCCGGCTGATGATGATGCTCCAGGGCCTGGTGGTCAACCACTAGCCCCATGCAACGCTAGCACACAGCACGCAACCCAACCCCAACCATGCACAGGCCTAAGCAATGTGCTCCTCAAACTCCCCTCCCTCAAAATCAAAACACACACACAAACACACATACTCTGTCTGTCCCAAAACAGGAGTTCACGGCAGTCTTGATTCATCATGTCCATGTAGGTCCATAACCTGTACAGCCCTACCCTTCATATGCACATGTGACTGTCTGACTTATAGACCTTTAACCCTGGACACCCCCCCACTTCTTTCTAGCTGCTCCTCAGTGGTCTATCTATTTTGACAGTGGCTCTAATGGATGAGAGGGGCAGGAGGAGTTTTGGTGTCTGTGCTTACTAGCTTTTCTCTCCCCTTCCCTCCCCTCCCCACCCCACCCCCATTGGTTGGCTGCAGTTGCACTCAACATACCACCTCATCCACCCCATCCTAAAGTTTGTAATCTCTCGTCTTGTAATGACGAGCCATATGAAAGAAAGAGAGAGGGTTGTCGATCCTTTATTTTTGTAAGTGACCATTAACAAGTCAACTTTCTTTTTTCGTTTTTTGGTGTGTGCAATGCATCAAGAGGACAGAGGCAAAAGAAGTCGAATGGACCTTTGAGTGTTTCACTGGTGTACTTTGTTGAATGGATGATGTCCCGCCGATTAAAATCTCGGCTCTCCCATACTGACTGTAAAGAGAAATGCAGTGAGGACCACAATAAGAGATCCTTTTTTTTGTTGTCTTTAAATCTCACTCACTGCTAAACATTTGATTTCATTCCTCCCAGATATTTTTTGTTTCATAAACTGAAAGGAATGACAAGGTACATATGCACAGGATGTTGCCTCGATCAGAAACACAAGAGTTTTCTCTTCTCTCTCTCTCTCTCTTCTTCAACAGTCCTCTATAACACAAGTTTTTTTTTTTTTTTTTTTTTTGAGGCAAGGTTGTATTTCCTATAGGACTGACTATTTTGCATAGGCTTTACAAAAACTGTACAGTGTTCATATGTTAATGTAAGTTCTTTTTATGTGTTAGTGTGCGCAGGAGGCTAAACAACCATGTACATTAATCAATCAAGAATATGATTGTGGCAAACAGGGATAATGGCCGTCCATGTTTGTTTTTGTTTGTTTGTTTATTTTTTCCCTTTAGTCCTTGTTCCATCCCCAATATTCCAAGGCAAGCTTGGAATCCACCATCTTCTTCTATTAATCATCCTCTCAGCATATGCTTGAGTTATCCCAGTTCACTGCTGTCTGAGGTCAACACTTGTTTTCCCATAGCAAATCAAACAAGATTTGTTATCACCAAGAGAGATGTCAAAGTCAATTTGTAAACGTGCAGTGTTTGCTTTAGTCCCTAGAGGGCAGTAAATCAGATATTCAACTAGGTTTGTTATTCATCATGCTATTTTTTACATACGCTGAGTTTTCTCTTCACTATCTTTTTTGTAAATTTACCACAATTTGCAAGACTATACTTTCTTTTAAAGGTACTGATTTGCGTAAATGTGGCCTTTAAAGGTAAATATATAACTATATTTCCACTTCCTCCCAAAGCAAATCCTGATTAGTGCATCTCCCTCCATGGAGGACTTATTGATTGTGGTGTCAAATTAAGAATTAAAAACAGAATATATGTCCCATAACCAGGAGTGCAACCTTAACAGAAAGTGCCTTAATAACGCCCTACAGTTTTAAATGGTGAGCCGTTCCCTTGTATACATTAGTGCTATTTAGGGGAGAAGGATGTATTTAAAGACAAGGGAGCTAACATGTATAGAAATGTAGATATGCGATGAGAGAAGTGGCACTGTTCATTGAGGTCCACGTGTCTGATTAAGAACAAACCTTTTTTTCAGTTAAAGGAAAAAGCACTTGTGTTACTGAAACAAAAAAAAAAGTTTTTTTCTTCTTTTGTTTGTGTTCTTAGACCAATGAACCACACTGTCCAATGTATCTGCCATGTTCTCTCAACAAAAAAAAAGATGAGGACACTATAACTATTTGCAAGATATTACTGTAGACCATGTGATGCATTGTCCTAAAAGAGCCTCTTAAGCAAGGCGTTTGGAATTCATCACAGTACTTTAAATGTTAGATCATATGTTCATTTCCCCCCCCTTTGAAGATAGCAAGATAGAGGATTTTGATAATGTAACATTATGGCACACACTAAGTTTTTTTTTTTGTTTCTCTTGGGCAGCTGGTTTAGACTAAGTAATGCTAAAGCTCTGCATGCTAAAGGGCTGTGCTCATTTAATTACGTGAGCCTCGTCTAGGCGAGGACTATATATTTTTTTGTTGAGAGAAAGGATCAGTGCACTAAACCACAGCTTTCTTGGTTAGATTCCATCTAGGAATTGACCCTTGGTCAAGTAGCATGACCATTTGTATGATTTAGCTACTGGAAGTTCAACCCTTTGGATTGCTGAAGCAACCCTTGACTCTTTCTTTTTTTCCCCAATCTGTAAAGGAACATTATTCCTACATGCAGGTCTCGACCAGCAGTTGCAGTGTATAAATCAAGGTTTTCCTTCAGAATTTTGTTTTTTCATTAAGATTGATACTTATCAGGGTTTAGTAACAAATAGACGCGAATGTCCAATTCAGGCTTGCACATAACTGCTATAATATAACTACTTTCCTCTCCCAACATTACATATTAAAGATTTAGCTCTTGTTTTGTGTATGAACAGTTTTGAACGTTTTGTCATTTCCCATTGTGGTTTTGTTCGTCGTGCTTGGACTATGTTGTATATTTTACACCTGTTTCTTTTACCCTAGACGTTTTGGAATAAAAAAAGAAAATCATAATGTTCAATCAGTTGTGTCTACACTGGGTTTTAATTTCTATAAAATCTTCAGGCTCTCTCGGTGGGTGTGTGGTACTCTAATCCACGCAAGCTTTATTCCTCCCGCATAGCGGTGGCCCTCTGACGTTTGCATCCTCTGTGGACAGGATTACGACGGGCGATTCAGCATTCGGTTGTACGCATCAAACATCTTTAATCCGTGTCAGAGAGATGTCACCATTTGTCACTGAATAATTTATGTTTTACAGTGGGTGTCAAAAAAAGTAACACCTCTGATTTATTTCGTTCTGTTGCATATTTAGGGAAACCTGTCCAGAAACAAAATCTGACCCTTATCAATGCATTCTAGTTGATGGTAGTTCCCAACCGACTGAGATTACGCATTTCGAGTCGGACTGCCTCCCCCGCCCCTACCGCAGACGTTTACTCCAAGATCCATCCCGGGCCATTCACTTGCTGCTTCTCTACGCGCGATGTCTGAGCTCTCTTGTGGGTTCTAGCCAGTGGAGAGGCTGCTAGGATCCAATAAAACTCATCGGATACTCAGACTAAATTGCTATTTCACGGTCATTTCATCTTGACCGCGCTCACACTGATGTAGAATGGCTGCCCGTTTCCATTACGCGTGCCTCCTGGTGCCTGTTGCATTCCATTTCCGTAAGTAAAAATATATGTTCATTTTCTCTAAAGGCTTGGACTTGCACTAAAGCAGAAACAGTTGTTCGAAGTCTGGCTGATGTTAAGATGTGTTTGACTTAAGTGCTGAATTATCTGGCAGCGTATACTTTGTAGTGTTACAACTATGGGTACGGAGTACATTACGGTTGATTGTTTCGAGCAGTGGCATCGTGCTTGTAGTAATTCTTCCTTTAGCATATATAACATACTCTCTCTTGCATGCAGAGTTATTCAGTTTTACACACAGTTTGTGTTTTAACAGATGCACCGAAGTTGCCATGTGCTAAGGTTGCGCATTACGCATCGCTCGTCCTGTGACGCCACCGATTCCCTACTCCTTAGAGATGTCCAGTAATATTTTAATCCCTTAAGCGGGATGCAATGTGCGTGTTTTGTTTTGTTTCCGAGATGAGATTTTGTTGATTATTTATTTATTTTCGCTGTAAGAAGACGAGTTGTAGCCTGTTTGAATTGTGAAGCTATCTGAAATCATCACCAACAGTGTCAAATCTGCCTGGACCATCACAACCACTTTTTTGCGTTCTCCGTTAACATCAGGACGGTTTCACTGACGTGCGTTTTGGCGTAAAAATACTTGCGTCGAGCAGGGGCGGTAAATCTCTCTGACCTGGGTGTATTTGATGTTAAGCGGTATTGTTTTCCCCTTAAACCTCTGTGTTAATTCATCCCCAAGCATGGTGCTGATGTAACCCAGCTCTCCTGAGGATTAAGTAGGGGGGAAAACATGCCGATGGAAATAAATCATGAATGAGCCGCATCTGCTCTCCCCTGACGCCCTCCTCACCGGGGAATAGCACAACTCAGTTGGCGACAATCTTCCTGTTGTGTTGTACACTTAAAGAAATTAACATTTGGAATATGCAAGGTCGACTCTGCCTTGCTTGTCACATGAAGTATCTTTATTTTCAGTCTGTCATCTTAAACTCTTCTGAGTGCTAACATTAACTTTACCTAAAATTATGCCCTTTCCCTGCACTCCCTCCGCTTACCATCACCAATTAGGTTGGATGCGCTTCCTCCTACTCAGTGGCAGAATCCGTTTTGAAAAGTAAAACTTTATTGCATTACCTGTGCTCACAGCTGATATGCCAAATTGTCAAAATCAGTATTAGATGAACTTTTGGACTAAAGTTGCAATTGTCTTTTAGGTTCACCTTGCTGTGAGCAAGGTCAGTAATTGATGCTATATCTCTTTTGTGAATGAGACTATGAAAGTGTGACTTGGCATCATAAGTTTGTCGGCATCCAAAATCAGTTGGACCCTCCTGGTATATGGACGTCATTGTACTGGAAAGTTTCAATATCCATGTCCACATGTCCATCCAAGTTGGTATCTGAAGTCGTTGCCATTATATACCTCCCAAACTCCTTGAATCAGAAATTTCCTATTTCCTATCTCGTATTGCAGCCCAGTTTTTGCTAATCAGCAGCAAGTCATCATCCATTAAAGGTGAAATCCTTGACTTTTATCATAATTTTTACTTCTCGTTGCCCTGCTCCTGTCTTTGTGGGCTGTGTGATTGAGAAAGATGTTTTACACAACCATGGCTTGGTAAGCAAACCTAAACTGAATCGGTGCTGCTGAGCCATAAACACCTCAACATATTTCTGTAGCCATAATTTGATTGGGATGGGGTTATAATTTTATTGCCATTTGAGGTCAAAGGTCACAAGGCTTTAGCCAGAATCATCTGCCTTGAGTTTTCTAAAGTCAGATTTTTCTCTTCCTGCGTTTGGATCAAAGCACTAAACTTTGGCGTCATTGTTGAGGAAAGTGGTGTGGTGTAGTGGTGTGTGACAAATAATTCATTTCTCTGTTTTGCTTGAGGACGTCGTACGGGTGTGTGTGTATATCTTGGATGCCTGTGGCCCTGGTGTGATCACACACACACACACACACACACACACACACACTCTTACCCCAGCTCACCTTACAGCTGTGTTCCTATGATTTCCCTGCTCACACTGCCTCAGTGGAGCCGGTGCCATATCGCAGAGTCCCTTACGCAAAGGCTGTGGAATGAGACAGCAAGCGAAGCGAAGCGTGATGTGACGACGGAACGCAGCGACTCTGCACCCGCCCTCACCCGTTCCAGGCACCAGATGAATATTCATGACTGGGGTGACTTGCCTGTGTGTGTGTGAAGAGTAACAGGAACTGGTGCCCTCTAGCACAAATGAATCATTTCATTCAGTGGTGACAGCAGTAATTTGACTGAGGGTACTGTATCGTGTGTGTGTGTGTGTGTGTGTGTGAGAGACACAGAGAGAGAGAGAGAGAGCACTTAGGGGGACAATAAAACAGCAGGGAAGAAAAAGTTCAAGGAGGCACGGGAAAACTTCTCTGCACACTTCAGGAATGAGTCTTCACTTCACTTTCCTCTCTTATGATTCCAAGGTCACTGAGATACCATCTCCCAGGTGGTGGGAGCTTTATGTAGGTTGTTGATTTGAATACCTTCAAAGAAACATACAAACACACACACACACACACACATGCAAACCTTTGACATTTACAAAGTCATACATCTCAATTTTGTTCAGTTCATTGAATCAGAGACTCACCACTCATTTAGAGAAGAGCTTTGATTGATCTTCTAGCGTGTTCTCTCTGAGCCCTTGAGCAGTGGTATAGCTATAAGTGTGAGACTTACACGGGCTGCCTGCAATTATTTCCCCCATTCTCCGAACTCCCATGGGGGCTACCAGCAGTGCTTCATCACTTTTCTTCCTCACAGCGTGAACTGCTTTAAACCACTGCTTCTCCACTGAGATTTACTGATTTTTTTTTATTTATTTATTTATTTCATTACACGTCATACCTCCCTGTTTTCTTTTTTTTAACCCCCTCCCCCCCATCCATCCATCCATCCATCTTTAATCTATGATTTTTATTTATTTATTTATTTATTTATTTATTTATTTCACAACTCATCCTCTTTGAGTCTTGTCATATGGCAGGATGGCAGGATGATTAAGAGCAGCCGTACTGTAGTGCTTGTGGGCTGTGAGGGCTGTGAGTCACATCAAGAGTCATGATGCCATTCCTCCCCCCATTTGCTCTCTGGCTGGGCGGCCAGAGATGACACCACAGCGAGGAGCTGTGACCAGACACCCTCAAAATCTCAATGCGGTCTCCCAACAGCGCACACCACATGGACGCGCGCGTGGTGCAGAGACGTACACAGGAACAGAGGGACTGAGGAAGCTGACGAGAGAAAAGGGCACTGATGAAATATAAATCGAAATTCCGGCTTTTGTCACTTCTGATTCAGCTCTACTTTGCGGGGGAGGATGGAAGAAAGATTAATACGGCTGTCAGACGTGGTCGGCCATAGTTGAGAGGGTGCTCGGCTGGTGTCACAGCAGCACCTGTGCCAAGTGCGAACTTCTCTAAAGAAACTAGTTGTAAGTTTGCAACATTTGAGAGTTCTGGAACTTGGGGAATGGACTTACAGAACTTGACTCTGTTCAGCTGCTGCATATTGTTTCTTGTCTAAACATATTTTATGCAGACTGCTTTTTCACAGAACAAAAAAGCATTTGTTTAAGTGAAGGATCTGAACAAACAAACAAACAAACCCATGAATGAACTTCTAAGTGGTTGCCGTTATTACTCTCATGTTGAACTTTGGGCTTTGAAGTTTGCAATAAGCAGACACAAATCTCTCCAACCTTTCAATGATCTGCGACTGCTATAGTCATAGACAATTCCCAGACAGGACACCCCACACCCTCTAACTGTGTGTAGCAGCAAGTGGTTGTGTGTGTGTGTGTGTGTGTGTGTGTGTGTGTGTGTGTGTGTGTGTAAGGAGAGGTTCTGGATGAAGTTGTGCTGAAATAATGAGGCGTAGAGGATGAGTAGTAGAGGCCAGGTGAGAGAGGTTAGGAGGAGAGGGAGAGGACAAGGGCAAATGTCCCCCCCTTTCGTGCTCCCAGGAAGCCAGTGCTAACCCTGATAAGTTGCCGACTGGAACACAGGTGCTGTAGTCAATAAAAACTCATTAACTTGGCGAGTGGGCGACTGCGTGAGTGTCCACTACAATGAGCCACTCACTTACTCTCCATCAGGCCAGATAAGAGGGAAGGGGGATCGATGCCTGCAGGAAGCTCATTTATTTGGCAGATGGGGAACGACTGGCTGTGGCCTTAACCTGTGCACTGGGACACGGAAACGAACCTCAGCACAGTGGGATTATGTGTAAGTGTGTGTGTGTGTGTGTGTGTGTGTGGGGGGGGGGGGGGGTCGGAAGGTTGAAAGGAGGAAGAGAAGGGCCAAGCAGCTGAGGCACTCATTTAATCACTGAAACACAGCAGTAGAAGAGGAAGATTGGGGGATACAGTATATGTGAAAGACAAAGAAAGAGAGGGAGAGAGTAGAATGAAAGAGAAACATGAAAAAGCTTAAACTACATGTGTTTTTCTTTTTTCTTTTTCTATACCCTCTGTAGCACAGGACCTGTTGGGTGTCCTCCAAATTTTTTTTTGTCTTGAAGCCCATGTTAAGTGCTACTACTCTGTGATGTCGTTAATAAATGTTCTACGCCAAGAACTCCCAGCTCCCATTCTGTCACTTTTTTTTTTTTGTGCCGCACACTACTTTCAGGAAAGCGGCTCCGGTGTCCTGGAGAACTCCTCGTGCTCAGAGCAAAAGGGGGGTGTGCGTTCCTTGGCTGAAAATAGCATTCCCAACTGCTTTCGTTCATTGGATCCCAGCGCAGCCACAAATCCCATAAGCTTGGTGTAGTTCAGGGCATGTTCACATTTTCAAGGGAAAAAAGGAGGGTGGTGGGACGGAGAGAGTGGTGTCGGTAGTGTCTGGAGTGAGTGTGTGTGTGTGTGTGTGTGTGGGCGGGGGGTGGGGTGGAGACTCTGAGAGCTTCGCTCTTGTCTGAACAGAGTTTGCCATACACCCGGGGAGAGAAGAAGTACTGGGCGAGTACAAGCTGGAGCCGCCTCGTCCTTCATCAGCAGCGTCGCACTGGGAGAAAGTGTGAGGATGAGAGAACGAGAGAGAGAGTTAGAGAGATAGAATGAGTGAGTGAGAGAGGGAGAAGAAGAAGAAGAAGAAAAAAAAGAGAAAAATCAGCCTGGGTGTCCTTTGATTGCCTTCCTTCACAGCGCCTGGCGGAGCCTGATCAACCGCAGCTCCCTCTCTCCGAGGGGACGTCCTCTGGAGTCGTCGGGGCATCAAAGGGGCTTCTTGTCATCCCCTCGTTTTTAAGAGAGGGCGGTGGGGGCAGAGGGTGGGGTTGTTGAGGGGTACACATGGAGACCTTGGCATCCCAGTAAAGGCCCTAAAGCTACAGAGATTCACACTCTCATACCCTCACACACACACACACACACACACACACACACACACACACATAGACACAGAGCCGTGCCTCAGGGTTAGGTTCATTGAATGCATAATAGATCTGAGCGCTCTCCTCTCCTTGTTCATTGAGCACTTTTTTTTATTGCTTTACATAACAGTCACTAGGTAAACTGTTTTACGGCATGAATGTTTAATTGAGTTGCACTGTGAATTCCCACCGCTGAGCTTGAATGTTGAATAATGCAGGGGGGCTCGGCAGGCCAGCTGGCTAGTGAAGTCTTCTGATGGAGGGCCTCGGCTGATGGGCCTCTCTCTACCTTCCTTTCGTTCACGCTGGTCAGCGGCGCTCGATCGTCGTGACGCCATGGCTGCCTGTCTGCGTCTTTCCCAGATGTGGGAAGTGTGAGAGCTGGAGGGAGTTTTTCGTCATTCTGCTTGGTTGTGTGTCTGCTTGCTTTGTTTTGATTTGTTGGTGTGGAGTGTGTGTTTGTGTGTGTGTGTGTGTGTGAGTCATTTGCTCTGTGGTTGGTCATTGTAATCGAAATCTGTGTGAGTTTGTTTGTTAGCTGCCAGTACCTCCATTGATTTTAAACCTCTTCCTACTTGTTTGAACTTAGTCTGTGGTCTAGCTTGTGATATGTTAGTGTTAGTAGTACATCTGTTTTTGCCAACAGAAGTGTTTTACCCCCTCCCTATCCCCTGATCATTCAATCCGTCCTGTTCATTCTCCATCTAAAACACTTTCAAATTAAGCACAACGAACAGGTTCCACAGAAGCCTTGGAGCAACTGATATTTTCTGCATCTTCAAGCCCAGTACGCTGTTGAGCTACTTGACCTTTTTGGTAGGATCAGGGTCTTTATTATGTGACCACAATTCCATTGAAAAAATAAATAATATTTACTATATATTCTTTTTTAAACATTCAGTTTAATTCAAGGGAAGGTCATTGCCCTGACAGCTATTTATTTCTTTGCATTGCCGGAGCAGATATAGAGAGATACACTTACAGTAGCTGAAAATATAACTCCTATTTCTGGCCCTCTTATCCTTGTGCAGTGACAGTGCTGTTTGAATTGTCATCATCAAGTGTTTCTGACTCACCTATGTATTTATTTATTTATTTATTTTTTGTGCCAATGGATGAGTGGTTTTTATTCATTGAAAATATGACCAACTCCAATTAGCCCAAATGATGTGAGGCTGCGAGTCTGAAAGCTTGAAGGCCTTCAACAATAGCCTGACCTTTCTATCTGTGTGGGCCATGTTATAGAGGTGTCTGCATGGGGTGACCTTGGGCAGAGCACATTGCAAATGCACCTATTGATACTGAAGGGGAGGTGTGTGTGTGTGTGTGTGTGGGGGGGGGGGGGGGGGGCACTGCTGAAATACTCTCTGAACACTGCATTGTAATCGGCTGCATTTGTTAACTAGGCCGGCTCTGTGTGGATACTACAGACCCAGACAAAGAGAACAGCACTGCCTAGCTTATTGTCACCGCACTGCAGACCCAGGTGGAGAGATTTACCATTTTGCTTCCGTTTTACGCGCCTTCCTTTGTCACACACGACGCTATTGTTGATTTGCGGAGTGTGTATGTGTGTGTGTTTTTTTTTTCAAAGAATGAAGGATAGTGCTGGCTGTGGGGTCACTGGAGTTTGTTGTATCTGAAAATCCTTGGAGTCCCAGTGTGTGTGTTTGGATCAATGTGCTCGAAGTCTGCATTGGGCTCTCGGGGAAGGCTAGTGAAGCAGCTAGCACGGAGAGAGAGAGAGAGAGAGAGAGAGAGAGAGAGAGAGAGAGAGAGAGAGAGAGGGTGGTGGTGGGGAGGGGAGGATGGGGAGAACAGACACATGTTTGGGGGCCAGTGCAGAGAGCAGTCAAGCACAATGCCACAGCTCCATGGAAATCCTCTCCGTAATCCCTAGTTGGTTGTTGCGTAACATTTTCTCCCTGCGTACAATAAAATAATGTTTGCCGTGTGCGAGGCCTCTGATCACAAACTTGCATAATGATCTAATAGAAATGAAAATGATTATTTTTGGAGAGCAAATTTGCTGTGCGATTATATTTTAGCAGGCCGTACTTTCGCTTTAATTAAGGAAGGCTTTTGTCTCTGTAGTTCAGATGCAGAATGCATTACCATGTGTCTGGGTTTCAACAAAACACTGCTTCTTCTTTTTTCTTCAAAGACAGACCCAAAGCCAGAGGGTGGGGGGGGGGGGGGAGAGAAAAATCTTGTGAATGTGGTCAAGTTGATATTGAGGAAGACATTTCTCATCAGAACTTTCCGTATGACTTCATTCTTTAGTGTTGAATGAGTGTGAGATCTTTCTCATTGTGATTCGTAGACAATCTCTCTTGCTCTCTCTCTCTCTCTCACTCTCTCTCTCTCTCTCTCTCTCTCTCTCTCTCTCTCTCTCTCTCTCTCTCTCTCTCTGTGTGTGCTCCTATTCTTCCCAGATTCATGTTGCACCACCATGTGCTCTGCTTTCTGAAAGTGTCTCTCTCTCTGTTGCTCACCAAGTCTGCATTAATCTGTATGAGCCGTCCTTCTTATCCGCTATCCTCTCTCTTCCTGCTCCTGATTGTGCATTAAAACAATGTGCCATGCGTTTTATGAAACGAAACACGGATTTAAGTAATTACATAATTCAAGGCAGATTATTCCATTATGCAACTATAACTGTTTCATTTATAAGGTAAAAAAATAAATAAAATAAAAGAGCAGCCATTTGATATCCGAGTCCACAAGCAGAGAGTGGAGTTCAGATGTAAAACAGTCATTCTTATTTCTCTGAATTGTGAGCACGTGGTTGCACTGCCGGGAGACAGAGAGAGAGAAAGAGAGAGAGAGAGAGAGAGAGAGAGAGAGAGAGAACCTGATATATATATATATATATATATATACAAAGAGAGAACTTGAGAGAGCCAGACTCCTAGAGCAGCTCCAGTGGATGTCAACCTCCTTCCACCCAGCGCTCCGCCCTTTCAGCTGAGGAGTGTGTGTGTGTGTGTGTGTGTGTGTGTGTGTGTGTGTGTGTGTGTGTGTGTGCCCTGCCTGAGCACCCAGCCTCTCTCATTGGCAGTCACAGCCGAGCCCTGGGCCTGCACAGTGGGTCAGAGGCAGAGGAAGTCTGTGCTGAATAATACAAGGCCGAGGGGCCTCTAAAAGCATTTCTGCCAAAGTGATTAGATCCTCGCCTTCCCCCAAAGCTGTGCCTGGGGGATTTGCATTGTTTTTTAGGAGAATACAGATGTGGCCGGGCCCCACTTCAATGCCATTAATGGCCTGGATCGGGCGGGGGATTGCGCCTTGTGACGCTCAGACAAATCCCCCACCATGCCCCCGCCATCCTGGTTAGCCTTCCCATTTCGCCTAAACCCCGCCACCTCCCCACCCCTTGGTGGCCTCCAACCTCACCCCAACCCCACTCCCAACCCCACCCCCACCCACGCCCTTGCCTGTGTGATTTTGTGGGGATTATTTGAAAGTTTGCCTTTTTTAATTACAGCATCTCTTTCTCTTTCCCTGCATTATCTCCCTGGAAGGGGGAGTGTGTGTGTGTGTGTGTGTGTGTGTGTGTGTGTGTGTGTGTGGGGAGGGGTGGAGTGGGACTGGATGATGATGAGGCTGATGATGCATGCAGCAGGTGTTGTTTGTCTGCTGTCATGGCAGACCGTGCTCTGTGGCTTTGTGTTGTTTTGTGTTGTGTTGTGTTATTGTGTGTAGTGTGTGTTGTGTTGTGTTGTGTTATTGTGTGAAGTGTGTGTTGTGGAGGAAAAGGTGCGAGAGGTTTTTCAGGGGATCAACCAGGGAAATCATTGGCAGCAATCACACCCCACCGCTTCGAGGAAAAAGGAAATACAATAGTAGAGGTGTCCTCCCCCACCCCACCACTCCCCTCCCGAACAAAACCTTCTCTCCCTCTTCTCTCCCTCCATCCCACACCAACCTCTCACTCTCTCCCTCATTCTCTCTCTCCCTCTGTTTTTCTCTGCTCACTTCATCCTCTTTTTTTTTTTGTTTCTCTGAACCCTGAGCTACAGTATATTGATCATTCACCCTCTTCTCCTGCAGCCCAGGCTGAGACTGGGAAAGTTGTTAAAGAGTTTGACTTAGACTTTTATTGGAGTTTAACAGTACCCATCCATTACTACAGCTCTCAAGCCAGGGGGAAAGTTCCCTCTCTTTATTTATGCCTAACACTATATACATCTACTGTTAATGAGCTATGCCGCATAGGCCCGGATTTGCACCGTCAGCCAGTGAATTCATTGTGAATTGAAGAATCCCTGTTTTATCTGTTTCAGGTGAGGTTTTTTATTGTGTATTTATTTAACAATGAGCATTGTCTCAAGTTCCCTGAATCGAAAGACATAAACACTTGAAAGTAAGCAAAGCAAGGCGGAGTGAAGTGAAGTGAAGAGAAAACAGTCAGAGGGGCTGTGGGAAAAAGACATCATTAAGAAGAAGATAGAATAACCAGTACACCCAGTCCAGAGTGGTGGTTGAGTGGGCATCCACTTCAGCCTGGGAAAGAGATTGAATGGCTGAACTCCCATCGTCCCCTTTCAAAGACTTCAACTTGGTACAAACCAGCCAATCATGGATTTGATTGATGCAAGTGAAGTCCTTGAGGGTTCCGGACTTAGGGCTTGGAGGGGGGGGGTTAGTTGGGTTTGAGAGGGACAGCTTGAGAAACGGAGCCAAGAGAGGCACATAGTACACAACAGAGCTAGTGTGTACTAACTAGGAAGAACGCATATGAAAGCAGGCCCGATACAGTGGGGCCAACACTTACTTTATCGGTGATAGGAAATTTACGAGGCGGCTCAGGCTTGCAAGCGCAGACCACAGCACCTTAGAGTGGGTAATGATGAGTGTTATTGCAAGTGTATGTGCCGAGCGTTTACGCCCCTGAAGTGCATGGCTGGCAATGTATGGCTGCATAAAACGGAGATGACACTTTGCCAGAGATGCACAGCAATATGTTGAAGCGTCGGGGGGGTTCGGGGGTGAGCGGGCGGCGAGAGGGCGGAAGCGTATGGAGTAATTCATCGCTTGGCCCATTGCAGTGCCCTGCACCATGCAGGATCAGTCAGGAGGCGACAGAGAGGAAAGAGAGGAGGAGAACATAGTAAATGACAAGCATACGGTAATAGGATGGGATGATGTATGGGGCTAAAGGACAATGCTGTCCACCAGCACCTTGGGAAGTCTTGGGGAAGTAGGGAACAGTGGTTCCACTATAGAGCAGTGGGATACAACTATACAGCCTTACAGTTAAGCTGTGGTTGTATTTGTTACTTCTGTATAGATTATTAACTCAAATTAAGCACAATTTAAATGATGGTGTACATTAATAAAGTGGAAGATCAACACCATCCTAAAGTAAAGATTATCAGGGATACTATGGGAATCAGTTTTAAATTTCTGTGCATCAATATTCATGAAAGTTATGCAATTATAATTTATGCCTAAGCTATACCGTACATGGAATGATGAGCAACACGCAACAATTCGGCTCAGTTTAAAGTCAAATTTTGGTTTAATAGCCAAATAAGATAATTCAGTTTCTGTTTACTAGCCTGGCCAAACATGTGCAGATGGTACCGTTTGAGAGGAAATGGCTCTTTGTGCTGCTACTGGAAAATCCTGGGGTATTGAATCCTAATGCTGAAAGTCCAAACAAACCCCCAAGCTCGGTGTCCACTGAAATAAATTTTCATCAAGCTACCTGTCAGAGCAGCCGCCCCAAATAAAAATGCTTTCCACTCGGATAATGACTTTAAAATAAACCCGTCTAGCCATCCATTTTCACAATTAACTTCGCAGCAATTATATTTATATGAAGTTTGTGTTGGTTCATAGTTAATGACATAAAATAATAAAAAAAAAGTTTTAAGATTCTCAGGTGAGTTTTAGCCTATACAGGTCAAACACGGGCTGTCTCCCAGCAGTGAGGTGGGGTCTGCCTGGTTGGAGGTTTGGTGGCCATGCTGCTATAATGTTTAATAGTTTTGCAGGGCTTTCTGGAAGCTGCTGAGGTCCTGCTGCTTGTGTCAGGATGCATTAGGTGAGTGTTGTGTCTTAAGCCTCCAACCCAGGTGCTTTATCATGCTGGAAGGGATACCTGCCTAGCCTACAGTATACAGGGTCAGACGATGGAGGGGATATTCAGACCATGCAAAGACCTGATCAGTGTTCCCACTCCTCTTATAGTCCCTGTGAAATTGTTCTTCATTTTTTATTTCTCAACTCCCACAGCATCATGCATGTGTTTGCTGTGTGTGTGTGTGTGTGTGTGTGTGTGTGTGTGTGTGTGTGTGTGTGTGTGTGTGTGTGTGTGTGTGTGTGTGTGTGTGTGTGTGTGTGTGTGTGTGTGTGTGTGTGTGTGTGTGTGTGTGTAACCCAGAGTATTCCCACTTCCTGTTCCACTACACTCTCTCCTTTTCTCTTTTTGGAGCCACTGAGCGTCATACATGTTAGGTGTGTGTGTGTGTGTGTGTGTGTGTGTGTGTGTGTGTGTGTGTGTGTGTGGGGGGGGGGGGGGTGCCTGTGTATGTGCGTGTGTGTGAATGTAAGTTGGAGCATTATTGGAGGAGACTTGCCTTGTCTTTCTCTGATCAAAGGTAATGTTCAGTCGCTAGAGATCTCAGCAGCAGTCTCTCCCACCTCAAACTCTACCTGCTAAGGGTCCCAGGAGGGAAGAAAGAAAGATGCTTTTGCTTTTTGGAGAGGGAGCCGAATGTGCTGAACATGCTGTGTAGTCCTGTTTGTGCTTGCTGTGAGTGTGTGTGTGTGTGTGTGTGTGTGTGTGTGTGTGTGAGAGAGAGAGAGAGAGAGAGAGAGAGAGAGAGAGAGAGAGAGAGAGAGAGAGTGTGTGTGTGTGTGTGTGTGTGTGTGTGTGTGTGTGTGAAGAAGTGTAAAAAAAAAAAAACCTTTAATGGATGAAACATCCAGAGAACTCCAACATGAAAGATTTCTTCCTTGATTAGTATCTTTAAAGCAATTCATGGGGTTTCTGTGGCGGGTTGAACAGCAGAAGTAGTTTGTGGGCATGTTTTTAATCGGTCTGGATGTAAGTGCTCATTATGCAGATGCGTAAAATGAACACCCAGTGATGAACACCCAGAATGAGTCTGATTGAAGAAATAATTTAAATATATAACCTTAAAACACCTACACAGCACAGCAAGTTGTGCTTTCAACAAACAACCATGATTTGTACATCAATATTGATGCCTACACTTTTATAAACCATTTTCTTGCCACATAAATGTGGTCATAACATATATCAGTGTATGAATGCATGAATGACAGCCTCATTCATTAGGATTGAGTATTGATTGATGGCATGTACAATTAACAAATCGTGCATCATTTATCACAGGCAAAGCCATTAATTTAAGGGGAATTTTTCCACCAAATCACCCTCCTCTCTCCCTCTCTCTCTTATTCTCTTTCTACACCCTCTCTCCTGCTGGATGGAGAAATAGGGAATGAAATATGAACAAGCATAGTCCTGACTCATTTTGATGTCCTCCTTTTCTCTCCTCCACTTTACCGTTCTCTCCCCCTACTGTGCGCAGCGGCACGTTGAGGTGTGAATGGAAAAATCCTAAAGGTTAGCCGGTCGTTAGAGAGAGGGGGAGAGCTTCACAGCCTGAGTTAATTATCAGGTGTTGTTTTTTTGCTTTGTGTTGCCGTCCGTCTCTTTGCCATCCCATTGCAACCCCCCCCCCCACACACACACACACACACACACTCCACCTCCCCCACCCCAACCCCAACCCAACCTGTTCCTATTTTCTCCGCTGCTCAGGGAATTAAACCTCTCTGTGATTCTCCTCTCGCACGCGATGTTGTCACTGGCCGGCTTCATTGGCCCTCTCTTTGCTCTTGATGATGATGCTGCAGAGAGAGAGAGAGAGAGAGAGAGAGAGAGAGAGAGAGAGAGAGAGAGAGAGAGAGGAGTTTCCATAGGAAAAGTTACCATAGAAGCGCACTCAACTTCACAACCATGCTGCCCCTTAGGAGCATATGAGGAGGCTGAAGCTGGTGGATGTGTCTGCTGCTACTGCTGCTGCTGCATAGCGCTAAGTTTATGGTCTCCCTGCGGCTTTGGCACTGCCTGGTGACCAATCGTGTCCACCGGAGGGAACAAAGACAAGTAGATTAAGTAGATCTCACCCAAAGTGACTCTATTATTTCCTCCTGATGTAGACCTGTCCTGAGAAAAGGATACTTCATCTGATATTGCATCACCATGAGAGTTTAGATTAATTTCCTCATCTTTTCTAATG
This sequence comes from Sardinella longiceps, assembly GCA_027497455.2. Lineage (NCBI taxonomy): Eukaryota > Metazoa > Chordata > Actinopteri > Clupeiformes > Clupeidae > Sardinella > Sardinella longiceps. The sequence continues at coordinate 2,871,731 of JAODXP020000017.1, forward strand.
TGTGCGTAGTGCACCTATAGGCTTTATAGCCTGTGGATGAAGATGTGTATTGTGCTATGCTCATTAGTCTGATCTCTTCATAGACTTTTATGATTTCAGCAGACAGTGGGGAAGTATAATGTAGGGAGAGAGAGGCGAAGCGGCATTTGTGTATGATGAGGCCTGAATAAGGAATAAGGAGAAGATGTGTACTCACATTATATGGAAAGTGCATCCCTTTGCTTATTTATTTTAGATGTGGTTGGTCCCTCAAAGGAAGAAATACTTATAGAAGACGTGAAACTGGTGCTGCATGCAAGAGAGAAACAGAGAGAAAGAGATGTGGTGAACGGAAAAATATTGTTGCATGGTAGCAATGCTGAGGCTTGTTATTAACCATTAATTGAGATAGATGGGCAATTCTGAAATGGAATAGCATGCAAACTTTAACATAGGCAGAAAGACATGATTATATCCCAAAATGGAACATTATGCACAGAATCAAACATTTATCATTCTCACTATTGCATATGCAAAACACCAAGGGACTGAAACACATCACATATGCACACAGAATATTCCTTTTACACTTCAATATTGTCCGCCAGCTCTCTCTGTTTCTAGCACATATGGTGCAGTGGAGTCTTTTTTTCTATTGCTCTGTTGTACAAAGAGACCACACAAGCTTTCTGCTGTATGGGCCACACTAAATTGACCCAAGGTCATGCTTGTTTTTCTAGCTGTTTCTGTCTTCCACTGTGGTCCTTTTTTTTTAACCATCCTTTCTTTTAGCTCCGGTGGAGGATAAAAAAAAAAGAAAGAAAACGTGTGTTAACAAGATACAGGTAGACAGGTAACATGGCAACCACTGAGTGAGAAGCTGACTGTTGAACACCTCTCCCCCAGCAGCCAGTGAAGTTGAGTTCCCAACCAACAAGACAGCGAGGTGTGCTAGGGAGGCGGTGGGGGAGACTCACACATCCATGCATGTGGACGGACGGACCCTTCTGTTCCGAGTGGTGCCACGCGTGTAACCCAGCTCTGTCTTTTGATAGATATTTCACAGTAATAACGTGACTAATGAGTCTTCTTCCTGTGGAGCGCTTGTCTGATGTTTCTGATGGATACGTCCTCACAGCGGCCAAAGGGGCTTCTTGTTCTAATGAGCTCGGCCCAGCACCCTGCGTTAGATCGCACAGGGTATTAAATGCATCAGTCTTCCAGAAGTTTCTCAACGCCGCCACTCCCCCACCCCCGTTATCCCCCACCCAGTCCCTCTACACTTCCCTTTTGCGTCCTTGATTGTGTCATCACTTGAGATATGTCTCAATAAAGCCTCCAAGACAAGGGAGCCACCCATTTCATTAGCGCACTGCAGCAGTGTGAGGATTGACTGTTGGTCGTTAGCATCTTGGACCACAGTTCACAGTTTAGCGCTGATCAGAAGGCGATCCTCTCACTCTCACTCTCTCCGATGGTCTGGACGTTGTTTTAGCCCCTCATGCTGCGGCATCACTGCAGTAATTTAGAGTGTCATATTGTCTACTAGGCAGAAGTTACTCTGTCTCCAGATGCATTAAATCTGTGATATACCCACCCATCCAAAAAACCAGGAAGGCAATGTTTAGCCTACCTCACACAGTAATAAAATAGCTGGATCTACACTTAAAGATATACTAAAATTCCACTGTTCACACTTTTGTTGCCAGCAAAACAAATCCAATCTATGTCCTTACACTCCCTACCACCTCTTCCTTGGGAAATGTAACACTGCCTAGCACAACATGAGGACAGAGGTTAGCTCAGTGGATGTAATAATGTGGCCAGCAGCTATATGGAATGCTTGTGGTATGTTCCGGCAACGATTCAGCTGAGTGGAGGCCTCTGGGATTTGAAGTTTCTGGCGGAGCAGATGGCCACACCACTCTGTAGTAGCAACTGCACTCATGCTCTTCCAGGGTGGAGTGGAGTTCAGATCAGTCATAATGCACGACCAACTGCCAGCACGTCTGTCTAACTCACTCTCTGACATGCAACAGACACATCTTTATTTATTTTCCCCCGCGCTTTAGACGTGTGTGGAAAGTGTTTGTCTACTTATTTATCTATTTCCATGGGGCAGGAAGGACATGGATCCTTAAGAAATTGACACGTGAGAAAGAATGGGTTTAATTTATTTTGATTTGTTCCCCATGGGGTGTCTGGCGGCCTACATAACGCAGACATCAGCACCAAATCCGCTGGGTCAGCACCGTGCCTGCCAAGGCCTGCATATTTAACCCCCCTGAACAGAGATCCGAACGCCATGTGCCGGATATGACTTCTTCCCTCAGCATTGTTAGCCATCTTGCAACACTGAGGTGAACAGAGGTCTGACATCTGAAAAAATATTTGCTTAACCAGCCTCCCCCCCCTAGAGATTGTGTATAATGTTCAGGATTCTCTTGAAGGTCGATGCAGTTTCATCAAAACGGCAACACTAGAAGACATATTTGGACAAGTACAACACAAAGCAGCATGCTGTTTCAGACATTACACAAAACACTGTTTGCTTATTGGGCTGTTCAGTCTCTGTATCTGTCTTCTGTCTGGCTTAAACTAAAATCATTTGTTTCATTCACCTCGAGATCCTGAAGGTTTCAACAATAACTAGCAGTTACTAGTTCGCACTAGTAGCTAAAGAATCCATCATGGCTATCTCCAGGTGCGAAGGGATGTAATAGACTTTGTCGGGGAAATGATTGTTCCTTTTGACCGAGGTAATTAAAGGACCATCATCTGAGGCGATGAAATCTGCGGAAAAAGGTGTTACGTTTGCTGAGACTGCGAGGCGGGGGAAAGGAGAGTCTTCTTGGCCGCCCTTCCTCTGCTCTCTCTTGATCTGGCCACTCTGAAATGAATGGCCTGCAGCTATCCCCCCCTCCTTCCGCCCCCCGCGCTAGGCAGGCTGGATGGCTCATTACAGAGCACTTAAGTAGCCGAGAAAAAGATGGAAGAGATTGAGCAAGAAGAAGAGGGTGAAAGAGAGAGTGAAGGAGGACAGAATACGGAGATGATGATTTGGATGATGATGATGATGATGATGATGTCAAGGCATTGAAGATGAAGTGATAGAACTAACTGTAGCTGAAGTGAAACTCAGGTCACCGAGCAGCATCAGGCATCACACAACTCATCGAGCTTTATAGCGCGCCGTAATGACCTGCTAGCAAGCAGGGCCGAACAATCAATGTCATAGAGCCCATTTGAGCGTCATAAACAGCAGCTCTATTAGAGTA
>JAODXP020000017.1:2882487-2952487 GCA_027497455.2 Sardinella longiceps
AAACAAACAAATAAACATACTAAGGCATGATATACTAGGCTAATTTATGTTCGAACAATGGTGATTTTCTCAAGTAATAGCTGATTCCATTGTTGCTTGTGTGTGTGTGTGTGTGTGTGTGTTTGTGTGTGTGCGTATGTGTGTGTGTGCTTATATGTGTGTCTGTGTGTGTGTGTGTGTGTGTGTGTGTGTGTGTGTGTGTGTGCGTGCGTGTGTGTATGTGTGTGTGTGTGTACGCAGGTCCTGGGATGAGTTCCATGCATGTGCTAACACTGCAATGGCAGGCTGCCCTGAAGACGCTGCAGCCGTGTGGGAGTCACTGAGACAGGAGTCCAAGAAGATGCAGTTCTCCGGCAACCTCTACGACATGTGCGCCAACCGCGCCCAGCAGCTGGCCACCACGGCAGGCCAGAACCCTCTGAAACCAGACGAGACCAATCAGGAGTCGCTAAAGGGACACGCCAGTCACACTCACTCCTCCCACTACATGCTGCTGTGTTCCTGCGTGGCCCTGCTACTGGCCTTGGTTAGGATATAACTGAGGTGTACTTACTGTGTGGAGCCTTGGACTCAACAGACATGTGATTTCTCCTGGAGAAGGCTGTGTGGACATTGGGCTGCTACTGGTGGAGGGTGGTGGTGGTGGTGGTGGTTGTTGGGGTGGGGGGTGGGGGGGGGGGTGCAGAAGTGCGTTGCATTGTGAAAACTTCAGTCACTCTTTGGTTCAATGCATCATAATTCACAGCTTTTTTTTTTTTTGCTTGAAATTGTAATTTTCAGCAAGTCCCAATGTGCAACACTTTCTCAAACAAACACATTCATTCACTCTCTCTCTCTCTCTCTCTCTCACACACACACACACACACACACACACACACACACACACACACACACACACACACACACACACACGTCCATCTGTTAACGTTCTCACTTTCAGCAACATATTAGCATGCAAACAGCCTTTCCCTTACCTGAAGCTTTTAAAAGTTTGACTATGGCTTTCCTTGGGGGATGCTGAGTGTTGGTCTGTGAATAAAGCACCTCTGATATGTAAACATAAATATTAACTCTTCTGGTAAAATATGGATGCCAGACAAGGAAGTTTTGCATTACAGAATCTCTGTGTATATGTAATTCCCCTGAACAACTGGCACGCTTATAATTAACCTAATAAGGCTCTATACTTATGCATAGACTGAGATTAAGTCTCTATTTGTATACAAAACAAAACAACATTCCTGGGTTCCCCTGGCAAGTGGATAAACAGGAGACCAGGCAAGGGATGAAAAAAAACCCTCTTTACTCCCATATACACACTAGGCCATGTGTTACTGTATAGAGGCATTAGAAATGGTGCAATCTGAAGATGAAACAGAGAGAGGGAGAGAGAGAGAGAGAGAGAGAGAGAGAGAGAGAGAGAGAGAGAGAGAGAGAGAGAGAGAGCGAGGGAGAGTCAGTGTGCAGGTAGAGGGGGGTTGAGAAACAAAAAGGTCACAAAAGATTCAGAAGTTTTGCGCAGAATGGTCAAGTGACTTGCAGCTTACTGGAACAGCAGAGGTCTGTTTGTGTCTCTGAAACACAGTCTGATTTAATTATTTATGTTTGAGATTACACACTATACTGTACAAATTAATTTACTGATTTTGATCAATCTAAACTGCTCCCAGCAAGTTATATTGCCATGTAATGTTTTTCTTGTCAGCCTAGCAATAAGTGCAGCGACAACCAGTGATTGTCATTAACAGTACTTCAACATCAGCACCGATTATTGATCAGGTGTTGGGAGAAGTCAGTTTATGTTATTCAGTGTGTGTGCTTCTTACAGTGATACGATATGACAGTGCAATCCCAATACTAGATGATGTGGATGTATGCTACAGCTATCTCACACTTACAGAGCAGTTCACAGTGACCAGTAATGAACATAGTAGAAAAGTGCAGGGGATGTTTCTTGAGTGTCTAAGTTCTGTTCATGCTGGGTGTTTTTTTTTTTTTTTCTTTTTTTTTTAGCTCCTTGCCTCTGCATTGCGCAACTCAGCAGCTTTGCCAGTCAATTTTATTTGCAGTTGATTTTCATTTTTTAATTGGCAATTAATCACTGTTCTCAGCACTGCTGCGGCAGCCGATTCAGTCCTTTACAGAACATTTCCACAGGAGAGGACCTTCACCTGTACACATACCTTACACCAACATGTAAATATGGTCTGTAAAAACGTACCTGCACATAGTAAATTGAATTAATTATATTTAAGGTGTACAAAAAAAAAATACATAGCACTGTTGAACTATTAAATGTTTTTTTTTGTTTTTTTTTAATATACGAAAAAGAATGTATGTACATTGGTTAGTCTTTTGTTAATGTCATACTGTGGTATGCTACTGTATGTTGTTTTGTCTCTTCAACAGCAAGATATATCTGAGAAACCATCTTCACAAGAGACATGACATTGCAAGGGGACTTTGATGTCTTTTCAGTGCTCTCCATCCCTCAGAGAATTAGAATTTGAACTGTTTTTTTTTTTGTTTTTTTTTTCGTCAATTTTTTTGTTTGTTGGTTTGTTTTGTTTCTGCTTCTCTTCATTGGATGTCTTTTGTAAAATATGCATGCATATTATATGTTAACACAAGAAAATGTGCATAAAGAGTAATTACCACTGTGTATCGTTCACTATGATTTGGTGGATGAAGCCGAGAGAAGAAAAATGGCACAGATGACTTTTTTCATCCCTTCACTTTGAAGCTCCTATTCTTTTATTGTACAGCCTATCCATCAAACAGAATGTTTATATAAGAGCCGGTAGATTAAAGAGACTTTCTGATGAGTTCTCTGTGGACCGTAGCCATGTGTAAACTGACCCTAGTGTCAGACATACAGAAATCAGAGAGCCATGCTGAAGACCCCTGCAGTCCAAGAGCCACCATGCGTTCTGATAATCCGCGCATTAATATTCATCGCTGGTACATACATTTGGCGTAATGTATGATGATTGATTATCAATTCCATCTGCTGTTATGCATGGAATCTGCAAGAGTTCTTGTATCTGGGTCTTTTAATTGTCACATTTGGTTCCATGTATACCACAAATGTTTTGCTACATTTATAGTAAAAAAGAATAATAATAAAATAAATGGTGCTGACTTTACAGTTTGAGTTAACAATTTGAAAAGGCTTCCCATTAGTTTGGTGTTTAGGTTAGTGGCTGCAGTGTGTCCTCATGCTATGCTAATGTTTTGATCAAAATCATTTAATCCATAACCAAATCCAGACCAAATCCTCAATCTATTGGCATTGAGACAAGTCCAAGATGAGAAGAGGTTTAGACTAAATCAAGACCAATCTTTCCACGTTCTCCCTTTTCCTCTGTATAGGGAAGATGACGTGTGAAGGGGTTGGAGGGACAATAGTTTTAAAGAAGTAACAAAATGAAGGCTAAGAACCTTGAGGGTGGGGTCGGCATAGCTCAGCGCGCTAGTGCGTCATACCGCAAATTCGGGGACCCGGGTTCGAGTCCGACCCGAGGTCATTTCCCGATCCATACCCTTCTCTCTCTCCCACTCATTTCCTGTCACACTCTTCACTGTCCTATTGAATTAAAGGCATAAAAGCCCTAAAAGATATCTTTAAAAAAGGACCTGGAGGGTGTAAGTGACCTTTCACCAACTTTACAGGAGAGCCATAACTAAAAGGACTACAGTTTGCTCTTACGCTACTTTCTGACTTATTGACAGATGGATGGACATTCTAAATGAATAATAATTGATCTTTTAGTCAAATGCAGTTATGTCTATCTGACTCAAAATGCTGTATGTTCACAGCTATTACTTTTGTTTTTTTTGTTTAATAACTCTAATTTAAAAATTATATATATATTTTACTTCTATCAGTGGAAAGCTCATCAAGAACTTTCATTTGATATATGTAACTTTTTTCTTAACAAAAAATATATTTTTAGGGCTTTTTGCCTTTAACTTGAACTCTGCCTTTAAAGGAAATGAGTGTGAGAGAGATATGGGGAAGGATGGGGAAATGACCTTGGGACAGACTTGAACCCGGGTTCCTAGATCTGTAGCATGAAACGGTAACACTTTATTTGAAGGTACCGTCATAAGACTAACATGAAACTGTCATTAACTATGATGCCATGACATTGTCAAGAACCTGTCATAAACTTTATAAACCTGTCATGACTTCTGACATACCCTAACCCTAACCATGACAAATACCGGGTGACACTTAATGACAGAAGTCATGACAGGTGTATAAAGTTTATGATAGATTCATAACAACGTTATGTCATAGATAATGACAGTGTCATGTTAGTCTTATGAAGGTACCTTCAAATAAAGTGTGACCCATGAAACTCTAGCCTGCTGAGCCACAGTTCTCCCATATAACTACATTTTGACCAAAATGTCACTTACTTACCCTCTATGCTCCCAGCCTTCAAATTGTTAAATTTAGATACTGAATTACATTCAGGAAGCAGAATGTTTTATTTTCAAACACAGTGACATATTAACAAACATCTATATTTGGAGGCCTTATTAAGGAGATACATAGCCCATTATGGCGTGCCGTGCACGTGACAATCTGTTTGTAGATTCCATTTTTTCAATATAACCCCGCACACCAGCTTTGAACTCACTGATGCCCCTTCGATTACAATATGGTTTTATTTTTATCGCTTCTATCGGTTAAATCCATTGTTTATCAAATGCTTTTTTGATTGACTGTTTAGCTGCACCATTGTATGCAAATGCCGACAGGGTCTCAGGGAAAGAGTCTCTGCATTGATGATGGCAATAATGTGCGAAGGCCTTGAGAATTGAACTTTTGAAGTGCTTCCATTATTATTAGTAGCAGCAGGCTCCTTTATTTATTTATTTATTTATTTTTTGCAGAACCTGCACCTTTGGTTGGAAACGGGTTGTACTCTGGGTTAGTCTCCAGTCTCCACTGGTGTTGTTTATAGTACTCTTATGTAGGAGTGAGTTGGAACATGGATGGCTGTGCGTACGTTGGATGGCATATTTCTGTATTCCACTACCTCCACACTTCAGCTGATATTAATATTTCATGCTTCCCAGATGCATGAGTAAACACAGACCCACCTTCAGTTAACAGCATAGAGATTACAGTCTGGTACACTTCATTCTAACTCAGTGTGAGCACAGACTCACACACACACACACACACACACACACACACACACACACACACACACACACACACTCTCTCTCTCTCACCTGCTCATCGACTTGCACATGCACACTCTCACCACACTTGCACATGCAGACACATATACACACAGTACAGTCTACACATGACAACACAGACACAAAACTGACATCTGTACACAAAACCCAGTGATGTGAATCAGCTGTTTTTTTACACCTCTATAAGAGTGATGGAAATTCTCAGAATACTTGTACATACAGCCATAAACCCTACTACTGCCGACATACCATATATACAGCTTATAAATAATATACAGCATATAAACCATAGATGAAAAGTTCTGTTGCAATGATACATTTGTCAGGGATGTATTCCATGCTCAATGGTGGTTTTTTTTGCCCCCAACTGGACCTTCCAGGCAGCACAGCCTAAAAGGCACTACCCTTAACCTTACCTTATTACCCTAACCCCCTCAACCCTCATCCTAACCCTAAACTGAGTGCTTTCAAGGTAGCGCTGCCTGGAAGGTGCCATTGAGGGCAAAAAATACCAAAGACCGTATTGCATCCAAAGATAACCAAGAGTTAACTTAAGACTTGTAATTGCTCCTCAGAAACAGGGAGAAGATAGGAGCAGCTTCTGGCCTGAGTTTAAGACTGAACTGGCTGCTTTGTCTCTACCAAACATATGATAATGTTCATTTTGAAACCAGTAGATCAGTGGTTCTCAAACTTTTTTAGACCAAGGACCACCACCAAAAATATTTTTCAGGGACCACCTACCCTCGCGCCCCCTCACCAAGTTGCATGCTGCTACCCCTTACCCTTTGACCAAATCAACAGGCATTTCTAAATTGACATTTATGGGCACTTCAAATTCAGACAGCTTGAAGTTTTTAATGTAAATTACAGGCCTGCTTCATAGTATGGCTTTAAAAATAATTTTAGTGAGAAACAGACTAAATAAACATATTTTTCGGAAATTCTCTCGCGGACACTTGAGCTCGCTCGTGGACCACTAGTGGTCCCCGGACCAAACTTTAAGAACCACTGCAGTAGATGAAAGAGACTCCTCTTTACATATTTGATCATTTGAGCCCTATATAGGTTATCAGTCTGACAACAGTATTTTCTATCACATATAGTAGTGGGAATTTGGAGATATAAACCATTCCATTAAGTACATGGTATTACACTTTGGTGCACTGACCACTTCACAGTCTGGATACACAGTGAGTCTTCCATTTTCAATTCATGTCCTGCCTGAACTTTACCCAGAGCTATGAGATGTGTGTGCTAATCTGATATGTGGTAATTGAGGAGTGGGAGAACCTTATCAAACCAACTCTGCTCCACCACTCCCTCTCTCTTTCTTTCTTTCTCCCTTTCAAAAACACCAACAGACTCTTTCTAGATCATTGTCTTTTCCCTCTTTTTTAATGTATATCATTTATTTTCTCACACATACATGCTTAGACAACTTTTCTCTCCTTTTTAATTCCTCTCTCTCTCTCTCTCTCTCTCTCTCTCTCTCTCTCTCTCTCTCTCTCTCTCTCTGACCATCCAGTTCTGTGATGTGCTGTGGGGGTCTACTTTGGCAGATTGTTGGCTGGCAGAGACGGAGCCTAAAGCCAGGACTGGGCTTTTCATGAGCTTGCTGTCACACAGCCAGACTAACACAGTTTTCCAGGTGGTGGTGACCCGACACTATGGCAGCTTGAGATTGTAGGGGTGAGCGAGGGAGGAGAGGGAGGAGAGGAGAGAACTCTGGGTTGATTTAGACTGATTGAAACGTCCAGGAATTTGTGGAGCCAATCCACCGGTGACATGCTGTTAACGAGCCGTGTACCCGTTCCATGCGTAAAAGGTCATGTTAGGTTGTTCAGGAGATTGGCTATTGCCTGATGGATTGACCGCTCAGTGAAATCTTATTTTACGGTGAATTCAGCAGGAAAGGGCTCAACATAATGTATGTTTGTGGGTCTTTCAAAAGTGGCACAAAGCACAAAACAAAATAAAACAACATCTGATGAAAATGAAACCAATCTCAACAAATGCAACATTATTGACAATTACTAAGAACCTAACTGCAGACTTACAAATGTGAGAGATGTAGACCTATGCCTACACCTTGCTATAACTGTGTAATAATAACTATATTATTATTACCTCCACCAAGGAGGTATATGTTTAAGTTGGAATTCGCTTGTCTGTTTGTTTGTCGGTCTGGGGTGCATTTCCTAAAATGCTACGAGCTACTTATGAGCTAACTGGTGCCTACCAATATAGTAAGAAACAGTTAGCTCGTAGCGATTTGGGAAACACACCCCAGTTTGTTAGCAGTTTACAGCAAGGGTTGCTGACGGATTTGAATGACATTTTTCATTCACATCCGACATTTTTTACCAGTGGTGTATCTCTTCCCAAGGAAAATCCTATTACATTTTGGTGATGATCCGGATTAGGAATTTTTTATAGGATTCCTCACTACTGACAGTTCATCATACAGTCCATCTGTATATGCCAGAACATTAGGTGGCATCAGTGGCCATATTTCCTTGGTGGAGATCTGTACTCTCTGAGTGCATTTCAAGTTCATACATTACATGCGTCTGCCCATCTCTCTGTTGTTCTGTATTTGGAGCACTGTGTGGAGAGTGACACATTTCCTCTAACCACATTCACTTTGCTGCACTGATGAATCTTCACCTCTAAGCTGGAAGCTCATTTAGAGTAAGTGCCTCAGTTGGGAGTAGCTTCATTGTTAAACAGGGTGAGCTGCTCGCTCGCTTGTTCGCTCGTAGAGGGATCCTCCATGATAGATACAGGCCCGGAGAAATCCCTTCTCTGCACTCACTCATTAAATTCAGGAAGACAAAAGGTGATTTATCACCCAGGAAATCCTGATATTGCTCCGACCAGCTCCACGAGAAAACAAGCAGATACTCGCTTATTAAAACTCTGCCCCAGGGGCTGGGGGTCTAGTTTATTTTCTGCATTTCCTTTCTCATTGCGAAAGCCATAAAGCCAGCCATTATACTGCAAAATGTAGATGAGACTCTCCCCGTCTCCGGGAGAGAATGCAATATGCAAACATGATAAAAAACAATACGGGCCAAATAGGAATGTTATAAATGCACTCGAGATGCACAGTAAATTAAAGTGATTGTAATGCGGGTGTGATTGATTGAAAATTGCTTGAATGATTGTAAAGGTGAATACATCACCTCATAAATTGGAGGCATATTGCAAAGTCACAGGAAAAGAAAGAAAGGCGCATCATGTAAATAGAATATCCTAGGGCTCTGCGGTGACTACAGTCCTACAATAATTGGTCGTAGGCATGGCTACTGTACTGTACCTGGCTCCCTTCTGGTAGAATAGCACATCATCATCATCTATAGTTTCTCTGACTGTAACCACAGGTATAGTATAGCTATAGCCACAGCCCCCCTGAAACACAAGGTTAATTGAGGCAGTAAATAGCAGTGGGATGCCAAGCTGTCACAAGTGTCGGGACACCCATGGTGGTGGTGGTATTGATCTTCTGAATAAATAAATCAAGTAAATGGGACAAGACCAGCGCAAGCATGTGGGTATACTGTACGTGCAAAATGAAGGAGACATATATCCCATGATAAATTTATGAAGCCCATATTTTACATATCATTTTCTATTCTCACCTTACACGCCACCCTTCAAATAGCTGACGGCATCCTAATGACATTTTCTTTTAACTGTCCTACTTACCTTCATCTCTGCTGAATTGATTTGAAGATTATTTCAAAATGTCTCCATTCACATTGTCTGTCATTCATTTAACCTTTCGGCAATAAAGCTATGAGGTGATATTTTGATTGTGGGTAATAGTCCTGCATCCCCCCCCTTCACCTTAGTGGAAAAATATCTGGAAATGAAGATGAATTTGTCATCTATGCTCCCGTTCTAGAATCCTCAACACCCCCCTCCCTCCCTCCCTTCCTTCCTTCACCCCCCACCAACCCCCATCCCACCCCCTGGGTGTTGTGTCCTTTGCCTGCTTTTCGATTGTGGCGGGTTCAGCCAGTGACATTTTCTCAGCTTCTGGTCCATACGCTAGGTCCCACTCCATCTCTGATCAATAATTCCTAACCCCATAGCCTTCTGCACTCCCCTGGGATAGCACACAACACACTGCAGTATCCACACAACTACACAGAGAGACATCAGCAAGGAAATCTTTGCACACCCCGGGCCTGCACACCTTGTGTGTGTGTGTGTGTGTGTGTGTGTGTGTGTGTGTGTGTGTGTGTGTGTGTGAGTGTGTGTGTGTGTGTGTGTGTGTGTGTGTGTGTGCATTGTGTGTGTGTGTTTGTGTTTATTGTGCACTGTATGTGTGTGCATTGTGTGTGTGTGTGTGTGTGTGTGTGTGTGTGTGTGCATTGTATGTGTGTGTGTGTGTGTGTGTGTGTGTGTGTGTGTGTGTACTGTGTATGTGTGTGTGTTTGTTTATTGTGTACAGTATGTGTGTGTGTGTGTGTGTGTGTGTGTGTGTGTGTGTGTGTGTGTGTGTGTGTGTGTGTGTGGTATGTGGTTGAGAGTGCGAAGATGTGCATAGGTATGTGTTGCCTCTATTTTCCAAGATCAGCAACATGCAACATGATACTTGATATTATGGTGTGTCATGATGTATTCATTTGTAATTTAGTTATAAGTAATGTGGTCAAACATGTAATGAAAGGCTATCCATTATTAATGTATTAAATAACAATGTTTACATTGACCAGTGCAATAAATTATTCCACGTCCTTTCTCCCAGTATACCTGACACATGACATTACCCACTTCAGATTTGCTTCTGTAAATATATGACAGAGACAATACAATGATAACAATGATTATTCATTAATAGATCCATCAATTTGGTCATTGACATCTCTAACAAAAACACAACAATTGGAAAAAAAAAACTTTTTTTTCCTTTTCTTTAAAGAAAAAAGAGAGAAAGAAAACGAACTCTAACGAGTTGTGAAGTAAAGATTAGTCCAGAGTCCATAGGGGCCCTTCAGTTTTAGTTCCAGCTCCATCCATCCCCCCTCCGCCCCCACTCCACCCCACCCCACTCCACCCCATCCCTAACAGTGTGCATCCACACACACTCCCAGGCAGGCAGATAATGGATTAGTACGGGCCCATATATGTGTCCCAGAGTGCAGCGTGCACAGAGCCGGCAGGCAGGGAGGGATTAATAACGCCGTGTCTTTATGGCTCTCATAAAATAGCAATCAGCTGAAGCCCATGAGGCCGTGCGTCCTTTCCATATGTCTCCACCAACCAATGGGGGAAATGGGGAATTCCACTCTGTCTGTCTGTGCGCATTTGTGAGAGGAACACTGTATATGTTTGTGTGTTGGTGATATGTGTGTGCTTGAGATGAGTGTGTGTGTGTGTGTGTGTGTGTAAATGTGTGTGTGTGTGTGTGTGTGTGTGTGTGTGTGTGTGTGTGTGTGTGTGTGTGTGTGTGTGTGTGTGTTCTTCTTTTTCATTATTTGCTCTTCTGAGTGTGTTGTTAGTTGGTTTGTGCCAGAGTGTGAGTGTTACACTATTCTCATGTTGAACTGTTTGTGTTTGTGGTGAGTGTTTGTGTGTGTGTGTGTGTGTTTTTCTGTGTGTGTGTGTGTGTGTGTGTGTTTTCTGTCTCTCTCTCTCTGTGTGTGTGTGTGTGTGTGTGTGTGTGTGTGTGTGTGTGTGTGTGTGTGTTTATAACAGTGTGATTAATTTCTCTCCACTGCCATATTCTAATTCCCGGCAGAGTGGAGAATGGTCCCTGAAAGTGTCCCTGTGGAAATCATAGCAGTCAGGCAATGGTCCTGCAATTGCTCTACGCTCACAGAAACAGTGATGAATAATCCATCGGCAGGAGGAAGAGGTGGCGCGGCCACAGACTGACGAGGAGACAGGACTGAGGCGCACAGACAGAGTGGATTGCAGATAATGATACACTATAAAAGACATGACTCAAGTGTCTCATATTACCAAAGTGAATTTTTCATTTGGCTAATAAACATTTCCCTAGTTTTTTCCCCCCGATTATACATACCAATGAATTCAGAAGTGGACCACGGGTAATCCTGCTTTGTGACGTGTAAAAAGAGTTAGTATCCTATGGTTAATTTTTCAGCAGGAGAACGACTCAGACCATTCAGTAATATCTCTCTCTTCATTTTTAATGATGGCACATATATATATTAATTGGCTGAGACAAGCTGGCTCTTTGGAAGTTCAATCCAGTCTAAAAATACCCTTGGAATGTCATGAAGTCTGGGGTTGAGTGGATGTGGCGAATCCAACATGAATAAACGAGTTTCCACATCAAACATGATGTCTTCTCACACATAATGAAATGAAGCATAATACCTGATTGTTGAGAGTACAGCATGCTTCCTGATGGCAATCCCAATGGATTAATTCTTATATAAATACTAATACTGTGAATGTAACATGATCTCAGATGATTCACATAAAATATTGAATTGCGATTAGTATAGGCTATGTCATTAATATGATACACTGACTGTACTACGCACCTGCATTATGTGAGCTGAAAAGTTCACATAATACAGATTCATTGTTTTCACTAAAGCTGCTATACCTCGAAATAATGCAGTGTGCTCATATAGACTCCATAGCACATCAATAAACACTGGTGAGGACCAGGGCCATCGCAACAAGGCAGGCAAACCAGGCAATTGCCTGGGGCCCCAGGCTGAAAGGGGCCCCCATGATTGACCTGTTTAATCATTTTAGTAGTTATGTTGGTGGTGTTTTTCAACAAAAAAATGACTTTAAACTGGAGTTAGATAACTGTACAATACAAATAATTGTATTGATGATGTTTGAAAATTATAACAATGTGGTTCATGTAAGTATTTACGGGGAGTGAAGGGCCCCCATGTCCTGTTTGCTTGGGGCCCCCTAAGTACCTTGAAACGGCCCTGGTGAGGACTGGTGTGGGGATCCAGGCTTTCTGCTGAGGAAGTGAGAGGAAGCGAGAGGACGTGAGCCACCTACAGCTACTGTATGTTTACAATCTGAGCTGAAATATTTCTTTCCTTATTAAGGATTCTTTTGTTTTAAAGTGCGTAATGGGTAAAACATCACAACTGAGTCACAATGTGTTTCCTTTGATTAAAACACAATCAGAAGGCCATAATGTCTAATGCACCTCACACCAATCCAAGAATATGGGTGTTGGATGGCTCCTAAACGTAACTTTTCACCATTATTTGAGGTATTGTTTTTATCAGTCTATTTGCTTTGGTGCCATTTCTAAATTAACTTGAATAGTCATAGTCATAGTCATATAGTCATAGTCAAACACAAGTGTTATTCCCACCAGCCAGCAAGGATATGCACTGTGCAGTTCTGAGAGAAGGGTTGGAAACCACCACGAAATAAAAGAAAAAAACATTACAGCATAACTTTGCTAACCATATTATCGCCAAACACTAGAATCTTGTAGCATTGCCAATAAGGTTCTGGATTATCTTTGGAAGGTTTTGTGTGCCTTTTACAATGGGTAACTACAGTAGTTTACTAGTTTTACACCCAAAACTCCATATTGCTGCTCCTCTTTCTTATCACAGTGCATGCAGATCTTGGAATGCATCTTAAACTTCTTACAAATCATGTCTAGATTGTGTAGGCCTTCTACACAACGTGGTTCTGCATAGTGCTTTAAAAAAACATCACAGTGGAACTCATGCAGGCAGCCAGAAAGTGAAACTTTTTGAGGCAAATAAAACAAACAAGCTATTGCCCCACTCATATTCCTCGACCCCGTCAGGTCATGCCCGGCTAGACGAGGACCCCAAGCTATGTGAGAAGACGTGAAACAGGAGCACGGAGCAGAAAATAGCACAGGGCATAAATGCACTTCGATTATAAAGCGATGTGACAGAGGATAATGTAGTGTGCCTGACACCCTGCCGTACCTGCTTGGTGTCTCCCTCTGTCCCAGCAGCCCAATGGTCTGAACAGAGCTGCAGGGAGATGGAGAGAGCGAGAGAGAGAGAGAGAGAGAGAGAGAGAGAGAGAGAGAGAGAGAGAGAGAGAGAGAGAGAGAGAGAGAGTATGACAACGAAACCACAGTAGGAGCCTGAAAGAGATAGAGAGCAAGGCGACACAGTATAATGTCACTGCCTTCAAACTCCTTCCACATAAAAGCCCATCAAACCTTTAACACTGAAGTATTGATGAGTTACAATACCCAGCTGCCATATATTAGAGCAGCTATGGCCCCCTGAAGATCTCCCTTGACACGGGGCCCAATCCTCTCGCCTCGCCTCGGCGTCCCTGCCCAGACACATCCCCGCCTGTAAGAATGATTATCATGAATATAATTGAGAGAGAGCAGGAAGAGTCAGTGCTGCTTTTAATAGAGCTGTCTCGATCTTCATCCTGCTAAATAATGCACAGCAGTCAGCAAATTTGGATTTAACAGATGGTATTGACCTTTTTGGGGAGACGGAGGGAGAGAGGGAGGGAGGGAGGGACATAGAGACAGAGAGAGAGAAAGAGAAGGTGGTAGAGAAAGGGGGAGGAGACAGAAAAAAGAGATGGAGAAAGAGGAGAGGGGTGAGAGACATAGAGAAGGGTTGGGGGAGAAAGAGAATCAGAGAGAGAGAAAGATGTGCATGTGTGTGTGTGTGTGTGCATGTGTGTGTGTGTGAGCATGTAAAAGTCCACAGGAGCGTGAGAGAGTGTATGCAATCCATCATTAAGATGTTGTTTATTTGTCTTGTAGATCGTTAAAGAGGAAGCCACAAATACATCACAGACAGACAAAGACATGGAGAGAGTCCAGTTCAATTCCTCTGTTCCTATACTATGAGAGGTGAGAGAATAGGAGGGGGGGGGGGGGGCAGTATTCATGTGTAGAGGCACCTTCAACTTTCTGACTCTTCTCCCTGAACACTACTGCCATCTTGAGGTTCTTGTAACTACCTGTTCCCTCATCTCACTTGCCCTCTCCTTGATCCATGATTGAAGATTTCGAGCTCCCCTCACATCTGTGGAGAATGGTATCATTGCAAGCATTTAATGCTCAGGCCTTAACTGAGGATGTCACATCCATCCAGATGTAGGGCTAATATTAGGCTACCTAATGCTGGTCAAACTTTAGGATATAAAGCGGACTATTTATTACAGACATTTCGAGCTCTATAGTAGCATAACCTACTCCATAGGCTTGTATGTTATGATCATGTGTAGGCTACCTGTCTTTTTGCCCATTGCCATAATTAAGCCGTAAATCCTGTAGGCTACTTAATTACAGTAGTGCCAACTTATGAAAAGCAAGCAACAGAGGAGAAGCGACATCTAGTGGAAAGCCTATTAGAAAAGTATGGACTTTTAAGAAACTTAAAAAGTTTGAAGTTTAAATGGCAAACACTACAGTTCTTTCCCAGTCAAGTTCCCAACATACAGATCTCAAAAAAGTGACAACTCTTTTAGCACAAATGCAGAACTCAATCTGCATTTTTAACGCGTCTGCGGCTTGCATCCTGAAGTCCTTTGCAGGATGGAAGCATAGAAATTTTAAGTTGTTGAAGAATTCTCTCTGTCTCCAGGAAGTGAGCTCACAACCTCCTCGTGTGGATTGGTGGACATTAGAATGGATCGCCTTGCAAGACGGCGTAAGAAACGTCACGCACGATGTGGGGGCTATGTCCGCCGCCCTGCAAGCCGATCCATCTCACAGCCCCCCTAAAAAAAAGCTGTGCAGGAAAAAAGGTGGTCCCACTCAAAAACACCGTTTCGAAGCTAAGGCTAGAAAATCCTAACTATGTTTAGTTTCGTAGTGTTTACACACTCTTAGAAGAATAGTAAGGCGTTTTCACGTCGTTTATTGAAGATGTTAGAGAATACAGTCAGGCGAGATAGTCGAAGAAGTTTATCTCTCGGACTGGAATAAAGTTTGAAAAACCCGAACCCAAAAAATGGAGAGAACAGCTGAGAGTGGGGTGAGGAGGTTGGCGTTGGCAACTAGTGGAATCCTGCCCCGTTACTCCTCTATCGTGTGTAATTAAACTCGAAGGTGAGATTTTAAGTAATACTTAAAACAGTAGTCGAGGATTTTTTGACGAATGGCAGTGTTAAACATACTTTGCTATCAAAATGATAACCGACATGGCAACATTGAAATAATCACAATGTTATTTTTGAGAGCTTCTTAAGACGTTCTTGGATTGTATAAAAGTTTCTTTCTTGCTTGTTTGTAAACGAATTGGGATTTGTTGAACGTATGAGGAAAAAAACTTTTCTGGTAAAGCAGCTCTTGATGGTAGAAATTTTGGAATAGGCCGACCGACGAGCAGTGGGAGCCAGGGCAGCTATCTAAGTTATTTATGTAGCTAATGCTGCTGCGCCGTTACATTTCTGAACTTGTTATACTGTTACTGATAAGATTCTACGTTGTAACTTTGTTACTATGTTATAAAAGTCACTGCGAGACGAATTAAGTGGCCTGCACTAAAGTGTGTGGTGTTGTCTCTCATGATTCTGAAGTTTGTAGTCCAAGTAGGCAGGTAGCCTAGTCTATATGCTACAAGGCACGATATGAAATGGAGCCCACTGTTGTTGCTGCTGTGATATTGTTAGCTGGTCAAGTAAATTAATTTGGCACATTTAGTGCATTGCCATGTCTTAGCCTATGATAGTCAGTGCATTTGGGCCTTTTTTCTTGTTGTCTGTCGAACATAGCTATTGTCGTTTATAGGCCTAAATACTCCCATTGCTTAATTGCGGATGTTTCTGATTTGACATGTAGCTAGGGTTGTGTGTTTGTAGATGTAGTAACTAAAGTCCATTCTTTCGGCCTAAATTTGAGTTTTGATGTTACAGTGGGCCTAAGGTTTATGGATTTAGGCTACTAATGGGTGGGCATACAGTAGATTAGCATTATTTTCCCCAATCTGTTAGTTGAACGAGGAGACAACAATGAGAAACAATGTGAAAATGCACCTTTTTATGGAAGTGTAATAAACATGGTATAATGGCTTAGAAGCAAATTTATTGGTGCCAAAATATGGCATAGGCAACTAAGAACCACAGAACCACAGAAATTAAGTTGTTTCAATGATAATTTACAAAATGAATCTCTATCAAACTGCAATTTAAATATTACAATCAAGAAAAACTAAAACAAGTCAAAACAATCCAATTGCAGGTTGACTGATGGTAAAGTAATATTTAAAATCATATTGTTCAAATACATTTCTGTAAATTCGTTAGAAATGAGCTGCAAATGCATGTAATGAGAAATGAGCTGTAAATATCTATCTATTCTATGAATTACTTGGTTATTTGGTTACTATACTGTATGCCTTGGTTTATATGTTAGTGTATGTCTCTTCTATTTGTCTTTTTTGTCATTAATATTGCATTATCATCACATAAATAAACCAAAACATGTTTCTTTATGTTTTAGGATTCCCAGACCAAAACCTGTACTGAATCTCTGGCGGAGTTAAGGCAAGTCTGTTGTGGCTTTGGGGTGAGGTGAGGCTTGTGTGAATCTGGTTCAGGGGGGGTCATCCCCACTGGCTGGTGTAGGCTTTTACTGGGCCAAGACTGGATGTTGCCCGGGCGATGAGGATGTCCTGCTGGCACCAGGGGAGCTGGATTGTGACGTGATGGGGTGCCGGACGAGCAAGGTCCTCCCTGAGGCCCCTGCCGACGTCCAGCTCGATCTGGTCAAGAAAGTAGAGCATACCGACGTCTACAAGAACTTCATCCGGGGAGATGGCTCAACGGAGAAGACAAGGGCCTCCTCTTCGCCTCATGGTAAGGGCCAGGCTGCAGGTGGAGCGGCCGCCGCTGCCTCCGCTGCTGCTGCCGCCGTCAACCCAAAGACCGGCCAGTCTCCTGCACCTGGTGCCCAGGCAGCAGCGGGCACAGCTGCATCATCGGACTCGTCTGACCCCAGGCGGAACAAGGTGGCACGCTACCGTGCCAAGTTCGACCCGAGGGTCACGGCGAAGTATGAGATCAAAGCGCTGATAGGGCGGGGAAGCTTCAGCAGGGTGGTGCGTGTGGAGCATAAGAGCACACGGCAGCCGTACGCCATCAAGATGATTGAGACGCGCTACCGCGAGGGCCGTGAGGTCTGCGAGTCGGAGCTGAATGTGCTACGGCGTGTGCGCCATACCAATATCATCCAGCTGATGGAGGTGTTTGAGACGACTGAGCGCGTGTACATGGTGATGGAGCTGGCCACGGGTGGAGAACTCTTTGACCGCATCATCGCCCGTGGTTCCTTCACCGAGCGCGATGCCACACGTGTCCTCCAGATGGTTCTGGATGGCGTCAGGTACCTGCACATGCTCGGCATCACCCACCGTGACCTCAAGCCTGAGAACCTGCTCTACTACCACCCAGGCGCTGACTCCAAGATCATGATCACCGACTTCGGCCTGGCCAGCACGCGCAAGAAGGGTGACGAGTGCCTGATGAAGACTACATGCGGCACACCCGAGTACATCGCTCCTGAGATCCTGGTGCGCAAGCCGTACACCAACGCGGTGGACATGTGGGCTCTCGGGGTCATCTCCTACATCCTGCTTAGTGGCACCATGCCCTTTGAGGATGAGAACCGCATGCGTCTCTACCGTCAGATCCTCAAGGGCAAATACAGCTACACTGGAGAGGTAAGCATCTCCCAATGGTAGGGTAGGTCAAATACGTTATTGTATTGCTGTGATAATGAATATGTAAAAGTGAGAAGAGCCGCACTTGAGATAATTTGATCCATTTGATGGCAGAGTTTAGGCAGTTATCTTTGCTTGTGTTCTCTTAGTATTGGTGTTGAATGGTACTATGAGTCCTGGTGTTTTCCAAGGAACACACTGCTTATAAGTGAGTCATACAGTCTATAATCTCTCTCTTGTTCAGCTGTTTACAGAGATTCTGATTTGTGGCATCCCGCTCCTCATAAATTAGTAGGGAAATCATTGGAAGTTGTAGAGATGATCCTACAAATGTAAATATTATTGTAATATTTTCTCTGTAGATGAGCAGATTTTTAGGGGGCTTTTGTGTGTGGACGTGATCTGGTGAACACTCACTGAAGCTTTTAGATTCTCAGTGGTTTAGACTATTTGCATAAAAATAATCCCCACAAACATATAGCAATGGAGAATTTCTTCTCTTTATTTTTTTTCTTTGGCAGAAGTGTGTCATTTTTATTTGAAGTTACTGTATACAAAATATTGCTTGCTTATTTTGACAATAAGATGTACTTGTGAAATGCTTTGTGGTACAATTATGTGATAACAGTGAAACATTTCTCTGTTTTTATTGCTAAATGTTGGATGCATAACTGCCTTGGCATTCTTAACCTTCTCCATGCAAATTTGGTGTGATATTCAACTTTATCATCGCTGGTGTCCTAGTTGGGCTTTTGTTTTAGTAGGTCACTAAAGTAGTAAGCTGTAATTATGTCAAATTATGTTCATGTTTAAATCCTTTACTCCTGGTTTGTTGTGAATATTGGAATGCGTTTGGACATCCAGATCCTAGCACTGGAATGCTACAAACGTCTTGACCACCAGGAATATTGTTCCTCCCTTCTTGTATGCTGAGTGATTTTTATTTTAGGGTGTCCGTAGGGTGTCTTTGGAAAGAATGGTTGTTACAGTATTCATGCACAGACTTTGCTGGACACATTGTAAACGTTCTTACTATGTACTGTTTAGCAGTACAGATTTGCATTATTTTGGAGTATGCGTTACAATGTAAGAACAGAGGAACTAAATCTGGAATCCTCTTTCACTGTTTTCATTATGCTATTCTGCAGTCAGTTTCATGGGGGGTATACCTTCTTTCATTACAGCTTTGCTTTTTTGTTTTAAATATTTATTTATTTATTTATTTATTTATTTATTTATTTAATTGTTATGCATTACAACCCTATTCAGTGAATTTTCACTTAAAGTACCAACATCTTGGGTCAGTAAACAAATGTTCCTCTATTATACTCATCTTACAGTAAGGGATAAAGGAACAACATTGTCAAACATACTCCAAGCATTACCTTTTAGGCAGTTGAGCATGTGGCTGCACTTCCAGCTCTAGCTGAGTGTGGGGCAGCTTCTCAGCAGTGCAAATCCTCAGTGCCTTAGTAGTGGTAACCCCCCAGAAACTGATGACATGCTCGTTTTACTCTGAACAAAGAAGAAAAAAGTCTTACATAACATGCCTTTTGCCGGTGTAGTCACACAGCATCAACCCCACCACATGCGTGCGCGCGCACACACACACACACACACACACACGCTTTTATACCCTGGGAAAAGTTCTCAAAGCCACCTGAAAAAGCCACACTTTTTTTTTTTTGCTGTGTCATCTCTTGGCCCTTGTGCTAACTGTTGCTGAAATACTACCCATTCCTGACATCCGCGCTGGTGTATTTCGTAGCTTATGCCGAGTTCATAACCCCTAGTAAATAAACGTGCCTCGGTGACAGAGGCTCTAGTGAAACAGACCTGTGTAACCTCCCCGCTGGGTGTATGCTGACTGTGTGACGGTCATAAATATCTACACAGTAGATTTACTGTCACAGAGCATACAACTAATCATACTCGCAAGCTTTATAGCGAGCGTGGGATGATCCATGTCGCGACAGGCCGTGCATGTGTCATGTATGTCAGGCCATGTGTGGAAGATTTACAGTATCTTCTCAGACCTGCTCTGATAGAGAGGTGAAGAAAATCAGCAGCTGGCGATTGTGGGGAAAAGGCGTCTATTTACAGAAGGGTTTGAGTGCTGTATGTTAACACGGTGGTGCAGTAAGGAGAAGAGAATGGAGCCCACCTTTGCTCACACAGGTGTTGCCTGTGACACCCTTCTGTGATGAAGGTGGAGGATTCTTAACTTAGTGCACTCAGAAGTAGGCTATATGGTTAGTGAAATCAGTTCACACTTAGGCTACCTTGTGTTTACATTGACCACACATGGTAGAATGGGGACATCTATATTGTGAGATTTTAGAACAGCTTGGAAGTTGGAACAGGTGCTTGTTGGTTTGTTTGCTAACTTCAGTGGATGTCTTGACAATATGGAGCTTAGGCATTTTGGTCACTGTTCTTTTTGACATTCTATTGCTGATTTTTAGTTATTTTAATTACATCAAGAAAATGCCATGAATCACCACCACCACCATCATCATCATCATCATCATCATCATCACTGGGTTAGAAGATTTTTCTGGGGTAGTGTGTCACAGCACAAGCATTCCTCTTTCACTGAGTTTATCAAGGGAAAATGAAAATCACATGAGTACTGCTAGTACAAAAAAAAAAATCAAGAAGATTTGGCACAACATCAACTGAATAATGAACCAGCAACAGCTAATGTTACCTGAACAAGGTACAGAAACTAGTGTTTCTTGATAGATTATATAAGTTAATAAGTTACATAAGTTAATAGTTATAAGTAGAGCTAGATAGAGTTGATTGAAACTAAGAGATGATGATGACGATTCCGCCAGAGTTTGAATGTGCACAATAAGAACCATTTTATTACACAAAATAGATACAGTGAGCCATGGGTCCTATTGACGCAGGAGAGTACAAGTAAATGCGTATTGTCTCACTTAGTTAGACCACATCTAAACATCGCAATCTTCCAAGAATCCTGCTGTTATAAGACCAGAATCCAGCTGCTCATTAGCTTGGTGTCATATTATCTGTCTGCCACATGGCTGCAATAGTTTCCCAGTATTTCCCTCATGTTTTTAGATAATTGGGACAGTTTTAAACTGCGTCAGATTTTAGTTTGGAGTTAGTGGAGTGTCATTTGTTTTTGTTTGTATATGCCCATGGGACTGTGTGTGTGTGTGTGTGTGTGTGTGTGTGAGTGTGTGTATTTAGATAGTAGTATGTTGTAGTGTCCTCATGAAAAGGGTATAATAATTATATATGCTAATATCCATGTGCCTTTATTTGTGTGTGTGTGTGTGTGTGAGTGTGTGTATTTAGATAGTAGTATGTTGTAGTGTATTATATATGCTAATATACATTAGTGTTTATTTGTGTGTGTCTGCGTGTGCGCACAATGTCTATTCTCTGTGTGTGTGTGTGTGTGTGTGTGTGTGTGTGTGTGTGTGTGTATGTGTGTGTGCATTCCGTGCGTACTCTGTGTTTGCGTATGTGTTTGTCAATTCTCTTCCATCATCATCACTACTCATCCCTGGCACCTTCCTCCTGTCCAGCATGCAGTATGTGATGTGATGTGATGTAAGCTCAGGGTCCCTGGCAGCACTGGGCTGTCTCTCTGCCAGCCAGTCCGTCCGTCAGTCAGTCAGTCAGTCCGTCAGATAGTCAGTCTGAGCTGCTGCTATGAGTTAGGTCTGGACAAAAAGCCCAGAGGCTGTGTGAACACTCCGTTCTCTTCACCAGAGCACTCGCCCCCGGAGGGCCAGACAGCGCCTGCGGGGTAGTTAAGATGCTAAATGGGCTTTGTCCGCCGTCACCACCTCCCCCAGACACACACACACACACACACACACACTCACATACAGTACACACACACACCTCCTGTATAGAGGCTTGGGCCAACGGACTGGACAGAGCGATCTGTGCCAAGACATGCATGATTAGCTAGCAGGAAGTCACCAGCAGGGCCAGAAATTATTCACGTTGTTCCCATCTGTTACACAACCTGGAGTCTGTGGCGGATGACAGTTGCAGTTGTAGTGTTTCCTTTCCCTCTCCTCAACATGACGCTCATGGAGGGAGGAAAAAAAACTGGTTGAGATGAATGAGATGTATTGATGTTGGATCGTAACCCTCAGCCCTGTAGCAACTGTCCAGACAAACCACAGGAAAAAAAAGATTACCCCCTGAAAGCACATCAGAATTCAGAACCACCCCCCCCCTCCCCTCCTACCCCGACCACCCAGTGAGTTGTTAAGAACCTAGCATTGTCTTTAGAACACGCTTGCAGCAGTTGGATGCCTCAAGTCGACAAAATGACATTTCAGCGGTAAAACATCTTATTTCTCAAAGCATTTTTGTCCTTTAAGAGAATAAGTAAGTACAGCAAAATGGATGGCAGCCGCTGAACAAGAATAAGACCTCTTGCCTTGGGCCTCCTGCTCCTCGGGGTTGTTTGTTATATGCCACAACAGCATAGTCAGCGTCTCTACAGCATTCTGCTGGGAAGAAATTACAGTCAGGCCGAGGAAAAAATAAAGTTTTCTCCCTAGCCTCTAATGTGATGTGGGATTATATCTTTTGTTGTGTCCTACAAGCAGACAGAAGCCCTACTGACTGAACCCATTCCAGTACAGCCACAAGACATTCTATTAGTATTGCCTACTGTATTGTGTGGTGATGCAGTTAGAAACACTGGGTAGAACTCTTCCTAGCACTGTTTCTGATACTTTAACAAGACATTTTTGACCAGTATCCAAATATTATGTTAACATTTTATTACTCTTCGTCTTGTTTGGCCCTTTTTCAACTTTCTATACTTGTGTACTACTGTATACTTGATATTTTATTACATGTCTGAGTTTTATGTGCAAGTGTATGATTTTAATAGCATGATTCATTTTGTTTTTTTCCATCTCTATCTCTAGCCCTGGCCAAGTGTGTCCAACCTGGCAAAAGACTTCATTAACCATGTGCTGACGGTGGACCCAAACGAGAGGCTGTCGGCCGGACAGGCCCTCAAGCACCCGTGGATCGTCAGCATGGCCGCCTCATCTTCCATGAAGAACCTGCAGCGCTCCATTTCCCAGAACCTCCTAAAGAGGGCGTCGTCGCGCTGCCACAGCACCAAGTCGGCCCAGTCCACGCGCTCCAGCCGTTCCACCAAGTCCAGCAAGGCGCGGCGGGCCCGGGAGAAGGAGCTCCGCGAGCTCAACCGCCGCTACCAGCAACAGTACAATGGCTGAGCCCAAGGATCCAGTTTGGGCAAAGCCGGGGACAGAGCCCTCAAGGGGCAACAGTGCTGAAGTTGGCCATGGTGGGCTTGACTGGCCTGACAGGAAGACAGAGGGGTTGGGCACGATGGGTGTTACGTGTGTGAACCCTCCTGATTCTTCTTCGGGGCTGGATGAGAGCAGTCTGTCTATCTCCAGCTTCCATACCTTGTGCTGCCTGGAATCAAGAGCCAAACAAGCGAAAGAAGAAGAAGAAGAAAAAGAGAAAATGACAAGACAGTGACTTTGCTCTGTTCGTGTTCTTCTGTTTTTTTATTTTTTCCCTACATGGTCTGTCATTTCCTCCTATGTTTGTTTTTTTTTTCTTATTTATTTATTGTTGTTTCATGTCATTATCTTCGTCATGGTCACATCAATGCCTTTATTTCCGATTGTATCTGTTGAACAGAGTTCTAGTTAATGAAGTCTTTTGTTTTGGAAGGGTTAGATAAAAAATAAAGTCAGCTGTCTCTTTATTTTGTTCCTTCCTAATTTTTGCTGTGAATTGTTTGTAGGGCGTAGGAATAGTGCATTCCATGAAATGGAAGAAGTATACTGTACCCTGTCTTATATATCTTCAAGTTCATTTGTTCGGCAATGCATGGTGTTGATTCATCGCATTGATATTGTTGGCCAAATTATTTTATTTTTTTCCGTCTCTTTAATGTCAGTCAGAAAAAGGTAAGGATACATTAGTGGTTAAGAAAAGAAAAAAAAAACACTTATAAGAAACCACTTATGTGAAGCTATTATTGTCCAATACATCAGTGGCTATTGTGAAATAGTTAAATGAAGCCTCATAATATTTTGGTTTACTCATAATTGAGGTTGGAAATGCTTTAAATCGACATCTATGAATTGAAAGATCAACAGAAGATGAATAAGATGAACCTGTAGTTATTGTCCGTTGGAATAGTCTAGAAAGTAGAAATGCTCTTATTCTTGCCAAACAACTTAATGTGTCTTATTTTGTACTTTTATTTTGTTTTCATGATGATAAAAAGAGTGATGAAGACTGCACAGCATGTTTCAATTTGAACTTGATTTAGTGCTCTAGATATGCTGTATGGATTCATTTTGTCATGGAATGTGGTTTTTGAATGCATTTGATTGGAAAAATGGGCAGGGAACCCCATAATAGTTCAAAAGCAAAAAATAATTGAGTTTTCTGTGCTTCCGTGTTGAGTTCGCTCCAGTCATTCCAAGGTGAGACAGGTCAAGATGAGTAACATTGTTGAGGTCTCTTGTGTTTTGGGTAGTTTTAATTCATTCATTTTTTTTCTGTGACATTTACCCCATTTTTGAATTTCATATATATTTTTTCTTACATTAAGATGTTTTGTCTGTCATGCAATAGATTTAGTGGAGGTCCAGAGCACGAGCCCTGACAAATTGGAACAATAATCCTCAAAATGTATTTTAATTTAATCACAATTTAACATGTGTTTGATTTGATGGAAAATATTATCATTATTCCCCATCACATTTATGTCTTGCACTATGCATAAACCTAATTTGATCAATTCTGACCTTTTGCCTCAATGCATCTGGCCATATAAGTATTGCTTTAATCTCGACTGAAAAATCCCTCTAATGTCCTGCCTTGAGCCTCCTACAACTGCCCCGCTTATCTCCGGATGGAACACCTTAAAAGTGCTTGGTTGTTTTGTTTATTTAATGTGGACTACAGTATTCCTTTTGTATGTTTTGGGGACACCACTGTCTTTTACCTTTCAATATATATTTTGTTTTTTCTTATTCTACCAGTTGTATGATTTCAGAAATCAGTAGAAAATTTGATAGACAACAAATATCATTTGAAGGGTTCAGATGCAAAACCTTCCAAGTTCAATTTTTTTTTTTAAGTTTTTTTCATAATAATTTCCAATTTTAATATTAAAATGCAATGTTTGAATTTTATTATCAAGTAAAAACAAAACAAATCAAGTCAAAACAATCCAATTGGAATCACTGTAGTTTATCAAAATTGTATAAATCTACAGTATTTCTGTCAATTCATTGCAAATGGATTTAGAGGGTTTTGCCTCCTGAAGTCTTAATTTGTAATTCAGTGAAATTCTGTAAGGCCATATTTGCTTTACATAGAAGAACAGTACGCTAAAGGCGAGGTGTTCAATTAGTCCAGCTTGGCGTGTTGCCAAAAAGGGAAGAGAGAAAAAATAATATCCTAGTACGTCTTCCATACCCCTGGTTTTGAACTTGTCTCTATCACATTGCCATCTCTGCACAATTTTACATGAGGGAAACAGAAGTACATCCAATGAAGTCAATTCAACACTGTCTCCTTAATGGAAATGTATTTTCGTGTGTTTGTTTGTGTTTGTCCATGCAATGTGTGTGTGTGTTTGTCTAAAATGAAGGATATGCATAGTTTGCATATGTTTTGTTCACTTATTGATTCTTTTGTTCTAAAACAGTGAATTTGTACAGTTTCTTTGTTTAAGATGTTGCAATTAAAGGGCCTGAAATGAAATCATGATTTACCTATTCATTTTTCAGGAGTACAGCAAGTTTTGGGTCTGTAGGCCCTATTTGTGTTCTCACATAACTGAAGATCACTAAATCTTGCTTTCCCTCATCCAAATCTGGCTCAGGTATGAATAAGCAGAGAAACAAATTTAAATACAAAATTCATAGGGAAAAAAGTTGATAGTGTGAATGCTCTGTACTATTAGTAATAGTACAGTTACAGTATTTTTCCAATTTATGACCACCATTAAGGTGATGATTGTCAAATGAAATGCGGACAGAAAAATACTTACAGCCATTATATTGATTGCAGTATGCCTAGCCTATAATATATATTTTTATATGCCGTTATATTATTCTATAAGATGAACTGTTGTCTCCGTGTGATGCAAGTTGTGGGCCCAAAACAAACTTAGGCCTCTGGATCTGATGCAGTAGCTCATTCTCTCCACTAGATGAGACCATTGAGCCAAACGAACGAGCTCTGAATGTCTGTCCTCATTAAAGACTCGGGACACAAAGCTATGACGAAAATTTTTATTGCGACACAATTCCAATAGCCTACATACAGAACAAGAACTCTTTTCCGATCTGATGTGGCTTCTTAGGTCATTTAATTTTTTACTCCAGGCTAGAAAACCTGGCTAGGCACTGGGATGCACATAGGCTATGTGAGTTTATTCCATTGACTGTAAAAATTGGTTTATTCAGAAACTCACTTCACTGAAGTTTTGATTACAGCGGGTGGATTGTCGCAAGTATATTAAAGCAACTTTTCATTTATGGGCATCCTATTTGGTGGAGTTTGTGTCAATAGTGTACAATTATCAGAGCGCGTGTACGTTTCTGTTCTTGATTGGCTTTCACCGGTGTCACTTTAGGAAATAGGCGGGCGCAATGGAATTCTCAAGTTACAGTTCAACTAGCAAAGGAAGGAACCAAGGAAGGAATGATCACCTACCAAACAAAACACCAGTAGTCAGACACTACGACTGAGCTGTTGTCTCCACGTGTTGTGAGATATTTTACTTATTTGATCACGTAACAAAGTCCTACTGATTTCACGAAGTCCTCTTTGATGTCAATTTGTCATCCCTGCTGGACCATTTGACTAGACAAGTGAGTAACGTTATGGGGGTAACGTATGGTGCTAACTTTAGCTTGTAGCTAGTTAGCGGATCATATGTTACATGAGTCTCTTGAATCTGGTTTATATGAGGGTTTTCCTTATGGTTGACTGCATATTGCAAGTCTTGCCAGCAATGTGTTTGGACCAGGATATGCATCGCCTGTTCAAGTTGGGCAGACATCGCGGCACATCTGAATTGAAAGCACATGTGATTCTGTTCTTAGCTGCCTTGCTATCACTAGCTGATGGTGAAAGCCTTGTGTACCTAACGTTACCACAAGGCTTTCGCAAGCTAGCCTTCATAGCGATCCTAGCGGTCTCAAGAATTTGCGATGAAGCTTCAGTGAAGCGTTTGTTTACGATTTTAGCTAGGACCTAAAATCGCTCATCATGGCGTTCGCATTGTCACTTTATTTCAATAGATCTTTCGGTTTGATAATGCTCATTTAGAATGCATCATATCATTGGCCTTCTTCATAAATGCAACTCTTGCAACCATGTGGGATAATCTTCTAGCTAAATGCCTCAGACTTTACGTAATGTTAACATCGCCAACAGTCACAAAGGTAACGTTAAGTTAAAGGTAAGTAACGTTAGTGATGACATGGGCTAACATTACTGAAACGCTAATGGACTATGATCCTGTCCATGTTAAGTCAGGTTTGTTGACAAAATCTCATACTAGACCTAGTTGTCAACTATTTGATCAGAACGTAGGCTAACGTTACTCTCTGGCCACCAGCAGTCTGTAACTTGAGTTTCATCACAAGGTTTAGCTTGGGGAAGATATTATGTAAACCAAACCAATGATGTAAATAGTCTGCTTCCCCACTCTGTTCACTTTCTGGTGATTGTTTCAGTTCGATTCGGAACTAAAGGAAATGTGTCAAGTTTAACGTTACATGTGCCTGTCTCATTTTGGAGTCCTAAAGTTCGTCTCCATTCCGTTTAACATACCTCCATTCCCACTCAGTTGAATGTTTCAGTATTCCTCCTCCTCCAAAAATACTTAAACCTAAAATGCTGAAGTTGCAACTTAATACTAGCATACAGTAGTTGTAACTCAGATTAGAGGACATTTAAATATTCATCTCAGGCATTCATTGGGTGGTGACCGAAATGGATGTTCCAGGGGTGTACAGACATAGGTCTGTAAAATGTTTATGAGCATTGATACTGTAACACCCCCTCTCTCCAGAACTGTATTGTAAGTAACATGGAAAGGAGATTGCTGACTTAGATATTTGGTGTTGCTTTCACATGTCTGGATCATGTTGTCACAAATAGCCCTCCTGGGTCTTTATGGCTTGGTTTTTACGGCAACGTGCCTCACATCCACCTGGGAGCAGTAGCGAAAGCCCCTGGCCCAAGGCCCATCTGGCCTGCAGATTGGGGGCTGTGAGGATCCGACCCCTCCACCCCACCAACCTCAGTTGCAAGGACTGACATGTTCCTCAGATGCTTGCTCTCTTTTGTGTTTGTAGGAAGGTAGCCTTGAGAACATTTGAGACTGTGTAATAAGCCTGGAAGTTTGTGGCGTGTCGCTATCACTTCTGCATAGCTTTAGGGGCTTACTGTGCTACTGTGAGCTATGCTGACCCACCTAAACCAGTTTGGGTGGTGGAGAAAACATAATAAGATGACCTTTTTGTTTGGCTTTGTGTGCTCTTTGTTTTGGGGTGGGGGTTATAATCTCAAGCCTGAAGGAAGCAGAATTGTCGTAAAGAAAAATAGCCTACAGGATGGTGTAACCAGAATTTTCAATGCCACGGTTTGAGTATGATAGATCTAGACCTATTCTTTACTAATTAAATTTTGTGAGTTTTGAATTTTTTCTTTATTCTGTCTTTGTGCGATCTGAGTATTGCAAATGTGTTTGCTTTCCTCTGACATTCTAAAGCTTTTTTTTCCCCCACTGTGGGGTAGGAAAGGGGCAGATGTTATCT
Source organism: Sardinella longiceps (assembly GCA_027497455.2). Classification (NCBI taxonomy): domain Eukaryota; kingdom Metazoa; phylum Chordata; class Actinopteri; order Clupeiformes; family Clupeidae; genus Sardinella; species Sardinella longiceps. The sequence goes on from JAODXP020000017.1 coordinate 2,911,202, forward strand.
ATGGTCTCACCTTTCCTATTTTCCATGTCTGTACGTTGCATTATGCAGTGTGACTGCTGTGTTGTCTGTTTTTGAACACTGGGTGATAAACAGTAGAAGTGAATTAGCGACCATGTGATGGGAATATGTTTGGGTATGAAATTAGCTGGCAAAAAAAAATAACGATTTGGGAAGTGACAACATTGCATAACAAAGTCAAGTGAATTTGTAGACAGCCTAAGGGAGAGATGCTGACAGCAGCATTGCCAGCTTTCGCATTGAATCCATCAATAAAACACTGACTACAACCTAACCTCAAAACTCTGAACCAGCAGAATGATGATGTTGATGGTCAGTGATGTTGAAACTATAAATGGAGCGCTGTTTCAATGATAACATTCATTTAACAGTCGGTGTCCTTCTCTGTTGACTTCACAGGCTTTGGATGATCAGTGAGTTGTGGGAAACGGTGCTTTTGTTCCACCGAAGGCGCCTCTAGGATTGCCGTCTTCATTTCACCTGCGAGTCAAAATGGAGCCTCTGATCCCTGGTTGGCAGCGGGACTGATCGCCTCCTTGGCCACCCCCAAGATGGAGAGGAAACGCAGAAAGAAATGAACTCGATAGGAAGAGTAATCCGAACCATGTGTAACTCTGGCTTTTGTGGCTTCTGGACCTGAATCCTTCGCCGCTTGGACTCGCATCACATCACCTGGCGACTTTGTGCTTTTGTACGCTTCGCTTTGCTCGCAACATTAATGTCTCAAACTTTGCTTGACTGTTAAGAGGCGAGCCTCTCTGATCGGCCTCGGCCCGGCCCGGCCCATCCCAGCAGGAGAGACAACGGAGCCCTCGCAATGGGCTTTACATTCGGATGCACCCTGGAGAGGGTCAGCCCTGGCATCCTGTGGCTCTCCGTGATGGCCGCCCTGCTCTTTGGCAGGCTGCCATTGGTGGGGACGGAGAAGGAGGGCGACCCCTCTTCCGCAGCCTTCTTGGATGATGTGCAGCAGAGTTCCAACTGCTCCCAGCTCACTCTCAAAATGGAGTTCTCCAGCAAAGTGGTGGAACATGGTAAGCCAAGTTATCTCAGCCTGACACAACATGCCATTCACATGACGTACAAGACACACTTCAAGTCAAACACATAGATTTCTGCACAGTGTTGTTAGATTTGAGTCCAGAATTAGCTCAGATTCTGGAAGTCATCTCTGTAATGGGTCCTCAGACAACTGTAAAATGTTTCTGGGATTGTTCACTAAACTTCCAAAGAGACACTTCTTCCCCCGGCCATTTTTATGCACTGGACTCTAAAGTAAGGGAGAGAGATTTGTGTTGATGAAGTAGTAGCTTCTTAAAGGTACAATGTGTACCGTTTTTACTGTTCAAAAATCAATATATGCTTTACCTGTTGACAAGCTTGTCCTTTCTCATAAAAATTAACCACCGCTATTAATTCTGTGTTGTCTGTATTGGCTTGAAATTTCACATTTGCACGCACATTAACTGGGGTAGACTCTCCATGTATTGCTGCCAGCTTGGAATCCGGAAGCTTAAAACGGTCATATCTTTCGCGTTTTTGCTATAGACTGACAATAGACCGACATCCGCATGCAGGCATCCGTAGCTGTAATTTCGTAATTTGTGTTGTGTTGCGCTTAATTTCTCTCAAAGGCTACACATTGGGGCTTTAAACTTAGTGGTTCAGCTGATCATCAGCTTATAAACTTGCTCAGATTGGAGGGAGGATGTCTTAGGCCCTGGGTTCATCCGCATTGACTGACAGATGATGAGTTGCTCACTAGAGGGGTTATGCAGGTGGAGTGATTGTGTTCAGAGGAATGCAATGCTCAGTCGTCCAAACAGAGGCGTGTTTAGACAGAAATTACTGCTTGGGTTTATCTTTGGAAGAACAACAGCGTGGTTTTTAACGAGGGCTGTGAAACGATGTGTCTCGTTTTATTGCCCTAATTTGTGGAGGGTGTAGGTGAGACGAGTGCTGTTGGACGCTGGCTGACGGACAGCTCCAGGAAGCCGTCCCAGAGCCTTGCTTGCGTTCTCCTTTGTTCCCCACAAGTAGCCACTTACAGATGCATGCTTGTGCTTGCATGCACGCATGCATCAATGCAAATTAATGTAAGGCATAGTCAGTGCCCACTGTCTTACTTGCGTGTGTACACACACACACACACACACGCACACAGCTGATCACGCATATCATGCCCACTCTCTTACTTATATACACACACACACACACACACACACACACACACACACACACACACACACACACAGCTGATCACGCATATCGTTCTGCTTGCATACTGTACAGTACTGTATACAACCCCCTGCCCCAACTGTTTGAATAGCTTGCTCATTACTATGGTTCTGCCCTCATGCTGCTGGCACTCTGTTGGCTTTCATCCAAGGCAGTGTGTACACACACACACACACACACACACACACACACACACACACACACACACACACACACACACACACACACACACACCTCAAAGCCTTGTTTGTATGGTGACCGGAGTATTCAGCGTCTGGACTATGATATTTATAGACCAACCTGGGGGGTTTGGCCCATGAATGAAGTCTTTTAGCCTGTATGTAGTTTTGTTCACCCCCTGTCTCACTCGCACCCCCCCCCTGACTTCTTCAATCCCCATCCCCCGCCTTTCCTGTGTAGTCACTGCTTTCCATTGTGGTGGAGGTCATTATCGAGTAGGAGAGAGGTCAGGACCTGAGTAGGGTTATTTGGGTGTAGTGTCAGTTTGGAAGCATATGTGGACTGGAAGTTCTTAATGCTCAAACAAAGGGTGTCCCTTTTAAGCTCTAGGGGTTGCACACTTAACACAGATTTTGAATGGTATATGGCTGCGTGCACAAACTCTAAAGCCCACTCGTAAACACTAAGACCAGAGGTGCGTTCAAATTCGCTAACACAGACGAACGTTCGCGAACATAGGCAGACAGTTTGCAAATCCTTGGAAGTTCTTGGCTAACGTTAGCGAACACAGACGAACGGTCTGAAAAGGTAGGCTAGTGCTCCTCTAACAGTCCTGTATGTTGGATAGCAAAAGATGTGTGTCACGATTGGGATTAAATCCCAAAGACCTTTAAATGTTGTCAGCATGTCTCACAACAACTTTGTCTCTCATTAATAGAACCCTCCGAGTAATTTCTACTCTGTTTACCATTAGAGTTTACTGTTTAAAACGAACATTCAGCACAATCGTTCAAATTCCATTGATTAATGCGAACATGTTTGCGAGGAGCGTTCGCTTATGTTAGATGAACCTGAACGCACCTCAGGTAATGTGGCAAGGAGAGACATATTGAAAGCCTTTCATCCTGTTGGATGAGGGTTGTCTGCAGCCGGTTTGATCAGATTTGTTGGGGCCGGATTTCTTGGGCAGCGTACTCTCCCGGATCCAGCATTTCAGCTCATTGGCTCCTTCTCTCCCTTTAAAAAAAAGGCCCTTGTGAACAATGGTGCTGTTCACAGGGGAAGCATTGCATAATGACATGCACAAACTCTGCCAGGGAAAGGATAGGGGTGTTTCCTCGGCACACCCCTGCTCCTAGGCTGTTGCCTCCCTGTCCAGGAGAGCTGCTGAGCCGGGAGACTTGCTGCTACAACTGCGCTGAATAAAGAAACAAGGCCTATCTGATTGGCTTCGGTGTCTTCTCGTGTTATGTTGCGCCTCGGACACACACAATCGGCTTGTAATTCTCTGAGCTGAGCAAATGTCTTTTCTTGTAGAGAGACCGACCGGCGTGTAAATTTATAGCCAAGTAGACCCAGACCTGATAAAGGCTGTTGTGTCTCCACAGTAGAGAGTTCGCCTCTCAAGACTGAACTGTGTATCTTATTAAGACATTATCAAATAACAGTTTGATAATCAAAAGACTCTGAATTAAATGAATGTGTGGTATGCAAGTTGTGAGCCTGTTTGTAAATTGATTGAAATTAAGTATGCAGGCAGTGTATATATCCGCATCATTGGCTAAGTAATCTTGCATGGAATTGAACAACAGGAGTGTGTGTAAGTAAGTCTTCTGGGAATTGAGAACTGGGAGTCGAGTAGAATCAAAAATCACATGCTTCAATTCACTAAGTCATATCCCTCTGACATTGTCAATTCTTCTCATCAATGCTGGCATGTACTTTCAGAACTTGGACAGTGGTAATTTCTGTATATGAAATTGAAATGGATGACATGGTTCTGCATGGTTTCCCTCATTCTAATAAAATGCTATATGGTCACCTCACTAGTAGGTATAGGCCATATATCATTCAACTCGGCGAACTGTGTTGAATACCTGTGCTGAATGAAACAGTAAGGAAATTAAGAGAATTGATAAAGAATTAGACAGATAATCAATGAGCCGAGTCAACAATGGCATTGCTATTGATACAATTCTATTTTGTATACACTCCCCCCACCCCATAGTCTTCCATGCCTCTCTTGTTTTTGTCTTCTCTTGTATTGAAATCCATGTATCTCTCTCTCTCACCTTTGCAGAGTACATTGTGGCATTTAACGGCTACTTCACGGCCAAGGCCCGCAGTCACTTCATCAGCAGTGCACTGCGGAACTCGGAGGCGGGCGACTGGCGCATTGTGCGTCGCGAAAACCCAGCCAGCGACTACCCCAGCGACTTTGAGGTGGTGCAGATCCGGCAGGCGGCGCGGAACAGCCTCCTCTCGTTGCAGGACCACCCCTACATCAAGCGCGTCACGCCGCAGCGCAAGGTCTTTCGCAGCCTCAAGATGGTGGACGGTGAGTGGACAGCTTGACCTGATGATGACCCTCCCTGCTTTATGGTTTCAGTGCTACCTACAGTACGCCTGTGTACAGGGTCTAAAATTAGCACCCGCCACCGGCCAAATGCGGCTAAAAATTTGGATTGGCTAATAACAAAAACCAAGCTACCTGAGACTACTGAAATATGACTGCTTCATATAGGCCTATGACTTTCCTCATTAATGTGAAATGAAATGAGCGGAGTCGGTAGGCGCCGTAGAAGTTGAGTTTAGATAACCATCTGCTGTAAAATATATTTTGAACTTGGGTGGATTATGGCTTTTGTTACAAAGACACCTGGGATAAACATGAAGTTGTCCTAAAAAGCACCCTATATATTTTTTAAGTGGTAAAAGCGGTAAAAATATTTTTTGGCTGGTAAATGATCAGGCCTTACCTGCCATTGGCAGATGGGTCAAAAAGTTAATTTTATACCCTGCCTGTGTATATCAGAAATATGTCAGTTGTCCAAAGCGGGTTGGTTGTCTCCAGTGGCCAGACTGACAAAGGACCAGGGAGGCGGGGTGATGGTGGTGGTGGTGGTGGTGGTGGTGGCGGCACAAAGAACTATTTCAGTTCAGAGCTGCTGGAGACGAGGAAATGGGTCCCAAGGGTTTGTGGTGGTGAAAGAGTGCTGTGTATGCCCACCCCACACACACACACACACACACACACACACACACACACACACACACACACACACACACAGAGTATTGTGTATTGACATCTACAATCACACTCACTCTCACAATCTCACACACACACATACACATACAGAGTATTGTGTATTGACATCTACAATCACACTCACACTCACTCTCGCTGTCTCTCATGCATGAGATTTTAAAAATGCCTGGTCCAGACATGTCCTCCATTATAATTGACCTTCTCTCTGGGGCACACCATCCCCACCTCCAACATCACCACCACTGAGCACACACACACACACACACACACACACACACACACACACACACACACACACACACACACACACACACACACACACAGACAGTAACGATCCACCCCATTCTTCCCAGCAGAACTCAGAACGCCAACCACTTCCGTTCTTCCTTGTGTTTTCCACTGATATAAACACCCAACTTTTTCTGTCTCCCACCACGCCAACATCTTCCATTGGTCCTCTTCCTCCTCACTTCTCCGATCCCCATCTCGGCGACTCCAGTCCCATCGGCCCCTTGACCCCAACCCTCACACCCTTCTGTCCTTCCATAATCTGCTGTTTATTCAGTCCTGAAACACTTTTGAAGAAGCTGAAGAAAGAGGGAGTAGACAGAGTTGGGAATTAGTGAAACACTTGGAAATGAGGTGGAGTTGCAGTTATTCGACTCAAACTCTTATCTGCATCATTTAGAGTCTGTTTAGTCCTTGAGGGACAGGTCATGCCAAGGCTAATTATTGTCTAAACAGAAGTGAGAGTGGACTCTTGAATGTTTGGTAGCACAAGTGGGGTATGATTGGGAAGTGGTTTAATTATGTTTAATATGCCCCCCCCCCCACATCCACCACATGGCCTTGGGGGATTGGAATGATTAGTTCCGTGGTTAATTCACTGAACGTTCTGCTCTGTTGCTGACGGTTACCACGCAACTGCATCTCTAATGGCGATGCGTGCCCTGAATAAGCCCTACTAAATTGACATTTGACCAACTTGAGTTTTGAATCAGAAACACTCAGTATTATTTTGTGCAGTTTAAGCATGGGTCGGCTAGGTGTGTGTGTGCGTGTGCGTGTGTGTCTGTGTAACTGTAATTTCCTGTAGATAATTTGAATGATGATAAGGCTTGTGTTGTTTCCCTCCTGTTCTGGTTCAGCATTCTAAAGCCACTGCAGTGTGTAAAGGCTTGTGAAAGTTCTAGAGTTGTGGTTGAACTCTACGTCAACTGAAACGGCAAAGAACTTGCTGAGAGGGCGATGGTGGTAGAGATACGGCAGCTCCTTTCGGCATGCATGCATGCTCTGCTCCCCGTCAGGCAGAGCGGAGAAATCTGATGAGTATTCAAAGTCGGTGTCCGTTATTGTCCAGCGTCTCTGAGGACATCTTATTCCTGTTTTGAAAAAAAAAAAAATCATGATGTTCAAAATACTTTGCCTCTTTCAGCTGTCCCTCCTATACATTTTCCTCATTTTTTTCTCATTTCACATTTTTCTCAGTTTTTGGGAAGCATAACGAGGCCTTGACAATGACAACACGGCCACTACTTGTGGGCTGCAACATAGCTTTTCAAATGCAAATATCCTGACTGGACTACAGCTGTCAGTGACATCAGTGGTTAAAATAAACATGATTCCCTCATGTCTGGTGACATCTGTTTCCCAAAAGCATAGTTGCTAACTGCCATAAGTTTTCTTAATAATTGTATTAGTATGTACATGTACTAATGCTATTCCAACTAGTGGTGTGTGTTGGAGCTACATGGCACATGGACACTCAACGGAGAATTGTGAAAGAGAAATGCAGAGAGGATTCAAGCGGAGATAATACTGTATGACTGCGTGTCTGTGTATTGACAGAGTTGGACCACCAGAAGTTAGCTGTTGGACTGAACACTCAGGTTCCAGAGGGGAACCAGTGTTCTGTGTATGAAGGCAACTAGAGGACCCGACCCTCACATTGAAACTGCACTGCATTATAAATGCATGGTCAGGCATCACCAAAAGTGTCTTCACAGGCCACTGGTTGAAATCATCTGCTCTAACGCACTCTTTTACTCTTTTCTCTTGTCTCTTGTCTTCCATTCTGTGCGACAGCTGCAGGGGATTCTGGGAGCTCGTGTAACGACACGCGCTGGACGCAGAAGTGGCAGTCGTGGCAGTCGTCGCGGCCGCTACGCCGCACCAGCCTCTCGCTGAGCTCGGGCTTCTGGCACGCCACTGGACGCCACTCCAGCAGACGCCTGCTCCGCGCCATCCCCAGACACGTCGCCCAGATCCTGCAGGCAGACGTGCTCTGGCAAATGGGACACACTGGTGTGTGTGTCTGTCTGTCTGAGTGTGTGTGTGTGTGTGTGTGTGTGTGCGTCGTCTGTGTGTGTGTCTGTGTGTGTGTGTGTGTGTGTGTGTGTGTGTGTGTGTGTGTGAGAGAGAGTGTGTGTGTCTGTGTGTGTGTGTGTGTGTGTGTGTGTGTGTGTGTGTGTGTGTGTGTGTGCGTCTGTCTGAGTGTGTGTGTGTGTGTGTGTGTGTGTGCGTGTGTGCGCGTGTGCGCGCGCATTCCTGTGACCCTGTTCCAGAGTGTGAGAATCAAAGACAGTAAAAGCCTTTGATGGAGTGTCTAGCAAACTCAAGCATATCTTTATTATTTCAGTGTCTGTGTATTTGACAGTAGTGGCTCTACATAGTCAAACAACATGTAGTAAAGTAGAGGGATGCATGATGGCTTAAAGTGGCTGGAACTGAGTCTCATCCTAGCTGAGAGCTGTGTAGAGAGATTGTGGCCAGTATAAATCAATATGGCAGCGGAGTGGAGTGCTGACCTTTTGTATGCATTTCTCAGGCTCGGGGGTGAAGGTGGCTGTGTTTGACACTGGGCTTAGCGAGAAGCATCCACACTTTAAGAATGTCAAGGAGCGAACCAACTGGACCAATGAAAAGACACTGGATGATGGTAAGGTTTCCTTCTCTCTCTGTCGTGTCGTCCTGCCGCTGACCTTAACGGTGGGTCGAAGTTTCAAACCGGTCTTCACGTTCCTGTCAGAATAATGACTCTGTGCCTTCAGGACCTTTAAAAGCGCTGATCCTTTTCTTTGATGTACTGGATCTGGCTTCAGCACAGAGAAAAGTAGTGTGGTTTAAAAATATTGTTAAGAATTAAGGAACCCCAAAGGGCACATGAAGGAAAAAATATGATTCTGTTGCAAAGCAGAAAGTCCACTTGGGGGAACTGTGTGAAATATAGAGTACAGAAGAAACATAAAGTGTTCAGGAAAATGCCTAAAGACACAGTTGTAGTTATTTAATTTTATTCCAGACTTGGATATTAAATGAAGTAAAAATTTGTTAGTCTCAATTCAGTCCCTTACGGTTGTCTGTAGTAGCGAGCTTGCTGACTGCTGTAGATGGCGAAGAGAGCAACAGAATTGGGAACAACGTAGATTGAATGCGAATGCAAATATGAACTAACAGCTTACATTGAATCAATGGCACCAAAGTCCTTCGAAATCGAAAGTGAGATGGGTGGAGATAAGTGATAACTGTCTCAATGTAAACTGCTCGGTCACACTAGCATTTGCTTTCGGTCTATGTTGTCCCAAATACGTTCACTCTCATTGCTATCTACAGCACTCTGCAGGCTCGTACAACAGGGCTATGATTGAATGACGTCAAACTTTAATCATTTTAAGGGTTAAGCTAAGTATCCTATTCTTATTTTATGCCAGATCTAGCCAATGAAGTGGGTAAAGCATGACAGGAGTAGGCAATACTGGTGTACCAACCTCTTTAAAAGAAAATACCGGAGTGAATTCAAGCATAGCCCTGTTGAAAGAGCTTGCTAGATGTGCTAGTTAGCGAGTGGAACAAAATAATGTGGTACAGCACAGACCGAACGCGAACACAGAAGCGAACAGGCACTTTACACTGAATCAATGGGACCTGACTGTTGGAAACCGAAAGTAAGATCTGAGGTTACATTGACTCAATGTAAAGTGTTTCGCGTTCACGTTAGGTCTATGCTGTTTGAAATTCTTTCATTTCATGCGAAATATATTGCTGTTAGAAGGCTCGTGCAGCAGGGCTATGCTTAAACTTACTCGGGACTTATACTTTAAAGGTGATATAGAATGGATTAATGGAGTATTGTACCTCGTTTTCTGATGTTAAAATACAATATATTCAATTGTATTATGTCAAAAAGATAAATCAAGTGATATTTTACAAGCCTAGTTAACACCTCATATTTAAGATGTGTATTGAAATGTTTTTTTTTTGCCTAACAACGCCCCACTCTGGCCACCTTAATTGAACTGCAATGCCTTTGTGCTATTTGGCATCATTTGTATGCTTTGTTCTAATTCGCTCAGCATTTAATGGCCATTTCTAAATGTAGGATTTCCATATGAAAGAGGGCAGAACCATGCCTCATGTTCACGATAACTCTTTGACCATCCACAACCTCTCTTAATTCATCAAAACCAATGTAAAAGTGGTTTTCCATTCTATGTCTCCTTTAATGTGTCCACAGGGCTGGGCCATGGCACCTTTGTGGCAGGAGTCATCGCCAGCATGAGGGAGTGCCAGGGCTTTGCCCCCGACTCTGAGCTGCACATATTCAGAGTCTTCACTAACAATCAGGTACCGTACGGCCGTTTCCATTTCTCTTTGCCCTTGCTGGAAGTCCTGAGCTCAATGGTGTTTTTTGCCCTCAACGGCACCTTCCAGGCAACACAGGAATAGGGTACAGGTAGTGCCTTTTAGACTAACTCTAACCCCCTCAACCCTCGTCCTAGCCCCTAAACCGAGAGGAGTAGTGCCTTGAAGGTAGTGCTGCCTGGAAGGCACTGTTGAGGGCAAAAAAGACCAAGTTTGCTCTGACACTCTACTGACTAGGGCTGTAAAACTTAATTGATTTGTTGTCAATTTTTATTGTGCCAATCACTTCAGCAGTTGCCAATTTAAAGGGATATGGCTCCAAATTCTTTTGTTTTTATCTTGAACTTTAAATATTTTCAGCTTTACATACACTTCATTGAAAGTAAACGTATGATTTGGTGTGTGGAAAAGAAGACATTTGCGGACATAATCTTTGCGGGCACTGATAAGCTTTGCCTATTAAACAGATGATTTGTAAATATTGAAGTTCTGACAACGACACTGACCGTTCTAAACATAATACCTTTGGTGTGTGGAATAGTAGATATACAGCGTTTCTCAAAGTCCAGAATGCTTCCTAGGTAGCACTCTTGGAAGCCGTACACTCCAAAAACGAGGATCCATCAGTGCATCCTTGAAAAATGAACAAAGGCCTCTGTCCTCGCTAGAATTTAGAAGGTTGCTTGACTTTGGAACAGTACTTGGCGACTGACAATGACGTGGAATGCTCGAAAAGCAGCCTTCCAGGCATGCTTCCTCGGCTTTGAGAAACGCTCATAATCTTGGGCACTGGCTGACATGCTGACACACTCCCATCCAATCGTCTCCTCTGTCCTGTCTGTAGGTGTCATACACCTCCTGGTTTCTAGATGCCTTTAACTACGCCATCCTCAAAAAGATTGACGTCCTCAACCTCAGCATTGGTGGCCCAGACTTCATGGACCACCCTTTTGTAGATAAGGTACAATATCATTAAATGTACTATAGTCTCCAATCCAATCGAACTGAGGTGGTGTGAAATTTTCGCACCACCTCAGTTCGATTGGATTGGAGACTATAGTACCGTACACTGTCATTATACACTATTGGTAAAAAGGGGTTATCAACTTTTATCCTTTTTGGTACAGGTTTGGGAACTGACTGCCAACAGAGTGATCATGGTGTCTGCTATTGGAAATGACGGACCCTTGTATGGGTGAGTTAAGGAAGAGAATGTCTGTTCTTGATGTTGGATCAATACTGCAGTCCTTAGGATTTAGCAGTACATTGGCAGTGGCAGTGTCGTGTGACTGTGTGTTTGTGTTTGTGTGTGTGTGTGAATCTCCAGGACTTTGAACAACCCTGCTGATCAGATGGATGTAATTGGCGTCGGGGGGATTGACTTTGAGGATAACATTGCACGATTCTCATCCCGGGGAATGACCACCTGGGTGAGTCTGCAGCTGATGCCATAGCAGCACGTCTCAACATCATTTCCACCCCCCTCACACACACACACACACACACACACACACACACACACACACACACACACACACACACACACACACACACACACACACACACCACGCCACCCACCTTTTCTTTGTTCTCACCATCTCTTCCCCCTTCATGTGTCTCACCTGACAGACAGACTCCTGTTTGGGCAGGTAATCCTTGCGAGTTGACCTAAAAAAAAACGACGGATATCTTATCTGCCAATCTCCTGCTGTGAATTGCCTCGCTCTGAAGTATTTGTGTTATTGTCTTGCTGCCCTTTTCCACACACACACACTGCCAATCTTCAGATCAGCCCTGGATCTTCATGTTGTGGCTCAGAAGTCTTTTTTGTTTTTTTCCCCCTCAGAAAGGGCAGTTGTCTCTCTCTCTCCTCTCTCTTTCGCTCTCTCTCTCTCTCCTCTCTCTTTCGCTCTCTCTCTCCTCTCTCTTTCGCTCTCTGTCTCCTCTCTCTTTCTCTCTCTTCCTCTCTCTCTCTTTCTTTCTTTCTTTCTTTCTTTCTTTCTTTCTTTCTTTCTTTCTTCCTTTCTTTCTTTTAGCCTTTCTTTTTTTCTTTCTCATCACACCAGCAAGATGCCTTTGAGACAAGCGCTAGACCTTTCAGTCTTATCATTACAATCTCCATTACTGTACGTCTTCTCACCTCTGTCTCTGCTGTACCTTCTGATATTTTTTTCTTCTCTGTTTTTGTCTCGCCTTCTCCAGGAGCTGCCTGGTGGGTACGGCCGGGTGAAGCCAGACATTGTGACCTACGGCTCTGGGGTGCGTGGTTCCGGCATGAAGGAGGGCTGTCGTTCTCTTTCGGGCACCAGCGTAGCATCACCCGTGGTAGCAGGAGCCGTAACCCTGCTGGCTAGGTGAGATGGGCGGTTGAAAGTCTTTGGGCAAGAACTCTTAAAGCAATATACTGGAGTAAGTTTAAGCATAGTCCTGATGCACGAGCCTTCTAACAGCAATATATTTCGCATGAAATGAAAGATTTTCGAACAGCACAGACCTAACGTAAAACACTTTACATTGAGTCAATGTAACCTCAGATCTTACTTTCGGTTTCCAACAGTCAGGTCCCATTGATTCAGTGTAAAGTGCCTGTTTGCTTCTGCGTTCGCGTTCGGTCTGTGCTGTACCAAATTATTTTGTTCCACTCGCTAACTAGTGCATTTAGCAAGCTCTTTCAACAGGGCTATGCTTGAATTCACTCCGGCACTCTCCTTTAAGTATTATGTCCATAATTGAATGGTGTTAGATGTTGACACTGCTGCTCTTTTCTGTAGTTGGTGAACCAAAAAAAAAATGCATCAATCCACTTCAGCTCTAATTCAGAACCACAGCTGCTAACTGAGACATTACCGGCCCATCACACTAACCCTACCAAAGGATTGAAATGGAAAAAATAAAAAAATAAAAAATTAAGAAAGAAATGATAAAAAAGTAGGCCCCTTAATAACAGCAACTTTGCTTGTTTATCAGTTGGATAGATAGTCCTTCGCCACCCCCTGAAGACCTTGTTTGTGTTGGTGGTTCCTAATCATCTTGTGAAAAGGAGTGAATGAAAGCAGCCCTCTGTAGAGCCTCCCCTCCTTTCATCCTGTGGCTACTTGAGTGTCCCAGGTGGTGTTTAGATGTCAGGGCCAATCAGGATCCCCTGAGATGCCTGTTCGGCCCTGGCCCCTGCTAAAGCTCTGAGCCCCAAGAACAAAAGACCAAAGATGAAAGTTGGGCACGGTGGTGGTGGCGGTGGCGACGACAGTCCAGACAGTGTCACCGCAGTGGGCACTGCTTGTCTTTATAGAGAGGCATCAAAACCCTTTTACTAGATGGATGATGGCCTTGCGTGTCACAAATAGGAAGTAAGTCATCAGTCACAGCTGAGCGTAACAGCAGCAGCAGCAGCCAGGAAAGACTGTCAGGGGTGTCAGAGGAGACACACACTAATATCCCAACCAAGATGAAAGCCAGACCAGCAAAAAAGTCTCCAGACTTGTGCTTCTGAAACAATCTGAAGTGTACTTTTTGAGCGAATGCCACTTTAACCGGTATGTGTCACTAGTACCGTAATTTCCCGACTATTAACCGCGGCTTATACATTGATTTTGCAAAATTTCTTCCGCTATGAGGTTAAAACAGGGGGGCAGTTAATATGGTGTTAATATGGTTTTGTTTTTGTTTACCTTTCATAAAACACTGTCCTGCGTCCTATGCACAATGCGGCTTATATGCGGGAAATGACTGTATGTGTGCATGGCACTGTTGCACAAGAGGCATCTCTTGGGTATGTGTACAGTACAGTATTTCGACCTAGGGTAAAAGTCATACATGGTGATTCTTCACAATGCATTTAGATTCTACCTTTTTTGGGAGCTGCTTCTGTCAGTTTAGTGAGGCAGTAAGGACTGACTGCAGGGTTTCATTGTCTCTCTCTTATGCACAGGTGCACAAGTGGACACACACACACACACACACACACACACACACACACACACACACACACACACACACTCCTACTGTTGTGGTTAAAGGCAATGTTATGACTGCCTGTGAACAGTTTCTACCTCTCCACCCTTCCTGTATACTGTATTAGACCTTGATAAAACACACACACACACACACACATACACACACACACTTGCTCACACACTCACACTCATGTTTCTGACCTTACACACTCGGAGTAATCACATTCCACTCGAGATATGATCGTGTTGGCTCAAACATACACACACTCACAAACACTTTAAACTATTTCTGTCGCAGTTCAGCTATGCAAACCCAAACATTTACTTGATTACTGCTGTTTATACATGGCAAGCATAACTGTTTAGGTCTTTCAGCCTTGGCTTACGTAAGAGAAACGGGGTTACAAGAACTAATTTAGCTGTTTTTTATGTTGCTTTCAGATACTCAGTGCTCCACATGTAGCTGTTGTGTAGCTACAGTTACCTGCTTGAAATATTCCGGTTTTAAACAGAACATTGGCGATGTGTTTGGTTTGTGCCAGAGACCAGAATGCGGTCAAATTGATCGATTGACAATCATAATGAGGAGTTAACTCATCATAATGAGCCGTTGTGTGCATACTGAATATTGCCAAAGTGGAATATTCCTTGCATGTTACTGTTGTCATTTATGGTGTACATGAATATGTACAGCTTCTATCTCTCTCTCTCTCTCTCTCTCTCTCTCTCTCTCTCTCTCTTTCTCTCTCTCTCTCTGACCTTTATCTGTGGACTTGTTTGTTCTGTTCTCTCCATTCTGGAGATAAGCTGTGTCTGCCGTCTATTTGAGCTTCAGCCCCATAAACTACCTCTGATACCGGTGGCACAGGTGCTGTTCCTAGGCTTTATGTGATCTGTTCTGTCGGAGGCTGCAGCCTATAGCCCCCGGCACGGATGCGTGTGTGTGTCCGGGACGGTTAACTGCGCCTCACTCCATAAACTACTGGCAATCGAAATAGAAAGCCTTTTCAGTCATACAGTACATAAGATGTGGTGCTAGTCTTGTAAGCTTACTGTTTAGAATGTCACCGCAACTAAAGATCACAAATGTTTTCATTTGTCTCGTGAGGGAAGGGTGGGGTTCTTGTCGGTTCTCATATCTTGATGCCCCAGATCAGTGTGGTGGAGATAGCACTGGTCCTATGATTAGCAGAGCAGAGCTGTGTGCCCTTGGCTTAAGGGTTTTACATGGGCCTAGGAGTTTCAAATGGGGCTGGATGGATCTCATCTGGGGAGGGTTACAGCTGAAGCCCTCACCCCCCAGTCCCCATCCTCACCACCACCACCACCACGAGCACCAGGCAGACCAATACAGACCAGAGCCCTTTCAGCAATACTGTTGTGTCTGAGAGTTGGGAGAAGTAGATTGTTTGTCTCTTTGTGTTAAGGCGGCAGGAGGGCTTCTTTAGCGGCTCTGGTCCACTGAGCAGCAGCAGCAGCAGCAGCAGCAGCGGTGGCCCCGGTGCTGAGAGACGGGGCTGGGTGATGGAGCCAGGCAGGGGTGGGCCAAGGACGCTGGGAATTAAGAGTCAATTTCCCCAGGCAGTCTTGCTCAAGCCCTGCTCCTGCTCCCATACTCTCAGGGCATTAGGGACTGCCAGCGCCACACACACACACACACACACACACCTCTATAATAAGATGTAGGACACTGAATAGGTGAAGCTAAGCCTCCAAGCACCACCTTTTCCCCTCCCCTTCCCCAACCAACCCCTCTTTACCTCTCTGCGCTGTCCTGTCATGTGTCTCTCAGCGTCTGCCTCTTTCTGACTTCATAAATACTCTAGTTGATCAGACGACAGTGCTGGTCTGTGTGGACAAACATGCTCATAGTTGTCATACCTCTGCAGAGACTCTCTCGTGACCGAGAGGCCGTTAGTGCAGTGATTTACAGTGCCACTACTAACCTCAGCCCCCGCCGCTGTATTGTTGCATTGGATAGATAGTACTGGGGACACTGCAGACTCTAATCACTCATGATTTATCACGCAAGAATTTCACATCATAAAATGGCTGTTTTGTTTTTCTCACGGACACTCCCTCTCTCTTAATCTCTCGTTCTCTCTCCCCCTTACTTTCTCTTTATCTCACTACCCCTTTTTCCCCCCTCTCTTCCCTCCCTCTCCTCTCCTCTCTCTCTCTCTCTCTCTCTCTCTCTCTCACACTCTTCTGCTCTCATTCTTGCAGTACGGTGTTGAATCGGGAGCTCGTGAACCCCGCCAGCATGAAGCAAGCCCTGATCGCCTCGGCTCGCCGCATCCCCGGTGTCAATATGTTCGAACAAGGCCACGGCAAGCTTGACCTGCTTCGAGCTTACCAGATCCTTAACAGCTATCGGCCCCAGGCCAGGTAGGCCAACCTGAGCAATAAACTTTATGCTTCACCTATCAGAAGGGCTGTTTGGGAGACCTTATCAAGCCCTAATGAAATGGTGGCGCAGGATATGAAGAAGGAAATGATTGTCTAATGTTTCATAAAGAAGAATGGAGGTTATTACAGCAATAAAAGCATTAGGGCTACTTGAAAGAGGTATTTTAACATATGAGCACATTTATAAAATGTGGAAATGTATCATTAAAAAAAAGATTAAGTAACCTATCTAGGTTCATTGTTGAAATGAATGAACTTGATATTCTAACTCGTAAGCGGGTATATTGGTACAATTCTTTCACGTTTTTGAAAAAAAGTTTGATAAAACAGGTGATTAACTTCTGAACTGTTTCTCACAGTGTTTTTCTAAAAGATCTCCAATGCCTCTCCTGTGTGTTACTAAAATAATTCTGTATAATTCTGTGATACTAATGCTCTCTCTCTGTGTGTGTGTGTGTGTGTGTGTGTGTGTGTGTGTGTGTACGCACACAGCCTCAGTCCCAGCTACATCGACCTGACAGAATGCCCTTACATGTGGCCGTACTGCTCCCAGCCCATCTACTATGGCGGCATGCCTACCATCGTCAACGTCACCATCCTCAATGGCATGGGTGTCACCGGCAGGATTGTGGATAAGGTAATGAACTGCTCTGGAGGGATTGTTGGACACAGACACACACACAGACACACACACAGACACACACACAGACACACACACAGACACACACTCTTAGTTTTCTTTAGTGGGCACAACTGGGGACAAGCACAAGACTCTTTCCCTCATGAACGGCTGCCAGAACCTACCCATACGTTTGTTACTTTCTAGGGCTACCCATGGGACAAATTAGCCTGACACGCCAGACTATCACAAAATGTATAGTCTGGCCACGAGTTATAGACCCTCGGGTAAGACGGCTAAAACCTCAGCGCAACTAACAAGCCAATTCAAACAACGCTAAACCTGCCCAGTGACTTCCTGTCCAGATAGAACGTTGTGATAGGCTAAACACCACAATGTCTGAATACAACCTAGAGCGTTGCGTTTGGATTTAAACGGCTCAGACACCACCGATGTCTGAGTACAACCTATGGCTGATGGCTAGACATACTCACTGAGTAAATTCAATTTGCTACCGCTAGAGGACGTCTGGAGCCCTGGGCTAGGAACATATTAGCCTAAAAGAGATGAGCAAACTCCACAAGTGATTATAAATGACTTACCATCTTACACTTATTCTATTAGTTATAGACATATAATTCATCTCCATAAAGCTGAGAGTCTCAGAATTCACACTTGTGCTTGTCTTTGTCGACCCTTCACATTACTATATGCTGTCCAAATGAATTTACTGTAGAGATGACTGCAAAACAGATAGACTGATAAAAACAATACCTCAAATAATGGTGAAAAGTTACTTTAAGGTGTTTAATGTCCTCTTTTTCCTCTCTCCTTCACCGGTCTCCTCCTCTTGCACAGCCTATCTGGCAACCCTATTTGCCCCAGAACGGAGACCACATCGACGTGGCTGTGTCCTACTCACCTGTCCTCTGGCCCTGGGCGGGCTACCTGGCCGTGTCCATCTCCGTGGCCAAGAAGGCGGCATCGTGGGAAGGCATCGCTCAGGGACACATCATGGTGACTGTGGCCTCACCAGCCGAGAATGACGTGAGTTTGGGTTATAGCAGAACAGTCAAACATAGATTCTTATGTAGACGAGAGTTTTCTTGATGTTCCAGGCGTAGCCTACCAGCATGATTGTGAGAAAAAGAAAGTTCAACTTTTCCTACTCGTTATACCCTTTTATAAATTGTGTGAAACTCATGGGGATTGATAAATTACATGTTAAAAGTTAAAAGTATACATCCTTGCATGCTCATCTCTGCCTCCTAGTCAAATGTAGTGTTTTTAAAGTGTGTTGCAAACATAAAAAACTGTGCACACCTTCCTGACAGTGAAAAAAAAATACTGAGCCTGAACTTTTTTCCATATCAGCCCTGTAAGTAGCATAATGAGCGTTTCTCAAAGTCGAGGAAGCATGCTTGGAAGGCTGCTTTTTCAAGCATTCCACGTCACTGTCAGTCACCAAGTACTGTTCCAAAGTCAAGCATCCTTCTAAATTCTAGCGAGGACAGAGGCCTTTGTTCATAGACTTTTCAAGGATGCACTGATGGAGCCTCGTTTTTGAGGTGTACGGCTTCCAAGGCTAGTGTGCTACCAAGGAAGCATTCTCGACTTTGAGGAACACTGAATATCATCCTGATATTTGAAATCCCCTCTGATGTCACATGTACTTTAAGTCTAGCTGTGAGTTCTGTATACTTTTTCCATATGAGAGGGACTTAAAAGTCAGCATTGTTCATAACTGCATGAGGCTGAGTCATGTGTTTGTAAAAAGTTGTCACCAAGTTTGTGTGACGTCTCCTCTCTCCTCTCTGCGCCAGTCTGAGGTTGGAGGCGAGCTGACCTCCACTGTCAAGTTGCCAGTGAGGGTGAAGATCATTCCAACTCCGCCCCGCAGCAAGCGTGTGCTTTGGGACCAGTACCACAACCTGCGCTACCCCCCAGGCTACTTCCCCCGCGACAACCTGCGCATGAAGAACGACCCGCTGGACTGGTGAGGACTCCGGGCTAGTTGGTGTGCTGGGCCCTACGATTAGAGCCTGGGGCTTTTTACTATTGCTCTGATGTTTTCTTTGTTGTGTTTTTTTTTTTTTTTTTTTTTTGTCTGTGTGTACATCCCACACTTTGATGAAGAGTAATGAAATACTTTCCTTCATCTTGTCTTTTTCATACTGCCTTTGGCTTTTATGAATATCATTATGGTGTAGAAGAGTCTACAGAGTCATATTTATGGTGTTAATGTATTGTTTTACTGGCTTTTTTTTTGTGGAGTTCTAGACGAAGCCCTACAGCACTGAGACGATTTCACCAAATTATTCCATTACATGTCCCTGTGATGAGTGAGGGGTATCAGTGCAGGCTTGACAGAAAAAAAAATGTCCTCATTAACTCAGAAATGGCAATTAAAAAATTGGGTCCACTGGGTAGCAATGTCCCCTTGGTAAAAGTTTAGAAAAGTTTTTAATGAATAGGGCCCCTCTAGATAAGAGGATTTAATGTTTTTTTGGGGGGGTGGGGAGAGTTGGGAGGGGTGCTGTGGTGATGCGAAAGGGACCTCTAAATGAGAAAATGCTTTGGGAATGAGACTGACAAGACCAGTCAATGTGTGTTACTGGCAGTGTCCTTCAGGTGGCGCCAAAACATTTCCACTTCTTAAAAGGGAAAAAAGTTGCTTTTCTTCCTCGGCCTCTGATGCCTCTGTTCTTTTTTCCCCCTGTGTGTGTTTTGAAGGAATGGGGATCACATCCACACCAACTTCAGAGACATGTACCAGCACCTGAGGAGTATGGGCTACTTTGTGGAGGTGCTGGGTGCCCCCCTGACGTGTTTTGATGCCAGCCAGTATGGTGAGTCATTGGCAGATTAGTCAGTTCCTCTCAGAAAGCTATTTAGTAGAGTTACATCAAGAGAGAGGTGCTCAATTAAAGTTAACTCAATTAATTTAACCTCTCATTTAATCGTTCTCTTGCATTCATTCTCACATCGTTAATCATCTGGCTTTTGTTCTGTACTTCTGTGTGTGTGTGTGTGTGTGTGTGTGTGTGTGTGTGTGTGTGTGTGTGTGTGCGCACTTGCAGGTACATTACTCATGGTGGACAGTGAGGAAGAGTATTTCCCAGAGGAAATCGCTAAGCTGCGGCGGGACATCGATAACGGACTGTCACTCATCATCTTCGCCGACTGGTACAACACATCCGTCATGCGCAAGGTCAAGTTCTACGACGAGAACACCAGGTAGCGCCCCACCCCCTGCCACGACACCCGTCACACACACTTTATCCACTTTATCCGACATCTCAACCCATCACACGGATGTTGCCCAACATCAGCATGCTTGAGGGTGGCCACACACACACACACACACGCACACACACACTATTTCTCTCTCTCTCTCACAAAAGCACACTCTTAATCTTTCACTCTCACACACACACAACTTCATTCTCTTTCTCTCCTAGACACACACACACACACACACACACACACACACACACACACACACACATACTGACACACACACACACACACACACACACACACACATTCATTCTCACACACACCCGCTGCCACCCTTCACTGTCACACACACTTTAACATTCTGTCAGTATGTCACTGTCAAGCAGCTCATCAACCTGGGAGGCAGGCAGGCGGGAGCTGTGGAAGGGAAGCGTCTCATTTAAAAGCCATCAGTGTTAATCAGTGGCCCTCAGACGTGTCTGCTCTCATATCTCCTCTTACCTCCTGTCTCACCCTCAGTGCTCCTGACTCACCTAGCCAAAGAGTCAGGAGATTCTGTCAGGAAGTTCAGTGCAATTTAAAGCAAAATAGCCTCATACATGACATCTTCCGCCATGCACTTCAGAGTGGTAACTAGAATTGAAGGGCTGTGTCTAATTTGTAAATGCAGACCATGCTTTATGCAAACAATGTTAATAGTATGAATTGAAATGTTGATGACTCTCTCATTCAATTATATATTTGTATGGTTTATTAAATATATGAGTGGTTAAAAAAAATCTATGTTTAGCAAAGCTTTTGGCAATGCAGTTGATGGTCTCATCTAAGTTTGGGAGACCACCATGAGGTGTTGGACATGAGACGCGTGTGTGTGAGGAGGTATTTGTCAAAACAACTTGTATCATTTTGAATTATGGCTCTCCCACAGGCAATGGTGGATGCCGGACACAGGGGGCGCCAACGTGCCAGCTTTGAACGACCTCATCTCTGTGTGGGGGATGGCTTTCAGCGACGGCCTTTACGAGGGAGACTTCAGCATGGCTGATCATGACAGTAAGAATCACCTATGGTCTCCATACTCGCCCCCTCTCCGTGTTTATACCAAGATGTTCATTATTGATCTATGTGATTATATGTTGATGTTCGTAATTAGGACTGAAACCTCTCTCTCTCTCTCTCTCTCTCTCTCTCTCTCTCTCTCTCTCTCTCTCTCTCTCTCTCTCTCTCTCTCTCTCTCTCTCTCTCTCTCTCTCTCTCTCTCTCTCTCTCTCTCTCTCTCTCTCTCTCTCTCTCTCTCTCTCTCTCTCTCTCTCTCTCTCTCTCCAGTGTACTACGCCTCAGGCTGCAGCATAGCTCGTTTTCCTGAAGGGGGTACTGTTATTGCACAGACCCTGAAGGATCAAGGTAAACAGCACTCACTTCCTACCTCACACCTGAGTTCCGTTTCCATGGAGACTGATCATTTGCCCAACATTCCGCTGTTTCCCCCTCTGCATCAGTATATAGATTTGTCCGCCTCTCTCTCTCTCCCTCTCGCTCAGCTGTTGGTAACCATTGCCTTGGAATGACAATCCTTTCCATTTCTTCCTTTATTTACCTCAGCTCTTTTGTGCTTGCAATCACTGGAAATGTTTTCTCACAGAATATTTAAACTGCCACTTGACTCTGTGCTCTGGCATTTTGCCACATTTAAACCTTCTTTGAATAAAAACATTTTTATCAAATCAAGTGGAAATATGAAAAATGAAATGAACCTTTTTATTTTCCTTTTAATAGACACTTTGCGACTATGAAAATGTGAATGAAAATGATTATCATTTTGGTACTGATAGTCACACAGAAAATACTTGCTTTGTCATTGCAGCTCAAAATTAGCCGTCTTTCCACAGTTTCACATGGACGCAATCACAAATGTCATGCTCTAAAGCCGGCCGCACACCGGTTTCCGACAGCATTGCGGAGCACTTTCGAATCCGACAATTTCGCAACGAACCTAGCCCCGTAGCATGAGAAATAACAATGGATGTCAATGGACGGCTCCGACAAAATAGACTTCAATCGTAATTCACAATCGACGGCGGAAGGGTTCGGCGCTAGTGTGAGGGGTTGCATTGAAAACAATGGAATAGAATGTTGGAAGCAGAGTGCTCGGCACTGTGTCGGAACCGGTGTGCGGTGGCCTTAAGCCTCCAATTAGACCTTAATTAACAAGATAACTCCTAGAGCCAGAGTTTTTATTTGTTAACCGCTAACAAGTTGAGTGAACTGCTTTAGTGACCTTGTGGGGAATCTTTGCTGACAATACTGACTGCCTGTTATCTCATTCAAGTGTAGTGAATGGGCAAGTGGGAATAGAAAGTTTCATCTGCCATTGTTAAGTATGTGTATCTGTAAAGGGCTTATGCTTAATCCTTTCCTGAGTCCTTGGGCTCTGAGTCAACTCATCGTTCCCTATAATGTGTGTCTAACCCTACTACCCCCCACCCCCCTTTCCTGCAGGATTGGAGGTGCTAAAGCAGGAGACTGCAGTGGTGGACAATGTTCCCATACTGGGACTGTACCAAACGCCCTCGGAGGGCGGGGGACGCATAGCCCTCTATGGAGACTCTAACTGCATAGATGACAGTCATCGGCAGAAAGGTATTTCATTTGCAGTACAGCAGTGTGTTGGTCTGTCCTAGTTAGTAGCATCTTGGTTTATCATTTGTTGTTGCCTCATGCTATGTGAAACATTGAGGGTTTTTAAATTGAGTTTGAAGCGGATTGCACTCATACCTTACCAAACAGTCAATCTGGCACACAGAAATAGTTGCAAGTTGTTTACATTTGTGTGTGTGTGTGTGTGTGTGTGTGTGTGTGTGTGTCTTTTGCACTCAAGACTGCTTCTGGCTGCTGGATGCCCTGCTGCAGTACACCTCCTACAGCATGACCCCGCCCAGCCTCACCCACTCCAAGAGCAGGGTGGCGCCCCCTACAGGCACTGAGCAGCCCCTGCCACAGAGACTCGAAGGCAAGCCATCAAAATCCAACACTCTCTCTCTCTCACTCTCACTCTCACTCTCTCTCTCACACTCTCACACTCTCACTCTCTCACTCTCTCACTCTCTCACTCTCTCACTCTCACACACACACACACACACCCACATACTCACACTCACACACACCATGGTGATGAAGCTGGTCTGCCAGCGACCAAATGCCCCACTCTCAGTTGTTATTGCGCTCACTGGAATAGGTTTGTTCATGTTAATGCACTGAAGCTGGTTTGTTTGTAGGACCACTAACAGTCAGAGGGGGTCATTACAGTCTTACAAAATAAATGTTTTATGTAAAAGAGATATTTTGGGGCCAATAGAAATATGCAAGGGGCTAGTACAAATACAATGTAAGTGGTACTGGTCCAAGGGGCCTGGGGTTAGAAATCTTAAGGTGTGTGTGTGTGTGTGTGTGTGTGTGTGTGTGTGTATATACACACACACACACACACACAGAGCCTCAACTCCATAATATATCAGTAATGAAACCTGAAGCCAATCCAGAGTCAATTCCAGTGGCCCCAATTTGCTGAGTGTTCTTGGCTTGGCTTCAGGATCCCTCCTGCTTATTTGTTTGCCAGCGTCTGATTCAGCATTTGTTTTATTTGTTTGCTTGCTTGCTTGTTTGTTTATTTTACATCCTCCCCTTGGCCGATCGTCTTTCACACCTCTGTGGTTTGACCGCAGAGAGGGGTGGTCATCGCGTAAACATGTTTACTCTGCCTCTGCTGGTTTTTGTCGGGTCTGAAATATGGCTGCGTGGGTGGGTGGGCATCGGTGTCCGTTTTTGGGCTCGTTGGAGATCAAAATTTAAAAAAAGGAAAGAGAAACACCTTCTGGTCCCAGATTTTCCTTTCCTGATAAACAACAACGCTACTGATGTAATTTGTTGCGTAATAAAAACTTCACTGCTGGTTTATAGAGGAGAGTTTATAGTCAAAGTGTCTTTTCTCCCATAATCAGTCTGGGTGCAAGGCAAAATTGAAGGTAGATTATGGTACAGAAGCTTGATGAAGGAATCTTTGGCATGGTATAATGAGAGTTCTCTCCTCCTTTGCAGGCAATCACCTGTATCGATACTCAAAGGTACTGGAGGCTCACCTGGGAGATCCTAAGCCCCGCCCTCTTCCTGCCTGCCCGCACCTGTCCTGGGCGAAACCTCAGCCTCTCAACGAGACGGCACCAGGGTGCGTTGACCCGATCACCTACATCACAGCAATCAATGGATCAGGAAAAGTTTTGTTGCAAATCACCTGATAAATCTCAAATTTTTCTCGATCTCTAATCATCTCTCTCTCTCTCTCTCTCTGTTGTTTTTTCTTTCTGTCTCTCCTTGTCTTGGCCTCTCTTTGCCCCCTAGTAACCTGTGGAAGCACCAGAAACTCCTGTCCGTGGACATGGATAAAGTTGCTCTCCCCAACCCCCGCCCGTACCGGCCCCAGGTCCGGCCTCTCTCCCCTGGGGAGAGCGGGGCCTGGGACATCCCTGGAGGTAAGCCCCAGAACAGATCAGAACTCTGCCTTTGAGCCTCCACTGAGGGATGGCATAGATAGACCCATAAGAACTTTTCAGCTGACTAATTGCTTTTGATAGTAATGGCTTTCTGTAAAGTAAACAAAGTTTGTCAAAGTCTGTCTCCTTTGCCCTTTAGAACTCAGACAGACAGGCCGCTATTTCTGTTCTTTTTGTTGTTCTTTTTTTTTTTTTTTTTTTGTTACCGCTTCCCTCCTCCACCCCATCTTGACCTGTATTTGTTCTCCTTTCCCCAGGCATAATGCCCGGGCGGTACAACCAGGAAGTGGGCCAGACCATCCCCATGTTTGCCTTCCTCGGTGCCATGGTGGTCCTGTCCTTCTTCGTGGTGCAGCTGACCAAAGCCAAGAACAAGCCCAAGCGCCGCAAGCCGCGAGTCAAACGCCCAACATACCTGCAGCAGCAGCAGCAGACCCTGCACACTGGCAAAAACCCCACAGTGTGATCAGAGTGGAGCGGGGGAGCGTTCGCAGGGGACGGGGACCCTAACCCCCCCCTCACTCACACACCTCTAAACAGACTGGCCACAGAAACACACGAGAACTTGGACTCTTGGGAGAGAGAATTCTCCGTGTAGCAAAAATGTGTTTGGTTTAGGGTATAGTAGGGGTGAATGTGTTTTTATAAAAGGATGGGGTGGGGAGGGGTGCATGTGTAGGAGATTTCAAGGGTTGTGTGAGACACACTCTTCTCTGCCACAGTGATGAAGATGACGACAGTGATGAAGATGACGACAGTGATCATATCGTTGGGAACCAACGCAGCCTTTATCCAAAGGTGTGGTCCCAAGGACATTGGTGTTCCGTTTTCCCCTCAGCATGTGGGTCGTCCTCTCTCTTCTAAAGAGCCTTTCATTCCAAGGAGCAAAGAGCAGGCTTTGGGTTGAAGCCCGTTCTTGTCTCCTGCCGTTTTTTAATTTATTATGTAAGTTTGATCTAATTGTTTCATGCCCCCCTGACTGGTCCTCATGTGTCAAAAAGAATGTTTGAGAGCTCTGACTTTTTTAAAAAAGAAAAACAAATAGATCTGCAGAACATTTGAGATGTAATTGTTTTTTCATTTTTTTTTTTTTCTTTTCAGTTTTTGTACTACAAGGTAATTTCTGGGTGTCTCGTCTATTTTTTTTCTGCATTTTTTTTTTTTTTTTTAATGAAATGGTCCTTGACGATACAACTTGTAAATAGATAATCTGTCCGTCAATTGTCAAAAATCTTTTCAAATATATCTCATCAGTTATAAAGCATCAAAAAGTCTGTGTACTTGTTCATGACCCAGATTTATATAAATATAGTTTAGGTCTGTAGCCTAAAGACTTCTTTATTTTTAAATGTAGCAGAACCAGACCTGTTGGGTTTATTTCAGGTCGAGAAGGTTCATTTGGACTTCTTTAGACTTTGAATATCTTTTACTGGCAATGGGCTCTTTTTTTATTATCTTTTGCTAGCAATTGCCTCTTTAGGAGGCTCTGCTCACAGGGTGAAATTGTAAAACTACCAGGAACAGAAAAAAAAAAACTGCAGTGCATATTGCTTTGAATTATATCTAGCGGATATTATCTAGTATTCACACTACTGCCTAAACTGCCAATACAACATTATTAGATGTTGTTGAAATGGTTTAATATCTGCAACCACTTTGCTTAAAGTTCCCTCTGTGAGTTCCCGAAAGGGCTTTCAATATGGGATTTTGCAGCA
The DNA here is from genome assembly GCA_027497455.2 of Sardinella longiceps. Classification (NCBI taxonomy): domain Eukaryota; kingdom Metazoa; phylum Chordata; class Actinopteri; order Clupeiformes; family Clupeidae; genus Sardinella; species Sardinella longiceps. Next base: position 2,937,811 of record JAODXP020000017.1, read on the forward strand.
TAACAGTACCTGTGTCCTTAAATGAGCTGCTGAAGTTGGTAAAAAAATAAATAAAAAGAGCCTCTACCTTTTATAAGATGGATAGGGCCGTCAACACAGGCATTGAATGACCTACAACTACTCCCGACACATTCCCTCTTGTCAGTTCCATTTTGTTTCACCATTTGTGGTCACCATCAACTGCATCATCCCAGACAGATGAGTTAAAACAGAGATATGACTTTGCATCTTATCTGCCTCAGTGTCCCAAAAGAGTATAAAGTCAGATGAATGTTATGGGTGGCTACTTTGCATGAACTTTTTTTTGAATGATCATATGATGCAGTTGCTCAGGGCACTGCTCTGATGCAACCTTTCAAAGTTTACTTTAGGAAAAAAAGAGGTATGAATGCCGTGTTTGGTGTGTTGCAAGAATCTGATTAGTTTTTTATACTATAGCATCAAGAGTGGGATGAGCATATGATGTCATAATCACAAATTCAAGCAACTGGTTAATTTTCTCAGGCCAGTCACATCAGCACAGACTCCCAACAGATCTTTTGAAACGCACATGTTCGACATGAGGGCTCGAGTTTGATCATCTAGCCACACACTACGTCATCTCTGTGGCAGGGGTCTTGCAGGTGGACTGGCCTTTCGTCCGTAGATCAGTCTCCCAGTCGCCCCAGCCTCTGTCCAGGCTGGCCATGAAACGGACTAATGCTATTAAAGCTGATGGGGGCCGGGCGGTCTTTCTAAGACCTCGAGCTGATCCAGTTTTAATGGGGGTGAATAGCCTGTGAAAATGTCACCGGTCCCTCTCGGATGAGGGCTCATGATGCCTACTAATTACATGAAGAACATGGGAACGAACCCTGTGGCCAGTTATCTGTGCTTAAATGGATTTTTGAAATCTTGTCCTAAACGAGGTCACATGCACCCCACCCTCCCCCTCTCTCAGCTCTCACTCGCCCCCCCAAACCCCCACCCTCTCCTCTCCTCCTCTTTTCTGGAAGGTTCCCAGGTCTGTTCATGACTCCCAGAGGCAGGTCGCCTAGGTCTGGAGAGGTCCTGGCAACGGTTGCCAGGCTTTGGCACTGCTGACCTTGTGCACCATCCCAATGTGCCAGCATACTAAACACCCACACAACACACATACACACATTCTGTCGCTCTCTATCTTGTTCTCACACACACACACACACACACACACACACCGAGCTGCCATCTGTAGGGAGGCAGAAAACAGATGCCCTCTTGACCCCTGTGACATGACCCCACACTGAGGTCACACATGATTTAAGCATCTCACAACGGGGCTTCAAAGTGATGGTGTTTATCAGAGGTCATGTGTTCTTCACACTAAGAAGTGAGGTGACCATATCCTCTATGTCCACACCAGTGGACAGGCATTTGTAATGGGGTTAAGCACATGGTCAGGAAGGTACAAATTGTACTGATAGTTGAAGGAAGCAGTTGACACTTCATAACAATATTATTCGGATACCAAAGACATGTTTCTGGCAAATTTTTAAAATGTATTTCCCGTGACAATGAAAGACACGAATAAAGAAGCAAGAGTGATTTGTTTTTAGATGATTTGTGCATACCTTATTATAGTGCTATTTTTGTTGGTTTGTTTGTTGTCTGGAAGCGCATATGGAGGCCTACACATCATTATATATGTGGTGTAGCCTACATAATCAAACTCGACGTGCCCGATATAAGAGTGTTTGGAAGCGTAAGCTATAAGGAAATGAGCACAGTGGGGTTCCAGTTAATATTGAAAATGTAATCCCCTATTCCACATAGACACAAATCAAGGTTGCGCAAAGAGGAATAACACCAAAACACATTAATGACACCCACAAAGAAACAGGCTACTGTAAGACCACAAGTAGGCTAAATAAAAATTCAACTTGTAATCGATTGTTAAGACTTGTTGGTGATTGGAGTGTCACTTTAATAGAAAGCGAGAAATAGGCTATTAGGCCTACCAATAATCGCCTCTATTACCGTGATTGGTTTAGATCAGGTTTGGAAACTCAAGATACTCCACTTCCCACCCAGCCCCTCCTCCGGTGCACCTAAGGTCAGGCCAGTGAGTAAGCTAGGCTACGCTCCACGCTGAGATCCTGCACGAAAAGTTGGAGAAGTTTCGTAGCAGGTTGCAGTCTGCAATGGAAGAGCTGGCGAGGGAGAGCATCAGCCTGCTAGGCAAACCTGCGCTGGACTCGGGTGGCCACAGGTTAGGCTCCTTCGGCGCTATTTTCATCATGCTGAAATCGGCGCTTGGTGCAGGACTACTCAACTTCCCTTGGGCTTTCGAAAAAGCTGGAGGAATCCGTACTTCTGTGATGGTAGAATTGGTTAGTTAACCACTTGCGAACTTTTTTGTGTGTTGCAAAACCTATAGACCGACTCATTTATTTATCTAGGCCTATCAATTAAAAATAGAGCAGCCTATCTTTGTTAACCACATATGCCTTTTTGTCAACAATGACTAACGTTAACGTTACGTTACCTTTTATGCCATTGACCTCCCTGTGGCATCTATCGCCCTTGAATGTTCTTTTTCTCATAAGTTATTTGCGAACGGTGAACTTGCCACTTTAATTGGGCTACTGACAAACTTTAACCTTACCAACCCTACTGAATTGTTACTTTTTGGCACACCTGCTTGTCAACACCTCTCCAATGTTTTTGTGTAACTTATGACAATCTGTATCTACCGGTCTGTTTTGTTGCATGAATGAAGCATGATTGAATTTTATTCGTAATTTATTTTTCCCCCTCCTACCCAGGTGTGCCTTGTGTTCCTCATTAGCGGTCTTGTGATTCTTGGGTACTCCAGCTCCATCAGTGGCCAGAATACGTACCAGGCCGTGGTGCGGGGAGTATGCGGGGCCTACATTGGGAAGCTGTGCGAGGTCTGCTACATCTTCAATTTGTTCATGATCTCCATCGCCTTCCTTGTTATTGTGTCAGACCAGCTGCAGAAATGTGAGTCTTAATTGCTGCTTGAAGGTTGAATCTTGTCAGTCACACTATAATTTTAATTAAAACAATATTTTAGCTTGTTGGCTTCTACACTTCAGATATATTTTCTGTGAGATTGTCGTCCTAATAAACATCACATTGTATGCCCTGGTATTGTGGAAATTCGTCATGTTGTTATTGTGTCTCTCATTCAGTCTACCCTGCAATGACCTAATTACTTATCTGTGTGTGTGTGTGTGTGTGTGTGTGTGTGTGTGTGTGTGTGTGTGTGTGTGTATCTCTCAGTATGCATCTCTATTTATGAATTAATTACTGGATTACCTGAGGCCGACATGCCATACCACTGGTACACAGATCCACGCTTCACACTCTTCATCCTCTGTCTCCTCATCATCCTTCCCCTCTCCATCCCCAAAGAGATCAGCATTCAGAAGTACACAAGGTAACAGGATGATCGCCTTCCTCACTTTTAAGCAGTGTCTTACAATGGCGTATAAGGTGCCACGCAACAAACTATAACATGGGATCTGCCATGAATGTGATGCCAACATGATTACCTGTCCTGTAATGTTGATAAAGCATTGAGTTAAATTGACAAGTAGCCAGGATATGTTGTAGCATTGAATCCTTTCTGTACACTTGTCATTCATTGCTGTTTTCCTTATTTTGTCAGTGTTTTAGGGACCTTCGCTGCTACGTATCTAACTGTGGCTATGATTATTAAATATCATACAATGCACGCTCAGGAAGCTCCTGTTACCCCTCTTTATAGCAGTGGGTGAGTACACTTGAGATATTCTCTTGTAGAATGGTAGACCAGTCACTACTTTCGATTTTTCTTAATGGCTTACACCAACATGCTCTAACCTTGATGCTTTTGATTCATTTCTATGGTTTGTTTACCTGTCATTACTAGAGTAGGTGGTGGTAGTCACCGCTGTAGATTACAGCATATAGACATATAAGAAAAAACAGTTTGCACATTTGTCATATCGACACAGATTAGCCTGTGGGATCTTGTTCAAGAAATGACTTGATGTTTGTAGTTGGGGAAGGGGTGGGTAAATTTCCCCATTTGAACAGCCAGCTAATCAGCATCAAGGTCTTACCAGGGCAAAATAGGGATGCAAACTACTCTAGCATTCAAGCTCTTATTGAAGGAAATGAGTTATGATTAAAGGTGATTGAAAAAAATAATCTCATTAGTCACATTTTTTTTGACTATACTAATGAACAAAAAAAAATCTAAATGAATAAATCCTTCCAACACTTGAAACTGGGAATAATGCTATCTGGCAAATGTATTCACATTCTGAACCTATTTTCTCTGTACAGTTTTAAAAGCATTCTTGTTTATCAAACAACTCTTTTTTTTTTAAACCCCCCAGATTAAGCTCCTGGGCTTCGATGTTCAGCGTCATCCCGACTATTTGCTTTGGCTTTCAGGTGAGTGGGTGAACCTCTTGACCTCTTTTCCACTCACTGCCTCCAGGGCTGGCTCATCACCCCCCCACCCCCCAACTAACACCCCAGTTTCCAGGGGAGGAGAAGGACGGTGTGGTATTTTCAAGAAAATCTTCCTCAATGACCTCCAGGTCATGTGTGTTTAGACACTGGCTAGAAGGGCACAAATCCATTTTAAGTGAAGGTGTTAAAGTGTGTATGTGTGTGTGTGTCAGGTGTTTGTGGGAGTCATTGACAGTTCTTGAGCCCAGAGGTTTACTCTGTATTCTTCATGTAACCATGGCAATGTGGGAGGTGGGGTTGGGGGATGGGGATGGGGATGGGGGGGCATTATCAAAAATGTAATAAAAGGGAGGTGAGGCTCAGAGAGCTGCACAGAGGCTCCGGGTCCCTGGGTACCGTTGCCCCAAGGCAGATTGATTACCTCGCTGCAAAGGGGAGATGGAAAAGAGGCGGAATAAGCGCAGGGCAGAGAGTCCCTGCGAGGAAGGAAATGGGGTGTTGTGGAAAATTAGGTTTATGCTTTAAAATGGTATTTGTGGGAATACTAAGCTTCCTCTTCATCTTTCTGAAACGGAGGGGAGATGGTTGGGCGTGGATATTTTATATATACATGCAGTGTGTGGTGTGGATGTGGAGCTTGAGATTGAGACCTGTACCTATATCTTCGACCAGTGGGCTAGAGAAGATCCCTTCCTGTCAAGCCGTGGGTATCTGTGACCCCATATGCACAGGGAGATGGACATTTCCAACCACGACCCTTTATGAATTATCAATAAATGTCAAGTGACTGGAAATGTCAACGATTGTTACATCTCAACCCTCGTAGTCTTGGTATGTAGCCACCCCTGTAGAGCCCTCTAAGGCCACCACATCAGTGGGACAGGAGGAACGCCGTAGTGGCTTCTTGATTTGCTACAGTAATTGGCTAAAAAGAAGTTCTTATGTAAATCAACCCATATATCCCTCTTGCTTGAGCTTGGCAAGTGCTGCAAGTAGGAAGAGGAACGAGGAAATTTGGTAAAACCTAGATCAATTTTGTGAACCAGCAGCTTTCCTTGACCCCATGTCCTTTTCTAACGAGTCCAAGGTCCAGTGGATATTGTAAGTAGATGGTAAGCAGAGACTAATAAAGCACCAGTTTCTTTTCCCTCTTCAGTTATTGGGTGGAATTGAGTGTTTAGTAGTTTGGATTGGTATCCTTTTACTCATGTTTAGTAGTTTGGATTGGTATCCTTTTACTCATGTTTTTGACTAGGAGACTCCCTCTGTTCTAGTGTCACGAGTCCTGCATAGCCATCTACAGCAGTATGGAGAACAAGAAGCTTTCCCATTGGATCCTCATCTCTGTGGTGTCCATGATCTTCTGTCTCGTCATCTACTCTCTCACAGGTAGAGGCGGTTTGGGGGTTAAAAAGTCTTCAAGACTTATACATGTATATAGCGTATAGATATATTGTATATGTAAATGGTTACAGTACATATAATGCAGTTGTCTATTTTTTGTTTTGTCCGTTTAATGTCTATGTATGTGATGTGTGTTTGTGTGTGTTTTCTGAGGACCCCCCCCCCCCCCCCAAGTAATCTGGTTTTCCTCTGCAAAAAAAATGACTTCTTTGTAGTATTTGATAGTTTCCATCATCAGTAAGTGATCACTACCTTCCTAAAGTTCATAACGCGACTGAGATCCACTTTACTCTTTCTCATCCCCATCCTGCCCATAGAAAGCGAATCCTTTAATGATGTTAGCTAGTAATCACAACAGTCAGTGGAGTTCACACCGGGCAAGGGTGAGTAGCAGGGCCGCATAAATCTCACTTCACCGTCCCGCTAACAAGATTTCTCCATTACCCCGCGTTTTTGGAAGCCCACCCAGCAAGCCCGGGCACGGCACAAGGGAGATGGATTGAAATGACAAAAGGTTGGCACTTCTGAAAAGGACCAGGAGGAGGAATCGATACAAAAGTGATTCTGTTCAAACTCTGTGACATGAGAGGTCCTCTGAAGGGAGAGCTTTTCTCCTTGAGTAATGTAGTTTTTTTTTTTTTTTTTTTTTTCCTCCTCTTATTTTGGCCCTTAAGAAATGAGCGCTTGGAAACCGCCTCTTGATAAGTTGGCACGATCTGGAATGTGTCCTTCAAACACCCTTTTTTCTCTCTTCTTTTTCCCCCCCCCCTATTTCTGCCCCAGGGGTTTATGGGTACCTGACCTTCGGGAGTCGCGTGGCCCCAGATGTCCTCATGTCGTACATGGGGGATGATCTTCTCATGATTGTCGCCCGGCTTCTGTTTGGCATTTCCATCATCACCATCTATCCCATAGTGCTCCTGCTCGGCAGGTGAGGGAACGCCTGTTCACACCAAAACACTAAACTCTACATATGGACTAAAGGTAGCTACAGACCAAAGATCCGCGACGAGACGGGCTGTGACGTTCTAAAAACCTGCAAAGTTCTAAAACTCCGAAACTGCGATTTGACATGTTAAATCTTTTGTGACGGCTTGCAACTATTGATTCAAACCGCTGCAACTACTCTCTAAAACCCTCTCATCTCGTCGCGGATCTTCAGTCTGAATTGAGCTTAAGAATTCTTAGATTAGCCAGAAACCTAATTGAAAAGCTGCACGGGGAATAAAACACTTTTAGTCTAGGATTGTGTTCCAATACACATACAGTGTGGTGCAGTATGGAGCCTTAGACACCACAGCAAGTTTGGCACATTTACTGTGCTCCACTTGCAGAAAATGAAGTTCTCAAAAACAGAGGCGTGAAGTTTGCATACTGTGTGTGTGTGTGTGTGTGTGTGTGTGTGCGCGCGCGCACATGCTCATTATGTTGCCATTATACCAAGTACTGTACCATGCAATTAGACCCACACAATCCAGGTTCATGTATATCCACATGGTAGTATTATATAGTACAAACCTACATGTGTCCTTTTTTGGTAACACGCTCATATTCTTTCTCATACCTTAATTAGCATCTCTTTGTATGTACAGTATGTACTCCTCTCCATTTGCCTTTCTTAAGCACACCCACTATTCCTTTCATGTCACATATTTAGCTTCGGCATTAATATCAAAATGTCTTTACTTGACAGCTGTTTTACATCACATCTTGTCTGTCTCTTTTGCATAACGAGGTCATTTTCTAAAATTGAGATATCAAGAATGAGTATAATGTTGAAAATGTCTTTGACACTGGTGTGTTTAAAGGTCTGTGATTCAGGACCCATTGCTGAATATAAGAAGCAAGTGCTCAGTTGTAACCAAGTCCTATGAGGCACGCACCCGCTTGGCGCTGACGATCGCTTGGATCAGCGTGACCCTGCTTGTGGCCGTGTTCATCCCCGACATCAGTAAAGTCATCAGCGTCATTGGAGGCATCAGTGCTTTCTTCATATTCATCTTTCCAGGTGAGAGAAGGGGTGTGTGTGTGTGTGTGTGTGTGTGTGTGTGTGTGTGTGTGTGTGTGTGTGCACAAATTCACATGACTTATTTTGACTATGAAATTTTCTGCAGGTCTCTGTCTCATATTTGCGGTGCAGTCGGAGCCCGTCTCCACCCACCTGAGGTGAGTGTTGGCAGAACAAGCTAGTGCTCTGGAGGGTGGGGGTGTTGAGGGACTGTGAGGGTGTTTTACACACACACACTGAGCAAAGAGACATTAATTAGCAAAAACAAACTGCAGATGAGCCCTATGCTACTACATCTGTTTGCCATTATGAAATGCACTGCACAAGGAGCTGAGCTGATCCACAGGTGAAGAGATGGGAATGTTTGTGTTTAGTTCAAACCATATGGCTGTGGAAGAGGTGTGATCAGAGGTGGCATGAAAGATGCTACACCACAGGGTGTTTTGATCAGGAAGAAACTGATTGGCAATTATAGGCCTACATCTTTCTCGTGACGATAAGTGAACAGCTTGAGACTGACCAGTTTTAAAGAGGCTGGAATGTTACACTTGACATAACACACCGGGGGAGTCTAACAGGGGTGCACAGGCGGCCATCCCATACTATGAGATAAAACACTAGGCTAGTTAAATACTGTTCTTATGAACCTAGCAACTGGCTACAGTAGAGTAGAGGGGCACCAAATCTGTATGGGAAAAAAATCCGATCTGCGTCTGTGAAGCTTAATTCCCTCCTACTAATGCTTGACATCACTACAAAGTTCAAATGAGTTACATTTGATGACTGATTTTCTCCTTTGTGTATCTAAAGGACTAACGTGTATGTGTCTGTGTCTGTGTTTGTCCTCTTAAGGGTGATCCTGACTGGATGGGGTGTGATCACGCTCATCTGTGGTGCCTTCATTTTTGGCCAGAGCACATCCATAGCCATCTTGCAGGTCCTGAACAAACTCTAATGCCTCTAATGTTTGTTATTGTGCCCTTAGCCAGGAGTTTCATGTATTCACAGGGGACGTGTGTGTGTGTGTGTGTGTGTGTGTGTGTGTGTGTGTGTGTGTGTGTGTGTGTGTGTGTGTGAGAGCGTGTAGATGTCTGTGTGAGTGTGTAGATACATGTGGGGGGTTTTCTTTGAGGAATGTTTACTGGAGTCAGGCTTGCTCTTTTAGCACACAGCCCAGGAGTGGCATCAAAACAGCAGTGTGCTTTTAGAGAGCTGCTGAAATGCTATGCGTCAGCCTTCAGAGGAAGTACAGGAGGAGGAGGAGGTGGCGGTGGTATGTGCAGGGTGGGTGGAAAAACAAAACAAAACAAATCGAGAGTCTCAAGTAATGTGTGCTGCACCGGGACGAGCAGTGAATTTGCCTCCAAGTGGGGAAACATCTCATATTTATTCTCCCTCATTTGGAGGGGTGTGTGTGTGTGTGTGTGTGTGTGTGTGTGTGTGTGTGTGTGTGTGTGTGTGTGTGTGTGTGTGTGTGTGTGTGTGTGTGTGGTGTTGTTGTTGTTGTTTGGTTTTTTTTTTTTTTTTTTTTTTTTTCTTTTCATTGGGAACAAGGATGACGAAAAACACACAAATACCACCCCGTCATGCTGTGAAATGGCTTGGCTTGTCCTAGATTTTTCATCACCAGAGGAGTCCCTGTTCTGTTATTGAAAGCACAATTATTGAAACCCATGGCACAGTAACTTAAAGGCACATGGAGAGGGCATAACTTATTGTTGTTTTCCTGTGAGTGTGTTTGGTTTCCTGTTGACTTACATTTATGTTATGGCTCTTTTTGTACAACAATCAATGATCAGCCTGTTGGCTTGAATTAAAAAAGTAATGTTTTATATGAAACGTGTGTGTGTGTGTGTGTGTGTGTGTGTGTGTGGAAGAAACAACACTGCAACACTTTGAACCTTTTTCGATTTTTATTGAATTGCATCACTCTACATAATCTAGAATTTAAACAAAGTTCAAACGACTATAATGCTTGCATCCCTGCAATAAGTCTCTACACTCACATCAAGAGAAAGCCAGTTTTACTGAAACATACATAGGTATAAGAATTAATATTTCAATAAACAATGCCATAAAAGTGAATATTCATTCTGTAAGTCTTTTTTTGTTTTTCTCTTCTCCTTGGTCATACTGTATATTTTTCACTTCATATTGTTGGAATATTATAAAAACATAATTGACTGCACAAACCCCATTGAAAGTAGCATAGCTAAATACTACCGAGTTACTGGACATTCGTTTTGAACATGCACTCAGGTGAGGTACAGTAGGGGGAGGAAAAAAGGGGCACAAAAATAAGAGAAGAAGAAGCTGCACAGTTCGTCCCACCGTTAGGAGAGTCACTGACCGCCTGGAGACTAGTAGAGCTATGACCGGAGCAAACCTGTTTTCACAGAGACTAAACCAGTTTTACTGAGGGACTGTTAAGGTTTTATGCTTTTTCAATCATTACTAAACTTCTGGGTAGAAGTTTTTTTATTTTTTTGTATAGTTTAATAAAGAATTAGACCTGGACAAAACTAAGAGAATACTCATGTATTCTTTTATGGATATTTTCTTTTTTTAAACTAATCTGTCAATCTCTTTTCTAAATAAAACATTTTTTTCATGCCCTATGCCAGTCATTCTGTAGGAGAATAAGATCATGTCTTTACTGCATTCCACTAATTCACTTTACAAGATCAAACTCTGATAAATAGATATCTCCATCGTAAATATTCTGTTTAAATTCTATATCTCCAGTTTACATAGATAGCTCTTCATATACTTTGTTTTCTTAAGTGAATTCTTATTCACATACATTGTGCTCTTAAAATTATTCTTGATTGTGTTAAGTGAAGCTCATACTGCCTGGGCAGGACCATATGCCTACGCTGGACCAAAGGATACTGTTTTTTGTGGTGGGTTTCTTTTATGTATAGTGTGAGTGGTGTGTGTGTGTGAAAACAGTTTTAATTCCCGTAGTAATGTTTGTCTGACAGAAGCATGGCACATCGCTCTTAATGCATGGTTCAATTGCAGGGAACACTGTTGCTCGTTAGCCAGTTACATGTGCTGCAAGGTTTAGTAGTAGTAGTAGTAGTAGTACTGGCACGAAAGCAGTTTCTTCAAGCCTCTACAGCGATGAAGGAACAACACCTTTTAAAACTGCCCTGTATTACTGGTATTACTGGCAGTTCAACCCAAGCCACAAATGTCTGTGACTAATTGTTTTAATGGGTAGGCTACTGCACCATCAAGAGTTAAACATGGATAAACCTCCAGTGGCGTAAAAACAAAGCTGATGTTATAGCGTCCGACTCCCACCGTCGGTGTGTAGCGTTTCTGGAACCAAACAGGATTTCACACTCGCCTCCAGAGCTCCACACGGCTGCACTGCACACTGACTGTGCTCACTGCAGCTCTGACAAGAGACTGCAGCAGAGCCCCAAAAACTTGACGTGTGAGAGCTGCCGTCACGGGGGAAAACAAACTTCTATCTGCTCAACGTTCACTGCAATTAACACCTTGCTTTCTGCCTCAATATCAAACAGACACTGTGTAAACAAGTAATTACAAAAGAGGGGGGGGGGTAGAGAAGGCTTTAAGCAGAGAAGGAGTGGGGGATGACGGGAGAGAGGGGGAGAGAGAAAGAGAGAGAGCAGGAGGGGGTAGAGATAGAGGAGGAGGTAAGCTTAAGGGGTGGAAGAGAAGAGAGGAGTGTTTGGGCATTCAGGCATACGGCGGACGCGCTCCACCAGCAGAGAGGCCTTGTCCGCATCATTCTCTGCTTGAGTTGCACCAGGCAGCTGCATTAGAAAACAAACAAAACAAAACAAAACAAAACAAAACAAAACAAAAAAAGGAAACAATAAAGGAGAATGCCATCAATGTGTGTCTTGTAAGTGCATGAATAGCATTTAAGTTGCAATACTTTTACACACACACACACACACACACACACACAAATCACAAAATTAGAACAGTCGGTGTGTTCCTAAAACTAATCCATGATTGCTATGCTGAACGCACACCTATAAAACCCTGATTAAAAGGTATATGTGCAGTCTTTTGGGATATTGGATAAATGACTTGAGTAGAAGTGTAGAACAGAGTAATAAAGTAAAGATGAAAATGTCTCTCCTCTGCTCTCCAGGCACTAACTACAATTTCGTCATGCTTGAGCTCCTTTACCAAAGCCACAGGCATCGCTACCTATAATAATTTGCATACAGTATATGCACTAAGCAATGAGGGGAGCTGGCTGGCTAACAGTAGATGCTTCTGGATGAAGTCGGTGAGAGACATTCACAGGGCTCAGAGCACCTTTATTCCAGCACTAAATCAGAGCAGATAAGAGGCAATTTTTACCGACACCTAACATCATTACAGCATCATAGCCAGCAGCGCTCCACACACACACACACACACACACACACACACACACACACACACACACACACACACACACACACACACACTACATTGGTCAGACTCAGACACTGACTGCAGCTAAAACAGCTAACAGGGTTATCAGCGTTACGCCATGCCTACTCTGAGCCATTTCCTCCCGTCTTATCTCAACCCCTTCCCTCTCTCTCTCTCTCTCTCTCTCTCTCTCTCTCTCTCTCTCTCTCTCTCTCTCTCTCTCTCTCTCTCTCTCTCTCTCTCTCTCTCTCTCTCTCTCTCTCTCTCTCTCTCTCTCTCTCTCTCTCTCTCTCTCTCTCTCTCTCTCGTCACCCCAGACCCACCTGGCACGGCTACAGTGGACACTGCTTCAGGCTGGCACAGGGTGTCCACTTTCACATGCTGGAAGGCCTTGGCATACGCGGTCTGGAGGTGTCTGATACGGGGGGTGGTGGTGGAGAGGGAGAGGAGAGGAGAGGAGAAAAGCAGAGAGAAGGATGCTCAGTTGCCAGTAGAGATGCAAGTGATGCAGCAATGTGGATAGTTAGAGGCATGGATGCGCATTCACATCAGTTGATAGTTAAGCACATTCACGTGCAGTTACACAGTATACAGTATTATACAAGTGCAGTTACACAGTATATTATACAAGAAACACAAGGCATAAACATTAATATGCAAGAGTGAGTTTAGTATAGTAGGTTATAATATAGTCAGATTTATGAAATATATATCTACCAAGATACAGTAAAAGACGTGCAGTTCCAAGTGTTTGATAATGAGCTAATACTTGTTTCACACATAGTGGCTGGTAGAGATTACGGGAGAATCTAAAGAAAAGGCAGAATAGATTATCATAATATTATTAAAGTATATCAGTGCTGTAGCATTAAAGCTATGGCTTGCCTATGGTTTGGTATGCAAATTTGACATACAGCATTGTTTGAGATATAGGGTCTTGGAGTAGATTTAAGGCAGTGATGAATGTTCAGTATGTACAGTACAAAACCCCCACACAACTTTAAAAGTAGTCTTGCCCATCCCCCCACTCCATAGTGATTCATCTAAGACCTTGTTCTTTTGAAATATTAATGGAGTACTTGCAGCTAGAAGGAAAGCCACAGCACATCCCATGAAAACATCAATAAGTCATACAAACTTAATCCGGATGGAGAAATTCTTAATACAGTAGTAAGCTCTGCAGATATTTGCACAGTTGTGCAACCTCTCAGCATATACCATATGCATACACACACACACACACACACACACACACACACACACACACACACACACACACACACACACACACACACACACACACACACATAGAGCTCAGGTGCAGTTTCTGGAAAGGTCTTCTCCAGGGTACAGCCAAAACTCTCTCTAGTCAAACACAATTATACTCTTTTATGTCCATAAATGATGAGCTGCTTATCAACAGAAAGGAAAGAAGGCATCTACAGAAGGCATTTTATAATTTCTCTCTAACCCTATACACACTCATTGTATATTTCTCTTAGACACTCTTTTTTTTTTTACTAAAACATATAATTCTGCTCTAATTTATTGCTTTCATTGTTACATTTCATTCAGACTCGGACAGGACAGTTTTTCCTCTCGCTCCGACGGACGTGAAAAGCTCCCATAAACTCAATTTTGGGGTGGCACAATGGCAGCGCAGCAATTGAACCGGAGCAAAGTGAATTGGGATTGAATAGAATTGAATTGAAGGCTGGCACCTCACCTCTTCCACTCCTCCTCCCCGTCCCAGAACTCGTACACCACGAAGGACAGCCCGCTTGGCAGTCGCACCGCAGTCACGCTGGGGAGGTAAACAGGGCAATGGCAGTGAGAGAGAGACAGAGAGAGACAGAAAGAGAAAGAGAAAGAGAGAATGAGAGAGAGAGAGAGAGAGAGAGAGAGAGAGAGAGAGAGAGAAAGAGAGCGAGAGAGACAGAGAGAGAGACAAAGAGAAAGAGAGATAGACAGAGAGAGAGAGAGAGAGAGAGAGAGAGAGAGAGAGAGAGAGAGAGAGAGAGAGAGAGAGAGAGAGAGAGAGGGAGAGAGACACACACACACACAAACACAGAGACAGGAGTCATCCATAACATACCCCTGAGCTCCACAAACCTTTACATCCACAGTCCATCTTTTAAGTATGCGGGCACCTAGAGCCTCTTTGCCAGTGTACAGTACAACAGGAGATAAATATGCAAGCTTGCTTGCTTGGAATTTTAAATAGAGGAAAAGCCTGCAGTTGTGAGGTGAGTTCTCGTCTCCAATAATCCTAGATTTAAGGAGTTCATATTTCATCCACTGGTATTGTTGGAGGTGATATCTCCTCCTTCCTTCCATGTTTTTCTCTGAAGTTTTATGCACAAGCCATAAATACTGCCACTGGATGGCAGTAGTTATACAAGATTTTGA
>JAODXP020000017.1:2957487-2967487 GCA_027497455.2 Sardinella longiceps
CCAAGAATATTCCATGTGTGGCTCAAATATGCAAAGCTCCTGAAAACAGTTCCTGATATGTGCTTGTATTCTCCTCTGGGAAATAAGAACGGCTGTGTGGTTATGAAATTCTAATGCTGCTTATGTGATGTAATTAAAATGTTTGTGGATAATGTATCAGCACTGTAAACCCTGCCACTCACTCCGGGGCTTACATACAGTACCTACACTGACTGTGTGTGTGTGTGTGTGTGTGTGTGTGTGTGTGTGTGTGTGTGTGTGTGTGTGTGTGTGTGTGTGTGTAAATGAGAGTGAGAAAGAAAAAATGGTGTGAAACAGTATTCTGCATGGATGTAATTCATACTGTACAATACAGTATATGCTTTACTGTCTTTGCATATGGGGCAGAAAGATAGAAAGAGAGAGAGAGAGAGAGAGAGAGAGAGAGAGAGAGAGAGAGAGAGAGAGAGAGAGAGAGAGAGAGAGAGAGAGAATGCATCTGCCTTAGTGTAGGACCATGTATACTTATTAAGTGTGTGTGTGTGTGTGAGAGAGAGAGAGAGAGAGAGAGAGAGAGAGAGAGAGAGAGAGAGAGAGAGAGAGAGAGAGAGAGAGAGAGAGAGAGAGAGAGAGAGAGAGAGAGAGAAGAGGAACAGAGAGGGGGAGAAACATGAGAGAGGATGGGTGAGGCAGCGAGGGGAGAAGATATGCCTATAAATCTCAGCAGGAGACCAATTAATGAACCCCAATAGAATTCTACTGTGCACCGCTGTCCTCTTTCTCCATTATGCATTAGATGAGACACACACACACACACACACACACACACACACACACACACACACACACACACACACACACACACACACACACACACACACACACACACACACACACACACACACACACACACACACGTACCTGTACATCAAGGAACACTGTATATATAATGACTGACTAAAAGACTAAACTTAGTTGTTGAGAAACCATTTAGCTAACATCTAAAAGTGCTGCTATGTCTATCTAACCCTGTGTGTGTCTACAGTATGTGTGTGTGTGTGTGTGTGTGTGTGTGTGTGTGTGTGTGTGTGCCTGCCCAAGATACTGTAGAGTCAAAAACAATGACATGAAGCCAGAGAAACAGCTGAAATTCACTGTTACTATAGAAACAGGGGAGTACACCCCCTTCCCCATCTACAGAATCGTTTCTTCAACTCCGACCCCCACCGCCCACACACACATGCGCACACAGGCAAACACACACACACACACACACACACACGACAACCACCACTTACATACATACAGTACACATACACACACACACACACACACACACACACACACACACACACACACACACACACACACACACACCCCGCCATAAATTCATCTTGTTGTCACAGGACCACTAAATAAGTAATTTCCCCTTCAAGCCATCTGCATAATATTTACATCTGCAGCTTAAAGAGGATTAGAAGCTTCTGTATGGGAGCAAGTGAATGGGACATACTGTATGCAGTGAATGCAGATGGAGGAATGGAGGAATCCCATGTACCCCTCTGTGAGCTCTCCATCCTCTACCTCCATCACCATCACCTCCTTCCCTCCCCCTTCTCCTCTTTCTTCTTCTCCTCTCTCACAGCCTTGCCCTCAGAAAGGAAGAGAGCAAGAGAACCTCTTACATGTTCTTGCTTCCTGCTGCCCCCCTTCACAGCTGTTCTGTTACCCTCTTGTTCTCCTGCCTTCTGTTCCTCTTTGCTTTTTGTTTTGCCCCCACCCCACCCTGCCTCCCACTGCACATTTCATCACATTGTCTTCTTTTTAGTGTGTGTGTGTGTGTGTGTGTTTGTGTTTTTATATTTTTTGTGTTTGTGTTTTTCTGAGGGCATGTTCACCAGAAGTTAACGCAGACAACTCCTGTCATACCAGTCAGAATTGACAGCACACACACACACCACTGATACTCCACAACTATAATCCAGGCACTTCCTGATGTGTTGTGAAAAGCTACAGTACTATGGTGATGAATGATGCAAATATGATGCCATGCCTCACATTTGAACTACAGAAGATGGATGGCTTATGTGGGAGACCCCTTGAACACTGTGGTATCTGACTGTGACTCTCTGGCAATCCAGTGTCAGTATGGGACTCAATGCTTTGCTACAGGAGAGTATCTAACAGTAGAACATTTTAATTGGCTGATGTTTGTGTATGCAATATATTGGATAATTCTGCCAATTGATCAGTGATATGGATCTGTTACTTTTCAGTATCTAACATAATTCTATTAACAACATGATTCCATGGATCATCAATGGACAACATTGAAAAACTAAATGAACTGGTTCCTGTTTTATGGTAGTAAATTTAAAAAGAAGTGTTGATTACATTGTCAATCTATAGAAACCTATAGCTTATGGATCTCTACTGTAGTACTGTATACTGCATCCCACATTTCTAAGCAGCTACAATTGAGCAGATATGATTCACCCATAAAGGCATAATAGCATAATATCCCCAAATGCTTGCTATACACGTTGTTGCCATGGAGGAACACTGCTGGAGTGGAGCTGACACTGTAATGGCAGCTTGCAGCATGTAATTAAACAACACTAAGGGCACATTCAAGTCCTCAAGCTACTAATAAGACCCTCCCTCCCACCACCTATAGCTATAACAGCAGAAACAATCTTTGACCTGGCTGAGAGAGAGACAACAGGATGTTAATATTCCTGGAGCACTTAAACATTTGCTCTGGAGAGATTTATTCTGCGCAAACACATAGTGCTTGGACAGTAAGTATGATATTAGTGTTGCACTGTCATTATGGCTGTGTGAATACTGTTATCATCATCAGATGGGTAGAGTAAACCCATATGGAATGGTTGGCTGAGAGGATAACTTATGGGATGTTAAAACTGAATCCTTGTGGGAAAAGCTCATCAAACGCTCTGAAAACAATCTAATTTACATAATATGAGGACTCAAGATGATCTGCATTACCCTATAGGATACATAAGAATCATGTATGATGTCAACACGACTTTTTTCCACATGGGAAGCTTCATTCAGTCATGCTAGTATAACAGACCTCTCTCTGTAGTGTTGAACCCTATAGTAGGGGGTGGTGCATACAATATTGGGCTCAATGCTGATACTTTATATGCAGCTTGGGCTGCTGAGGTCTTGTGTAACAGAGCTAAGTGGTGTTAGCGTTGTCTGCTGGTTCAGATCGAGAGCTCAAATACCCCACTGAGAAGCATCCCGGGCACTCAATAATCGACCCCTGTTGAGACTACGGCAGGTCGGAAGGGTCAATCTTTGCTTTCCTTTAATAAGAGCATCCATCAGGCTTACTTTCAAATGTGTGGACACGAATTGCATGTACACACACACGCACACACACACACACACACACACACACACACACACACACACACACACTTGAGTGTCAATCAGATTTGTCACAGGAGCAGGTGAAGCCTGCTGTAATCCCATCTGTTGGCAGCGAGTGTCA
Source organism: Sardinella longiceps (assembly GCA_027497455.2). Lineage (NCBI taxonomy): Eukaryota > Metazoa > Chordata > Actinopteri > Clupeiformes > Clupeidae > Sardinella > Sardinella longiceps. Next base: position 2,960,990 of record JAODXP020000017.1, read on the forward strand.
GGCAGCTTCACTCACAAGCCCCACAAGGACTGATGATAAGAAAGGGAATGATTCAATTTGCAGGTGTGATCCCTCAAGCATCCACATCACATTCCACAAGCAAAGCATCTTAGCATCTAAAGAAAAAAAGGGGAAAGGAACGAAAGAAAGAAAGAAAGTAAGAAAGAAAAAGGGGGGGTGGGGAAGAGATATGTCCTGCGTGACCGGAGGGGGTTTCGATGGACGAATCGCCCTGTATCCGGGTTTCTCAGCAGGGCTGGGGCTGGTATACACGGTGTTGGAGAGAGGGCTCTGCCCAGGGTGCAGGCAGGCAGGCAGGCAGGCAGGCAGGGAGGGAGGGCATAGCTGGCAGGTCCATGTATATTTCATCAAACCCACTCCAGCTTGGCTGCACTGTCCCCGTCTGACCTACCACTTCATCTCCATCTTCCTGCCTCATGACACTTCAGCACACCCCCTCAGCCATGGGCACACACACACACACACACACACACACACACACACACACACACACACACACACACACACACACACACACACACACACACACACACACACACACACACACAAACACACACACACACACACACACACACACACACACACACACACACACACACACACACACACACACACACACACACACATAAACACACACACACACACACACACACACACACACACACACACACACACACACACACACACACACACACACACACACACACACACACACACACACACACACACACACACACACACATACCCGTGGGCGTGCGCACATACAGACATACACAAACACACTCACATACAAATGCACACCCACACATACACATACGCATGCACAAACGCACGCACGCACACAAACACACAAAAACACACACACAAACACTCACAGGCTGAAAATGGAAGCCTGGGTTGTTTATGCACTGTGCAAAAGCAAAAAAGCTCTCTCCCATGCTCTCTAAGGTCCTGTTAGAGAAGTTGCTGCCACAACTGCAGTGAATCTCTATTCACATCTATTCATTGGAACTCCACTTTCATCCCTATTGAGATACACTAGAGACCAGGACATGCATCCATCTCATCAATTTGATCAGTAACTGCATGCTAAACCTCAGAATTTGCTATAGCCAACATTCTGCTTGATCATGTCAGTAAAAACATTTCCACAAACACTTTTTTCATCTGACAAAAGTCACTCTGCATAAATTTGATAAGGAGTTGAAGGGATGGGAACAAAACCATCCTGAGGAGATTCTCTGGTTTTTCCCCAAGAGAGTTGGTAAATCCACAATGGACCTCACCCTTATCCAGGTCAGGCTTATGACCAGGTACTGATACCAGAGACGGTTGATGATGCATTCCAAATGTTTCATTGTGGTTCTATTTCTGAACGGACAACTCTACTTTTCCTGTGCTATGCAACTTTATGGCACTGATCTTCCAACACTCTTAGAACTTGGGTTTCATCATGTTTGGGTCACAGCTGGGTCATGGACTTATGACTTAGATGCATTTCAGTTCTGGAGCCCAACAGACAGACAGTCCCTTGATGCTTTACAGTAACAGTAAGCTCTGCTCTCCTCTCAGTCTGTGGTGGGCTGTAAGTATGCACTACTGTTGTACAGTATGCACTACTGCTACTCCTTAGGGCCAATGAGGCGGATCCACACCACACCATACATGCACTCATGCTTGCAAGTGATCATTATATAGTCATGCATAATATATATGGCAGGAGCACTTAAGTGGCTTTAGGATGTATGGATGTGTGTGTGTGTGTGTGTGTGTGTGTGTGTGTGTGTGTGTGTGTGTGTGTGTGTGTGTGTGTGTGTGTGTGTGTGTGTGTGTGTGTGTGTGTGTGTGTGTAGAGAGAGAAATAGAGAGAGACAGAGAGAGAGAGAGAGAGAGAGAGAGAGAGAGAGAGAGAGAGAGAGAGAGAGAGAGAGAGAGAGAGAGAGAGAGAGAGAGAGAGAGAGAGAGAGAGAGATTTTGGTTTTGATTGTATGCTGTATGTCACTTATTCCCAAAGGCATGCTGGGAGCTTGATGCTGCCATGATGCTGTAAGGGCCTCCAGTGAGAGCACTCCCTTTATAGACTATATATATCAGGTGGGATGGAGTGAAGGAAGGAGAGGGGTTTGGGCAGGGCGTATTACTTACTGCGCTTGTTGTGCCATCAGTGTCAGTTAGTCGCTGATGCAGGTCAAACCAGACTGTCTGCAACAAGAAGAGAACCAGAACAAAGGAGCCACTTGAGAATTCACCTGTACCCCTGTCTGTCTGTCCGTCCTGTCTGTCTGTCTGTCTGTCTGTCTGTCTGTCTTGGGGTCACTATCATTATTCAGTGCAGCTCAGAGAGTGCAGTGCAGAACACTCACCTTGACTAAACAAACATCTAAGCAAATACAACACACAAACAAACACACACACGCAGACACACACGCAGACACACACACACACACACACACACACACACACACACACACACACACACACACACACACACACACACACACAGTCTTGTCAGATGGCTAAAATGAGATGGAGAGTGAGATTAGTGAATATTATGTGTATGTGCCAGTGGGCACTCTACACTCTCTATACTGCAAGTTACAGCCTATGCATCACGAAAGCCGCCATGCGCTAAATGTCAGAGAGCTTGCGATGCATAATATGACCAAGCAAAGCCTGCCTAGTAAAATGCAACAACAAAAGGAAATCAAATAAACAAACTCGGAATATATATCGGAGACTCAAAATAACAAATATAGGCCTACGGTACAGTAAATCAGTGGGACATTGATGGGCATCGTCCTACACCCTCTGTTTCATAATTAATTTCACATTGGAAAGAGTATTTTTAAAATTATATGTCGTTACTACACTAGGATATAAGTGAGTTGCTATTCTAATTATCACTCTTACAGTAATAGCATCATTTTACCCCCCAACACTATTTAATTGGAATGTATGTTATGCATTATTTCACAAATTCAATTATGGTATTCATTTTGCAGATGGCATTTACGTGCAAACATTTATTCTGTGCTGTCTGGATATAGATCAGCTGTATTTAATGATTTCATAAATCCTTTTACTGTTTTGATTTGATGACACCATTTTATTTTTATTTTACTTTTGTCTATCTTTTTGTTAAATAACTGTACAGTGGTAAAACCCTATTGCACTATTGCATTTGCCTATTGAATGAATTCCAATCAATGCCCCTGAAGTAGCTCTGCAAAGAGAAGCTTTGTGAACTTGTCTACCAGGTCATTCTCTATCTGGAGAGGCACAGTATGAATCTAGTCCACTGGATGGATAACTGCAAAGCACAGATTTGTGCTGTGACTCCTTTCATTTGGCAAGAGCAAGAAATTCAATATGTCTGAACGTGGTGGGTGGGTGGGTGGGGGACTGCATCAACTCCACATTTGCACCAGATTCATGGCCCCACGCGGCCTCGCCCAGCAGATCATTTCTCCGTCCGCCCGAGGAAGCTCAGCCAACGGTGCTATAGAGATTTATACACGCATTGACTTCGGCTGGGCAGAAATAGTGGCGGGTGGTGGGGGTCAGCTTGGTCGGTGAGCGGAGAGGGCCTTACAAATTTCACTGACTGTCTCTGAAGGCCAGGATGAATGGTGTGCTGCTTTTATTCCAAACAACATAGCCGATTTTGTGACCTCTAAACACACCAACAGACTGCCAATTTCCATCCACTGCGCCTACTAAAGAAAGGGACTTTTGAAAGGCACCCTCGCAAAACAAAACACTAACAAAACAATAAGCAAAAAAACGAGGCCATCAAAATGTGTCTCTTTTTTGTCTTAACTCCAAGAGATCAAGCAAAATTACTCACTCAGGCCAACAAAAACCCAAAACTGAAGTTGAAAAGAAATAGGCTACTTTGGCAGAATCCAAACACAAACAAAACAAAAAAGCAAATAAACAAGCAATCGAAATGTGGCTCTTTTGTCTGAACTCCTAATATCTCTAATGTCTAAACTCCAAGATATCAAGCAATCTTACCCACTCAGGCCAACAAAAAGCTAAACAGAAATAAACTACTTTGGCAGAATCCAATTTTCCCCCTCCTCGTCCCCTGGACCCTAAACCCTGAACCCTCAAAGAGCGCAAGAAGCTTTGTGATTGGCTAATTCATGCCAGCTGACTTCATGATTGGCTGATTCATTCCAGTCAACGTTGTGATTGGCTGATTCATACCAGTTAAGTCTCACAGGGTTAAAAGCTTAGGGTTAGGAGACATTGAGATTCAGCTTTTGTCTGCTGTCTTTTGCAGGTCCTTTTTAGCTTGGGAAGAGCTCTGCTGTAACTACCCTGGATATGGAGCTCCCGTTTCTATTCCCTCCATTGGGATTAACAGGTGCAAACACCTGGTCTATTTTCCTCCCTTGAATGGGTTGCTGGCCACATAATGACGCATAATGACCGCACACACATTTGGGCAGATGTCTCTTCCTCTCGCCATCGTCCCTTTTTCATAGTGACCCAGCATGTAGGATTACTCATCATAACTGTGGAGGCAGATAATAGTGCTGACAGCCAAGCCTCTTTCAGCTGTCTCTCTCTCTCTCTCTCTCTCTCTCTCTCTCTCTCTCTCACACACACACACACACACACACACACACACACACACACACACACACACACACTCACTCACACACACACACACACACACACACACACACACACACACACACACACACACACACACTTTCTCTCTTTCCAACTGCCTCACTTTCTCTCTTTCTAACTGCCTTTCTCCTCTCAGCTGTTGAAGAATGGGAGCCACATGCGTGCGCTCTAGTCACCACGGCAATGGAGGTGGAGGTCTATACCCCGGCTCGGCAGGGGTGACAGGAAATGATGCATGTTCGGAACAGCGGGTACGCATTATACAGACAACAAGAGAGCCCTGATGAGAGCTGCTCCTCACACCAGGCAGCTTGGGGGATAAGAGGGCAAAGGTCACCGTAGCCACACAGCTCAATCTCAGACGCAGTTCCACTGGAGCCATGTTGTGGTAAGCATCCGTTCTTTATTCATGGGTAATGTTAAAAGATCTGGCAAAATTGGAATTTGAGAGGGTTTGTAATTGCATTTTACTACTATAAACCTAAAGGGCCAATTTACTATTCTTATAAATGAAGTTAATTTATTTGTAAAGCATTTTTAAAGAGAAGAGGATTTTACCCAAACTGCTTGAGTACCATTGAGACAAGGCAAAATCACACAGAATTCATTCGGTGAGAGAATTCTGAGAGAATAGAGCAAGTTCATTCAATGGAGCAGCAAGTTAGATGATGGTCTGGAGAGTTTGGTGACCTGTGCATCATCACAAGGTTAGCAGAGCCAAGGATGCTGCTAAAGGCTCGCGGCGGGCGAGCAGGTGCTCACGGACCCGGAGAACCACAGGGAGGTATTCACAAGGGTGCCCTAACTGACAGGACCATTACATTTTTCTCCAACAATGAGATTCACCATATATGGACACTGTGACCTAGAACATTCAAATATATATATTTATATATATTTTTTTTTACAATAGAAGTCAAATATTTTATGCCGTGCTGAATAGAATACATTGACCTTCTTCACCCACGGGCGACCTTAACTGACTAGATTGACACGACTGAAGACTATATATAAAAAAAATGCTTTTGTGTATACTGTGTAAAAAAAGGTAAGGGCTCCATTTAATGCTGTTCACAAAGCCATTCTGATGACCTCTTTCAGTACAGGCAGCTTTTTTTTTTTTTTAACGCTTTTTCTTTTTTATTCCCTCCAGAAATAAAAGGGACGCCTGATCCCACTAAATCTGTCTGTGTGCTGACATCCCCGCCTCACCTCAGAGGGGCGGCTCCAAGGGTCCATGCAGAAAAGAAAGCCCCAGACCTAGCCTAGATATTTCCCCCAGTTTATTAATCTGTGCAGGCCTCCCCTGGATGCTCGTGGTGCTTCATCGAGCATGGAATAAACCCCGCTCTGCTATTCTTAGCTGGGGCAATAAGAAAAAAATGTGCCTGCCTGCCTGCCTGCCAGCCAGAGACTGCCGAATTAACCAGGGACTCCATTAGTCTGCTATGCTCGCTTGCGTAGAGGACATGGCCATTGAAGAAAGAGGAAGAGACGGAGACACGGGGAGAGACACAGAGAGAGTATGTGCGTGTGTATATGTGTGTGTGTGTGTGTGTGTGTGTGTGTGTGTGTGTGTGTGTGTGTGTGTGTGTGTGTGCGTGAGAGAGAGAGAGCGAGAGAGACAGAGAGAGAGAGAGAGAGAGAGAGAGAGAGAGAGAGAGAGAGAGAGAGAGAGGAAAAAACAAAAAGGATGTAACTAAATGGGCAAAAGAGAAAAAAGCTAAAATGTCATAGCACTTTAGATGTCAGGTTTCTGTAATTGCCTCCCCTCTTTTGCTCTCTCTCTTTCTCTTTTTCTCTTTCCCTCTCTCTCCTTTTTTCTCCCCTCAT
>JAODXP020000017.1:2972487-2984987 GCA_027497455.2 Sardinella longiceps
CCAGAAGGGCACACACACACACACACACACACACACACACACACACACACACACACACACACACACACACACACACACACACACACACAGACCATCAGTTGAAAAGATAAGTCTAATACGTAAGTTTAAAGCTAGTTAGGCTAGCACTTTAAATCTCAGGAATTGCACTTAAAATCAGTGGGACACTTGTGTACACAAGGGAAGTAGATTGAGGGGTATTTTCTAAGAGGAAGAGAGAGAGAGAGAGAGAGAGAGAGAGAGAATAGAGAGAGAGAGAGAGAGAGAGAGAGAGAGAGAGAATGAGAGGGTTTAGAACTGACTACAGAAAACACTGCAGAACATCAAAGAGAATCATTGGCCTCTATCTGTCACCAAAAAAAATAAAAAAAATAAAAAAATGTTTGAATTAATGTGAACTCACACACCGGGACACCATTTCCTCTTGTAATGAAGCAGGCTTGCCCTGATTGAAATGCAGCAAGGGCTTCTTTGGAGAAATGAGGGGACCTCAGCTAAAGTTTCAATTTTCTACTAAAATGTATTTCTTGGCTTGCATCACCCTCTGTCACAAGGGGTGTGTGTGTGTGTGTGTGTGTGTGTGTGTGTGTGTGTGTGTGTGTGTGTGTGTGTGTGTGTGTGTGTGTGTGTGTGTGTGTGTGCGTGCGTGCGTGCGTGTGTGTGTGTGTGGTGCTGGTGGCAGAGCAAGTCTCTGCTTGGGTTCAGAGATGATTGTCTATGAGGCGTTCCATCAGACGCTTATGTAACTACAACAGTGACGGGCCTGATGAACATGGAAACACTGTTATGTGCCATGTGAGAATATTCATCTGCAGCATGAAACACATTAGTCTACTCCCTCTTATCTAGCCTATCTGTCCAAGCCTTCAACCCCTTTGTCCACAGTACTTCAGTATGCACTCAGCATGCATGCTCAAAATAGATTCAGATGTGATGCAAATTAGTCAGCACGCTATCTATCTATCTATCTATCTATCTATCTATCTATCTATCTATCTATCTATCTACATTGCACACTAGACAAATGGGGTAAAGCACTAACTGCAATCTTGCGTACAGACATAAGCTTTAAAACAAAAATATTAACGTATTATGGAAATATAACGTATTATGGAAATATAATGAGATGCAACAATAAACTCAACTTGAACTTGACTTGACTTGTATACGGAAAATAGTAATGGATGACCGCCAAGGCGTTCTGGACTTTCAGCCAATCTGACCAAACTTTCCTCAAATACACTTCATGACAGTTTGGCATATCATGATCACAACTTCAAGACTGCTTCTGTGCACTTCCTTAGGCAGTGTTTTTTAACGAGTGAGTAGTTTATCTTCTTGCCCAACCTCTTTGCAGACTCTTGCTCGCCCCATTCTCGCCACCATAGGAGACAGAGAGAGTGTAAGGATGCCTAGCAGGGACATTTTATTTACCGGTGCTTGATGGATTGAGATTGCATTACATGGCGAAATAAATTGCTCCGCTGAAGAAGCATAGATCCTTTTGATTTTCCATTCTGCTTGATTAATGCGGCAGCAGGCTTATCGCACAGATTATCACGAGCACAGCACAGCTGAATGCATATCACACTTCATTTAGAAAGCCATTCATATTGGATTCCATTTTGCTGACAGATGCGCATGTAAAGATGTTTTATTTGCACTGATATGGGAGGACAAAGATGGAGAGCTCTATCAGATGGGCCCATTTAGTTAAGATGGTGGAAGATCCTGTAAGGGATCGACTTCAATCAAACAAAGTTAACATCACAGTATACCCTAAGAGACAAAGCACTTTCGAAATACTTCCGGGTTTCTTTGTGCTTCATGTTTTTACCACTGTTGATTTTCTTTGTCACCACAGAAGTATGAACATTGCCAGACTAATTTCTCAGGCTATTTATATGCTTTCTAGCTGTGTTGTGATGAAGAGGATAATTATTTTTGTTTACCACTACTCTAAACAGAAGACAAATCAACAACTTGGATACATAAACAGAGTGCTAAGAGGCCTAGGTGCTTAAAAGCATCCAGCAGCCACATAATGGATTTTCACTTAAACGTCTGAGCATTATTTTTTATATAAGTGAATAGTCGTACCGTGCAGTCAGAGCACTCTTAATCTTTTTACACTGTAGCTCATTTGGAGAATATATTTTTCAGAGGTATAAAAGTGATGGTGATGGTGTGTTGTGTGTGTGTGTGTGTGTGTGTGTGTGTGTGTGTGTGTGTGTGTGTGTGTGTGTTGGCGATGGTGACTGGTTAGTAGCTGCTGAATAGTGAGCTAATGGGAATGGTGTGCCCACCTTGTCCTGTGTTGATGTTCCTCGTGGCATCCTTGGCGCTGACTCTGTTGTTGGGTGGGTAGTCAGGCACTGGATTTTCGTAGCGCTTCTCTGGGGCACGGGGGCTGGCCTTGCTTGAGGGGTACGACCTGTTTATCACATCCCCAGAATTTCATGAATGAAAGGCATGCAGGCACAACAGTGACATGGGCAGTGTACCATTTCTATTATTCATGATTATGCATTGACACTGTCAACATAAACAAATAATATACACATATATAAATAAACAAATACATACACATGTCAACATAAATAAATAACAAACTAGAAAAGCGCTCAGAGAGCGCAGACCTCCGCCAAGGCAATGTGGTCACAGACACAATATAAACTCCAGATCATGTTCTGGATCACCGATTGCCACCAAAATCTAATCAGTTCTTGCTTTTCCCAATATACACATTGTACAAAAATTTAATCCAAATCCGTGCAGTGCTTTTCAAGTTATCCTGTTGACAGACAAACAAACAGACAGACAAACCAACGCGACCGAAAACATAACCTCCTTGGTGGAGGCAATAATATACACATATATATAAATAAACAAATACACACACATGTCAACATAAACAAATAACATAACGAACAAACATGAAGAACACTTGACAAGTAGGCCTCTACTGTACCCCTGAGTATGCTGTTCATCAATGGCATCAACGGCGCTCTCCACCGAGCTCAGAAGAGACGTGATCTGATTGGCTGACTCCTTCAGTAGGAAGCGGGCCACAAACTGCTCCACATTGGTGCCTCGCTCGTAGACCTGAGAGAGGGAGGGAGAGGGGGGGTTGTGTGAGGAAAGGAAGGGAGAAATGAACGAGAGAAGGAGAAAAAGAAAAAAAACAGCAGGTAAAAGCTATGTCAGCACTCCGCTACATACATATCGCATTCATACTTGATGAGGCTCAGCCTGTGGCTTTCACTCACAAACGGGCCGCATTTTAGAAATGCTTCAGCCTTCCAGTTTATTCAGCAGGCTTTCAAGGTTAAAACGAGACCGCCACTCTCTCACAGCACTGGTTAAGTAGAATGGTCCGCATTTGCTGAACAGAACCAAACACACAGCTCCACAAGGTTGTGCTCCTTATTAAGTGCAGAAGCTGGAGTGGAGAAACCCTCGCCGACTTGACTCCTTAGACATGCGGCCGGCAGCCAAAAGTCGTGGTGTTGTGTGAGTGAGGGTGAAGGGAAAAGGTGAGAGTCAGAAAGGTCTCTGGTCGCAAGGAGATAAATCAGAGTTCAGCGCAAATTGATCCAGTGGCATTTCCTACTCGCTTTAAAGGTAGAGAGAGAAAATGGTAGCGGTCAACAAGGAGTACTGTCGCTTCTCTGACAGGCTAAAGATATACAACCAGGGGAGGAAATAAAAAAATATAAGTGTTTTTTAGGTCTGTTTTTTTTAAAAATGGTTAAAACTAAAAAGATGATTCAGAACCCTGAGGAATTCCTTGAGAAAATCTAAGACTCACAAATCACAAATTGTGTGCAGCCTCACAGACACACATTGGTTAAGCTGACCACGGTCTGCCATCTTTCAGTAACAAACTAGTGGCTTCACCCAATGGGAGTCACTGAATATTGGATGAAAGAGAACAAATAACCTTGTGCTGTTGTCTGTGCCTCAGGACAATGGGTAGCCTAGGAATGGGCAAGTGTGTGTAAGTGTGGGTTGTAGTTTCATGAAACCAAGACAAGTCAGATTCTTTTTGTTACTAAAGAGCACTGAGTCTATATCTCTCATTCAGTGTCTGCAAAAAAAAAAAAATACATCTCTGAAGCTTGAATAGTCTTTTGACTTACAGCCTAATTGAAAGTGTGGACGTTCAAGATTACACTGGCTTTACAAATAGAGGGAAAAGAAAGTAATTGAGACTGGGCACTGATGAGTAACTGAATTACGTTCCTATCTACAGGAGCACCTTCATCATGCACACTGACAAACACACAACACACACACACACACACACACACACACACACACACACACACACACACACACACACACACACACACACAGATTTATAGACTTACACAAATTATCAGATCACACTCAAACAAAAAAATCCTATAATATATTTTTCTGAGTCTATTTAAGTGGTGGTGTAATGGAGCAGATATATTGGGTGAACCAAGTGAGGTACCGTCTGCATCAGAGCAAAAACTGTCCAGTCATTCTCCTACCATCCCACTCTCCTGTTAGACCCACTGTTAAGGTACTGTAGTAATGATATTTTGGGTAGGGGGGAGCGTAATAGTATGTGCATTTGTGTGTGTGTGTGTGCACACGTGCATGTGTGTGTGTGCACAAGTGCATGTGTGTGTGTGTGTGTTTGTGTGTGTGTGTGTGTGTGTTTGTGTGTGTGTGTATGTGTGTGTACACACACGCTTCCATGTGAATGTTTGTGTGAGTGTGTTAGTGTGGCCAAGTGTGACCACCTGGATAATCGAAAGGGGTGAAAGATTTGTGTGGTGTGTGTGTGTGTGTGTGTGTGTGTGTGTGTGTGTGTGTGTGTGTGTGTGTGTGTGTGTGTGTGTGTGTGTGTATGTGTGTGTGTATGTGTGTGTGTGTGTGTGTGTACTGTATGTGGTGCAATAGATTCCATTGAGTTGTCTGGTCAGCAGGTCACACGCAGCAGTGCATATCTACAGAATGCTGCCCTGTCTGTCATTCATCTACAGGTAATGAGTCTCCACAATGGGGCCCATAGTGAAACAATCATCATATCTCAGCTGGTGCAGGTCGATCCGAGATGGGCTAGTGTCATACTCCATGTGGAGAGAGGGGATAAGCTATGGAGCTTCTCTCGTAATGCAGCGTTGGCAGGATACTTAATGGAGCAAAATAGAGAGAGAGAGAGAGAGAGAGAGAGAGAGAGAGAGAGAGAGAGAGAGAGAGAGATGCACCAAAAAAAAAAAAAAAAAACATCTCTTAGCAAGTCTGATGCATTATTGAATAATTTTGGGATTGTGCCGCATTGTACAACTCTGCACCATTTGTCAGGACAGCCGGCGTGAAGGGAGGGAATAGCGGAGGGCAGTTTTATGGTCTGTCTCTGAGGTGAGCATGCTGCACTGACTGCATGGCTCTGCACTGCACTGCACAGCGAGCAGCCCAGATGGTTCACAGCACTCCCAGCAACAGCTATTAGTTAAGAAGACTCTCACGGGTGGGTCAGTGAGAACTGTATGTAACACTGTGCCCTGGATGAGCAGGGGTGTGTGTGTGTGTGTGTGTGTGTGTGTGTGTGTGTGTGTGTGTGTGTGTGTGTGTGTCCTTGGGTATAAGTCTCTGGTCTGAGTCTGAGTTGGGATGGGGAGGGTGGAGTCACTTTGGAAGTGGAATCAAACTCTGGTTTTAACTAAATTATTTTACAAATCAACACTAATTGTTGTGGACTACAATTCTGCAAGTGAAACAGTTGTTGATACCCCTTCAGTCTCACTGCCTCTGTCCCTTAACTTAGTCAGTGACAAGAGTGTGATCTAACCAATATCAGAGTGTGAAATACAGTTCAGACTTACAATTACAGCAAGATGACTAGAGTTGACAAAGCAAAAATATGCTGGTATACACTTGAGAACGAAAAGGAAAGAAATGTAGACTGTGGCCTAGATCAGGTAACCCTCTCTTGGCATGCGTTTTAGAAAATTGCAATACTGCTGTGAAATAATTAAAGCATAGCTTTCCAAAGGGAATATAGGGACATGTACAAAGAAACTCTTTCAATTAAAAAGTCATAACTGCATTATCCAAAAGCAAAAAAAAGAAGTTTAATTAACTGTTATTATATCTTATAATAACATCTAAAAAAAAAAGAGTTTTTGCTTCTGTGTTGCTAAGAAACATATTGAACACTGTTGCTAGGATACAGTTAATTGGCTGCAGCCAGATCTCTGCTGTAGCATCTAGGACTTGAAATGTTTACACCTCAAAATAGCTTATATGAGTGGCCAGATATGCAGGCGTAAGCTTTCCGGCATGAGGAGTTCACACCTGTGCTGGTGGTCTCCTCGAGGAGCTAGCTATAGGCTAGAGCTCGACTACACCTGTACTGCCTGGTTGTTTTCTAAATGTTCTGTTGGGCTATCAAAGACAAGACTGAGATGTGCAATTTGTAAGAGAGATTTTTGAGACTTGGCGCCTGAATGTTATTAAAATCTCACCCTTTCAATGCTACTGGTCTCACCAAACGCTAAAATAAGCCTCTTTTTGAATAGTGTTTTGTGCATTCTGAAGGGGTGGTTCACATGTATATTACAAATCACCTTTTGTATATTTACATCCGGGTCACAGCTCTACAGAGCCGAAACAATTCAATTACACATGAAGAACTGAAAAGGACTGACCTCCATTAAAAAACACCATCGCCGCCTAAGATTACTCTGTGTTACAGAAAGGGGGGCCTAGACAACAAATGTCTAGACAAGACTAGACAAGACTGTAAGATTTGGGCCAAATGTGGGCCAGAAGCAAACCAGACTCCGCTTCTCTGTGGGGATGAGAGATGCCTCCTCCTTCACACCCACAGCCGCCGCCTCGACCAGAGCCTGCGGTCCGACCCAGTTAGACAAAGCTTCCGAGAAACCCAGGAGAGGGGGGAGAGATTCAATCACAATCGCATTAAGCGAGCTTGAAAGCCGGAGTCAGGCCCTAATGCGGTTATTCAGCCGCCGGAGCATCTATTCACAGTGCCGAAGAAGAAGAGTCACAGGGACTTTACAAGGCCGGGATTAAATCTCCACCACGGCCAGATGAAGGGGAGTGAGTGAAGAGAGGCTTCCTTCCTTTGTGAGGCAGCCATGATTGAGGTATGTCTCTTTCAATCTGGGAGCAGTGTGTCAGTATCAGTTTGTGGTGTGAGTGAGTGAGTGTGTGTATGTGTTTCTATTGGAGGTGTGGGTGTGTGTGTGTGTGTGTGTGTGTGTGTGTGTGTGTGTGTGTGTCTGTGTGTGTGTGTGTGTTTGAGTTGTAAGACTCCTTCACTAAGAAATAAAAGCTTTCCACTGTTTCAATCTTCACAGCAGGCCTTGTGAGAATTCTGAGAATATTCCCTTGGAGGTCAGGCCAACCTTGGATACTTGGGTATCGTAGTCGTCTGTGCCAGTGCCTGAGTGAAATCTGCCTGCTCTCCCACGGAACTCTCAACAAGCTTTAATCCATGCAGGCCCTCTCCCAGCAGTCGCCAATCTCCCACCGACAGAATACCCACTGTCACTCCATAACAGAGAACTACAGTAGTACTGCACATGACAAAGCCACTGTGTAAGATGACATTATGCAGCCTGCACACACACACACACACACACACACACACACACACACACACACACACACACACACACACACATGCAGCTTATTATATTCATGCTATTTCATAGTCCGTTCACGGAATTAGGAGACGTATGGAATTGGATAAAGAACTGCATGGCTGATAAAGATGAATAGCTGTGTCTGTATGTAAAAATGAGTATTTTTTAATGACAAGGAATTAGTAGGCAGTGGCTTGTTTTACTGCTGCCTATAAACCTGATGGTGTGTGCAGAGCATCTGGGAGTATAAAAGGTAAACACAAAGCTTGGCTGAAGGAGGCTGCCTTCCTCTCCCTCAGAGCGCTCCTTTAATTGAAGTCATATGTCTTCAGTCTCCAATGCACAGGCCTCTTAATGAGAGACAACACCTTTGGAAAAAAAAGAGAGTGATTGACGGGCCAATATTGCAAATGAATAGATCACACAAGCTTGACCGTAAGCCAATCACATTGACACAGACTCAATCAATATCGCCCCCTTTTGCTTTGGATAGGGATGGAAGGAGTTTGTAGAAGGTTCTAGAGGTTATGCTGCTGCTCTAATTCGTCCCATAACGAGAAATGAGCAGACACAGAGAGAGAGAAAGAGAGAGAGAGAGTGAGAGAGAGAGAGAGAGAGAGAGAGAGAGAGAGAAAGACAGGATGCAGCATAGAATGGAAGTACAGGTAGCTCTATCACTCAATAAGCCTCTCTACTTGAGGACTGAAACTGTCGATCAAAGACTCACACCACACGTGTGCTTGGATTGAGCGATGGAGACAGCAACAACAAAATCACGCGTACAGGACAAAACAATCAGATAACGGCAGCATCCTGCTTGTGTATTTTTCTTTAACTCTTTACTTTCAAGTCATTTTAATCAGGCTCCAGTGTGATTTGAAAAGAAATTTCCATCACAAAGGAGAGAGGATCCAGTCGCAGCGATCAGGCTTTTGTTCGCCCGGGCGGAGGATGCAAGCAACAACGGGCGACGACAAGGGCTTCCGTGGGGGACTTTAAGCTTTAAGTGTCGTCCACCAAGCGCCTGATTGAGAAGCGCCAGAGTGCCAGAATCAGAGGCTCGCAGCCATCAGTGCTGATTCAGGCCGACACACTAGAGAAGCCTGGTGGTGTGATGAAAGCGAGATGGCCGGTGACTAACAATCACGGCACACAAATGCCCATCACTGCTTTGTGGAGAAAAGTGGGCTTTTGTGCATCAAGCTTTATGCCTCAGTGGCAGCTTGAAGAAACCTCAAGAGGCCCTCATTAGAACATCCCTTGCATGAATTGACCACCTGGATAATCAAAAGGGGTGATATGAAGGATGTTTTGCATGTTTTTGTGTGTGTCTGTGTGTGTGTGTGTGTGTTGTGTGCACACTAATACTGCATGTGTCTCTGTGTAAACACACCAAAGTGTATAAAAGGGAAGAAAAAGGAATAGCTGTGCTTTTCATGATGAGGCCTTACAGTAGGAGGGAGGTCACTGTGAATCCGACTCTTTGTCTTCCAGTGGCGAGGGACCAGGAAATTGCTCTGGTTGGTGTAATATATAACAGCTCAAACTTTCAGCCAACTAAAGCCAGAGCCCACTGCTAGCCACTGCAGCATCTGGTCCAGGATATAAACCATGGCTATGACTGTCTCAGGCCAGCCGGCGGTGCAGGCTTATGAGGGGGAGAAAGAAAGCTAGAGAGAAAAAGAGAGAGAGAGGGGGGGGGGGCGTGGAGACAGGGAAAAAGGAAAGGAGAGGTTGGGTGAGAGAGAAATTCTCTAAGACATCGAGTGGGAACATGGAAGCATTAATGAACAAGTGAAGACAAGCGCGGTGGCAGCAGTTTTGCCTCCATTACCCATGATTGGGCTCAGGCACCATTGCCACTTACACCACCCTCATATTCAGACATAAACTCTCTCTCTCTCTCTCTCTCTCTCTCTCTCTCTCTCTCTCTCTCTCTCTCTCTCTACATCTGTATGTCTCGATCTCCAAAGCTTAGTCTACCTTCTCCTGACAGGTGGTCCTGACGGGTGTTGGGATGATGATAATGAATGAGATAAATGGCCTCCCCAAGCTGAAGATTGACATCACTGGGAAATCAAGAGGAGATATGAAGACAGATGTGCTCAGTGCACAGTGCATAAGGAGAGAGAGGTTTAAAAGAGAGAGCAAGAACAAGAACCTTAAGCAGAGGCAGAAACGGGGGGAAAAAAACACATGCAATATCTTTAAACATTATTCAAAGGCAGAACACTTCTCTCTCATCTTCTTGGTTAGACACACAACAGCCCAAAGGCAAGCCATAGTCCTTCCTCATTATCCTTTTGGTTAGGCCAACTGCTGTTTTCTCTAGACAGTTTTTTTTTTTTTTTTTTTTGGGGGGGGGGGGGGGGGTAAAGTGGGCTTGTCATTAAAGAGCAGTACAGAGAGAGAAACAAGGGACGCAATCATTAGCCGAAGCTGTTAATTTAGCTTCCCCTCACTCCTGGGAGCCAATAGGCTGTCAGGGCTGAAGGAAGAGTGATTCTCTTCTTCGCGCCCTGTCTCTGTGCCGCACTGAAACAAATCAGCTATTTATATCTGGCACAGCAACAGCTCTCATGAAGAGTAGGTGTCGTCTGAAACTAGCTCACTGTCACAATCCCTCTCAGCTTTGCTTTACAGTAAGACAGTGTATGCTAACACTTGTAGCATGGTAATAGACATAGCTTTACGGTAACATACTGTAACACCTGTAGCAAAGATTAACTTCAACCCCTCTCTGCCTGTAGTGTGCAGAACCAGGCCACACACAAGCATACTGTATGTTGGTACCTTTATGGCGTGTTGTGTGGCATATAAATCTTGCTGCACACACAGTCCCACTCTCTCCTTGGGTTATCTGCAGGCTCTTATATGTTATATCCTCCATGAATTATAGATCACAGTATCCAGTCACTTGTTATTTTTATTCCCTATGGAGACAAAGTGCATTCTAGGAGCGTATAGGATGCTGTTAGCTGATGCTGGGTGAGGACAGAGTATCTCTGCTGAGGATGTGGTTAAAGAATTCATTGATTAATTTGCTAAATCAAAAACCTATAGTGATGTCAGATTGAATGGCAAGAAAATGTCTTTGATTAAACAGGACAGTTGTCTAGTGTGGCAATATGACAACCTTTTGTTGCCATTTGTTGCAGTGTGTGTTGACGGTTGCGGTCAGCAAATGAACGCTCCGTTATGTATTCAGAGCTTGTTTCCTGGGAGGCCGGCTGTCTTTATTGATGACTCTGTTTGATTGCCAAATGTCTGAACTCATAAAACTTTGATACTCGGCCTCTCCCAGTGCCCGGTCCCAGAAGTCCAGATCCTGTCAGATGCTTATAAATATTCAGCTCCGGTGACTGATGGTTTGTTTAGTTCGATCTCCAGCCACAGACGGACCGGACCCCCCCTGGTGGGGGTGGGGTGGGGGGGTTCAGAACCCTGACTCTGGTCCAGCTGGCTGTGTGGTGCGAGTGAGGATGAGCCACAGGGTCCATATGCTGTATGACGTGTAGGAGTCGGTCAGACTTACAGTAAAACTCCCTCAGATAGCTTTGACCATCAGAGGTTCATTTTCAGTTACTGTTTCTGTGTGAGAGGGGCATTGGTGTGTGTTTGTGTGTGTGTGTGTGTGTGTGTGTGTGTGTGTGTGTGTGTGTGTGTGTGTGTGTGTGTGTGCGCGTGACATTTGTGTGTATCTTTCTGTGATCACATAATTCAAAGAAGGAAAAAAAATGCAATGCAGAGAAAGATGTTACCATCATGTCACAATTGTGTTATTTTATTATAAAAATCACCAGCAATCCCCCAAGCTGCTGTTAATCTTGTCACAAGGGAATGGGAGATAGTACAGTATACGGCTGTACCAGCTAACATACTAATACACAAGTGCACACGAAATAGACCAGATTGCAGAGAAACAACAGCTGTGACAGACACACTCATTATGCACACAAAAACACACACACACACACACACACACACACACACACACACACACACACACACACACACACACACACACACACACACATACAGAGGAAGAGAATTGTGCTGAGGCAAAGTCAAGCACCCACAGATTCTTGTTCACACATGCACACAAATACTTGCAACACCCTCTCTGAAGTAGCTCAAACAGTGAGAGAGAGAGAGAGAGAGAGAGAGAGAGAGAGAGAGAGAGAGAGAACAAGAGAATCACCTTGTGAACTTTCTCTGCAGCACAAAGAGAAAATAATGAGTAATCTACTGAAAGAACTAACGTATTCAAAAAAGCACCCGTCACCCCCCTCCCTCCCTCCCTTCCTCCCCAGCCGCTCGCCCTATTAGAAACACGGGGATTCAAATCAAATAACCTCCAATTAGAGCCGCAGTCTACGCTACGCTAGCTAATATCACAGCAGTGGCGCAAGCTAGCCTGTGTGGAGAAACTGTGTGTTTATTACAACAAATCCATCTTCCAGATAGCTCTCCACTGAGAGACATGAACACATGGCAGTGCTGTGCAGGGCTACAATGCTTTTTAAAGGCAGTCTTGCTCTTCAATGCTGTTCGACTTGCTGGAAACAGCCAATTTCATTCACCGCTAGCTCTGCTGGTTTTTTATTGAGTGGAGTCCACTTCCTTCCTTTGCTTGCTTGCTCAGGAAGCAGCATACCGCTGAGGCAACCGTTGACGATCAACAACATCATTAACATCCACATGCAGCTCACAAATTTTCATTGATCCATATAAAACCCGACTGTTGATTTGTGATTGTCTATATTTATGTCCAAACATGTGGCTGTTACGTGGTTGAATAAGCACTGGCCTTATCCCTTGTGGTACAAG
>JAODXP020000017.1:2997487-3017487 GCA_027497455.2 Sardinella longiceps
AAGACAGGCTGACAAAAAAAAAGAAAAAAAAGAAAAAGAAAGAGAGACTTTTTGTCCCTACTTTTTTTGGGATGTTTGAAGAGATAATGTTCCCATGATGCACAGCGAGAGGGCAATCAGTAAGACAGGCACAAACCAGACCGGACCAGAGACGGATCTAAGCCAGATCAGGCCCGGATGTGAGCCATATCAGGATTTGTTTCTGAGGGTTTTGTTAAGAATCTCAATGGACCAAGCCTGAGGCACAGTGCCAGTGGGGAAGTGCTTAGAGGCGACCCAGAGGGTGGAGAACAACAACACACAACACAGAAACACCAGAACAGGAACCGGCAGAGAACACGGGACACATTAAGCACTGAAGAAGGCACAGGATGTACAGTGGGGACAGAGGCAACATAGAGGGACACATTTAGGCCTGGAAGCGATAGAGAGACGGAGCTGACACACACACACACACACACACACACACACACATAAAAAAGTGACAGGAGACACAAGACAGGACGACAGAAAGTGTTCTTAAGACAAGACAGAACACGCAGTGATTCAAGATTCAACTCTCAGCTGAAAAGAGGATTCTGAAATATTTCTGACCATGAATCGTTTTATTAACCAGGCATGTGGGAACAAAAAATGTAAATGGGGTAAAAACATGCGGTGCGTTTTCTTGTCACTAAAAAAGCCTGCTCTCTTTTTTCGTTCCTTTCCTTTCTCTCCCGTTTTCTCTCTCTGGCACATCAATACTCCTCTCTCCAGTCCTACCCTTCCCCCACACCTGCTCTCTTCCCTGTCACACTCCCTCTTCATCTTGCTCTCGTTTTCTCATCCTCTTTTCCTTCTAGTCTCTTCTCCTGGGCTGGTGCCTTCTCCTCTGCCTCTTCTGCTTCTCTCTCTCTCTCTCTCTCTCTCTCTCTCTCTCTCTCTCTCTCTCTCTCTCTCTCTCTCTCTCTCTCTCTCTCTCTCTCTCTCTCTCTCTCTCTCTCTCAGCTGTGGGGCGGTTCATTATTTAGTGAGCTTCGCTGGACCAGGAGGACAGGGACTTGGGCACGGCAGCTGTGCGCTTCCTGGCCTGCTTTACATAATTCATTCTGAAATGTGATTAAAGACAATGCATGCCGAGGAGGAGAGCCACAACCTCCTGAGACACACTGACACACTGAGAGAGAGAGAGAGAGAGAGAGAGAGAGAGAGAGAGAGAGAGAGAGTGTGTGTGTGTGTGTGTGTGTGTGTGTGTGTGTGTGTGTGTGTGTGTGTGTGTGTGTGTGTGTGTGTGTGTGAGAGAGAGAGAGAGAGAGAGAGAGAGAGAGAGAGAGAGGGTGATGGGGTGACTCAGGGGAGGAGAGAAATGAATGGCATAAGGCCCTGCACTAGAGAAGGTGCTTACAAACACATATAGGTAGACACACACACACACACACACACACACACACACACACACACACACACACACACACACACACACACACACACACACACACACACACACACACACACACTCTATCTCCCTATGCTATATCCACACATAGACATGAAGTAGCCTATCAGTCACATTTAGACACACTCAGTATTCTATATTTACATACTGTAAATGATGTCTCTTTCACCTTGAAACACTCACACACACACACACACACACACACACACACACACACACACACACACACACACACACACACACACACACACACACACAGAGGTGAAACCAGGCAGGTGGCTTATAGACATTTCATTGTGAACAGACAGCACAAAGGGCACTCCAGCAAAGAGAAGTAGCTGATAATGAAAAAGATAGAGCTCCTGTTCTGGCTGCCCCTCCTTCCTCTCTTTCTCTCTCTCTTTCACCTCCAATCCTTCGCTTCGTCTCCTGAGTAATTCTCCTTCCATCTTTTATTCCTTCTAACCTCTCCTTTCCACTCTATCTATCTCTCTCTCTCCTCTCTCTCTCTCTCACTCGTTCTGTTTCCCTTTCTCTACCCCCCCCCTCTCTCTCTCTCTCTCTCTGTCTCTCTGCCTCACTCGTTCTGTCTACTTTTGTCTCTCCTGGATCACTGTAATCCGCTTATTGTCAAACAGACTGGCACTTGGGTGCAGGAAGCTGTAGTCCTGTGTGTGTGTGTGTGTGTGTGTGTGTGTGTGTGTGTGTGTGTGTGTGTGTGTGTGTGTGTGTGTGTGTGAGGATTGGCCGTGTACCTGGTGTTATCCGAGTCAATGGTGTGAAACAGCTTTTCCAGTTCCTCCTCGTTCAGGGTGCCATCAGAGAAGAAGCCCAGAAACTCGTCCAGAGACAGTTTCCCATCGTCTGCAAGACACACACACACACACACACACACACACACACACACACACACACACACACACACACACACACACACACACACACACACACACACACACACAACAAGAGAGAAGACTGATCTTAGTATGTTCTTTTTATACCCACTGAAGTCATTGCACTTACAAACAACAACACATACATGTAGAAAGGCAGCAGTATTTGCAAATAAAAAGTACATCTTTTTGCTCAAAATCTAATCCAATCTAATGTGCTGATTAATTAAAGCTTGATTACACGTGAAATAGACATAATCTGCTCATTATTATTGATTCATTATCATAATGATAATCATTATTATCATTAGCGTCATGTTTGTTATCATCACAGCATCATAATCCACGCTGTCAACATAATCAACACAACTACCGGGAAAATTATAATCAAAGAAGATCCCAAATCACAATAATTTGAGTTGATCTGCATTTACAGGCATCCATGTAGACCAAGTGTTTTTACACAACATTAGGCATCTCACAGTGGTTTCAGCTTGAACTGCAGAACTGACAACCACAGTTAATGCTGTGAATCTTACACAAATTCCTCCACACAAAATTGAGCTCAGCGAAGATTAATTTGTTCTGTCCACAGGACTCTCCATATTTTGTCTGTGTATGAGTGCAAATGTAATTAATATGTAGTGCTTCCGTTTATTGTGCTCAGTAAAGACAACACAAGAGAAAGTAAACAGGGAAGGCAGACTACAGTCATTCCCAAGCTGATTCACAGTACTCAGTTCTGGCTGTTTGCCCAGCTTTTGGGAGGAAACATACAGTTCTGATGGCAGAGTAACTGCGGGATAATTTGCTCTAATATAGAAGTCATAGAGCTAGCTCTATAGTCTAGAACACACACACACACACACACACACACACACACACACACATGTACACACACACACACACACACACACACACACACACACACACACACACACACACACACACACACACACACACACACACACATGTACACAGACACACACACACACACACACACACACACACACACACACACACACACACACACACAGTGCTTGCAGCAGGGCTTCCATACAGGTAGACTGAGGTCCCTGGAGCTTTCTATGTTCAGCTGGAGAGACTCGGAATGAAATATTCATGGACCTGAGCAAGGCGGTGAAGTTGCTAAACTGGACTTCTGGTTACTGGACAAATTGGGCAGTGGTGAGATGGAGGAGGAAAGTGAATAAGTGCTTATTCTCTAAGAGAGAGAGAGAGAAGAGGCTGAAGAAAGAGGTCTCTACCATAAGGCAATAACGTGACATATATACGTGAGGAGCTTTAAAATAGGAAATGCTTTCAAACGTACCCCTTAGAATAAAACAGCAGAACTATTTCTCCTATCCTCTTTTCTTATTTTTTTTCTCTCTCTCTCTCTCTCTCTCTCTCTCTTCTCTCTTTACGCTTCTTCCTTCCTAGTTGTGAGTGAGTCTAACCACTGCTCACTCCGTTCTTTCTTTTGTCCTTTCTCTCTAACCTTCCTACTTCTCTGCTCTTCCTCCCCCTCTTTTCTCCTCCTTCTACTCCCTCCCTCCCTCTCCTTTGCTCTCTCTATCTCTCCTCTCTTCTGTCACTGTCATCTATTTCTTCTCTGGCCTCACAGATGCCCACTTTGGCACTGAAGGCTTGACATAAGTGATTGCGCTGGGGTTGTGCCCGGACGGCGACACGCCCTCGTTTCCACCCACACGACAGCACAGCACCCCCACATCACCACCACCATCCGCCCTCCGCCCACCAGCCACCCTTTTCACCCCGCCCACCTGCTCACCCTGCTCAACCC
Source organism: Sardinella longiceps (assembly GCA_027497455.2). NCBI lineage: Eukaryota > Metazoa > Chordata > Actinopteri > Clupeiformes > Clupeidae > Sardinella > Sardinella longiceps. The sequence goes on from JAODXP020000017.1 coordinate 3,001,623, forward strand.
TGGGGTCTGCCATCGGATCGTTATTTCCATACATAAACGAAGAAGGCAATGTGCATATATGCATGAGTCTTGGGTATGTAAATGTGTGTGTATGAGTGTATGAGTGTGTGAGTGTGTGTGTGTAGAGTACGTCTGTGTTTGTGTATATCTCTATGTGTGTGTGACAGAGTGTTTGGCTGTGTGAAGGTGGAGATTGGAAACCTAATTAAACACTGACCCACTTTTTTCGGGGCTGCACCCCACTAAGGAGTTCCGTGTGCAGCAGAAATAGGAGGCCTCACTTGCCCCCCCCCTTCCTCCCCCTCCCTCCTCCTCCTCCTCTTCCTCTCCTTCTCCCCACTTCCCCGTGCTGCTGAGCTGAGCTGAGCTGGAAGTGGTGTTCAGCCCAGCTTATTGCCCACTGTGGATCAGCTGAGGGGAATGGATGGCGGTAGCTGTCGAACCACGGCGCTGCTGCTGTACCATTTGCCATCACCGGTCGGCTCTGCCGCAAAGCTGGGATCTCGTCATCGACCGGAGGGGCCACGTTGGCAAACACACACGAGGGTAGATTTGATTTCTGGAAGATTCCAGGTGATGAATGGGGCAAGTTACAGGATGTTCTTGGAGGGGTGTGGGGGGAAGGGGGGTCCTGATGGAGGGATGAACATACAAGACGGAGGGGAAGAGGAGATGAAAAACTTGGGCTGGAATAAATCACTGCAGCGCGGAACATTCACAGCCCATTTAGGCCGACAGCCTCAGTGAGCCAGCGCTTGAATTCATTTTTCAGCTTCTGTCATAATCAGCGAGTGGGGGTGGCAAAGATCCATTGTGTGTGTGTGTGTGTGTGTGTGTGTGTGTGTGTGAGAGAGAGAGTGTATGTCTCTCTCTGTGTCTCTGTGTGTGTATGTGTGTGTGTGTGTGTGTGTTAGTAGTGAGGTTACTGTGGCAATGAGGCCTGGACACCAATCTGACTGTAACAGACCAGAGGGGCAAAATTAGCATTCACTGTCTCCCCCCCACAATCCCCCCCCCCCCCCACCCTACCCTCTTTCTTTTGTGTCCCTTTCATCCATTGGGCCCCAGTGCCACCTCGGAGGCGGCCAAACATGAGCCACTGAGACACACAGACACACACACTCACACATCCCTGTGCTCTTACTCTTTAATGGGTTTCTTTTTGGGTCCTCCGTGTTTGGTCGTCATGGCAACCGGTGAGAGAGAAGCAAGAGAGAGAGAGCTGGCCTTCTCTGGGATGGCTCAATCTTTCCTTGTCTCTGTCTCTCTCTCTCTCTCTCTCTCTCTCTCTCTCTCTCTTTCTATATATATATCTTTCCCTCTATCCATCCTTTCCATTTGTTTTCTCTCACTGCTCGCTGTCCTTCTCTACATTTCTATTCAGGTGCTAAGTCTCTGTCTCTCCCCTCCTCCTCCCTCCTCTTTCCCCCCTTCACCTCTCTCTCTCTCTCTCTCTCTCTCTCTCTCCTCCACTTCTCTGTCATTTCGTCGTCTCCCACTCATTTCTTAATTCACAATCCTTCCTCTCTGCCAATGACCTAATACACTCTGAAAGGAAGGAAGGAGGAGGAGATATTCATTCAATTCCGCACCTCTCCTCCCTCCATCCCTCCCCTCCATCCCTTCTTCCCCTTCACACTCCCCTCTTCTCTTTATCTCCAGCTCCCATTAAGAACCTCCTCTGTGCTATTATCTCGGTGTTCAGGTGCTCTGTGCAGACAATGCCAACCAACGCTCGGCGCTCGGCACTGGCACAGAGACCCCCTGCCAGCCTGGGATCACAATGCCCTTCCGCACTGATAAATAAAGAGAGGATTTCATTAGTGTCACAGCACAGGAAAAAAAAGTGCTGCGTTTGCTTGCGCTCGTGCCGTGCTGTGCTGTGCCTAACGCCAGCCAGATAGAGAGAGAGAGAGAGAGAGAGAGAGAGAGAGAGAGAGAGAGAGAGAGAGAGAGAGAGAGAATAATGGACAGGGGCAACTGGACTATTTAGGATAATAAATATACTTGCTGTGGAAAACAGTTGGTGTGGGCAAGGAAAGTTCCTGAAGGGGACATCTGGGTGCTGGCTCTGGGAGCATCCCGTTGGGACGAAGAAGGACGGCGAGGAAAGAGAGTTGGGTTGCCAGAGAGGGCATTCAGGGCTGTCGCACACTGCTGCAACTGGGACGGCTTAGAGTGTGCAATCCAAACACACACACACATACGCACATACGCACTCACACACACACACACTCACACACTAACACACACACACATTCACACATGTAAAGGTAGCTTAAACTCAGCAATTCAGACAGACATGCGTCAGAGCACACACTAACGAGATACGCAGGGGCATAAGCAGGTACAGAGTTTGGGAAAGTTGAAACACACACACACACACACACACACACACACACACACACACACACACACACACACACACACACACACACACACACAGTGCCCTGTGGCAGGGAGCAGTTGTGAATGTGGTGATGAATGGGCAGCAGAAGTGGCTTTCACAGAGCTGCCAGTTCTCCCTCTGCTGTGGCATCCATCAGCAGTATTAAAGCAGCCCCACCTGTCAGGAGCCCGCTGGTACCTCAATCCATACTTCACCCCAACACAAAGCATACTCATCCACCCCAACACAAAGCATACTCATTCACCCCTACACAAAGCATACTCGTCCACCCCTACACAAAGCATACTCGTCCACCCCAACACAAAGCATACTCGTCCACCCCAACACAAAGCATACTCATCCACCCCTACACAAAGCATACTCGTCCACCCCTACACAAAGCATACTTCACCCCAACACAAAACATATTCGTCCCCCCCTACACAAAGCATACTCGTCCACCCCTACACAAAGCATACTCGTCCACCCCTACACAAAGCATACTCATCCACCCCTACACAGAGCATACTCATCTACCCCTACATAAAGCATACTTCACCCTAACACAAAGCATACTTATCCACCTCTACACAATGCATGATGCTCCACCCCAACACAAAGCATGCTTCACCCCAACGCAAAGTACACTACTACATCCTTAGACAAAGCATGCTATGACCCTGTACACACCTACTGTACACACACTTACTACAGCCTCACATGGACCATACTGCAATCCCAGGAGCATACTACAAAGAGCATACTACTGCTACTCTATCTACCACAGCAAATATCAACCCAACTAAGCAACTCTGGTTGGGGGTGAAGTTGGGGTGAAGTTGGAGAAGCGGTGAAAAATCCGACCCTCCCTGTAGAGTACAGTACACTCTCACTTCTCTGTGCCTATCAGATTTGATTACATTGACATTATGCCGATAAATGACTGTAGCAAAGCGGAGGAGAATGGAAGGCCATGACGTTTGCTCTTTCATTAGGGCCCCTAAGATTGCGAAATCAAACCTTTCTAAACAACGAATAGGCTTCCCTGATCTAATTGCAGAAGAGGTGGAGAGGAAAAAGCAAATCACATTAGAGCCGCGCATCTTCATGATTAAACGCAAGAGAGCGCTCCTTTATGAGGGCCCCAGCCAGCCACCAAATCAATTAATGCATATTAAAGCAAATCTTGTTAAGCTTCCATTCACTGGGGCAAACACACAAGGACCCTTTGACACCCCAGCGGCAAAGCCACGGTTGACGAAGAAGAAAGCAGGCTAAGCGCAGTCAGGCTGACTGACGGATGTGCGGTATGTCGAGGCGTCTTTCCAATCTCCGCAGACACGACTTAACGAAAGTGGAAAACGGAGGTGAAGGGTGGAGGACAGTGTGTGTGTATGTGTGTGTTTGTGTGTGTGTGTGCTGGACCTTGTCTGTGTTCTGTTTGAGAGAGAGAGAAAGAGTGTGTGCGTGTCTTCTCCTTAAGTGAGTGTGTGTGTGTGTGTGTGTATGTATATGTGTGTGTGTGTGTGTGTGAGAGAGATAGTGTGTGTGTGTGTGTGTGTGTGTGTGTGTGTGTGTGTGTGTGTGTGTGTGTAGGGGGGGTGGGTATTACATGCTTTCTCTTCGATCCCGCCAAACCAATCAGACATGCAAACCAATACTACAATGCAACAAAGCATCAGTTCTCTCTTTCCCAGTCCCTCTTTGCCCGCCTTGCGTCTCTTCTCTCTCCAGCGGGAGACAGAAATGAGAGTTGATTACCTGGGCTGTGATGCAGCACAATGAAACAAACTATCACTGTCAGTCTGGGGGTAGGGAGGGGGGGATGGAGTCTAATCAACCCATGAGGAGAGAGAGATGCTTTATTGTGCCCTTTCATTGTATTCAGACAAGGTGAGTGAGAAAATGTGTTTGTGTTTGTGTGTGTGTGTGTGTGTGTGTGTGTGTGTGTGTGTGTGTGTGTGTGTGTGTGTGTGTGTGTGTGTGTGTGTGTGTGTGACGTCAGTGAATACCACATGATTATACTCATTTTCTGTAATTCAGCTTTTAGTGAATCTGGATAAAAGGAGGGTGGACACACTCACATGCACACACACACACACACACACACACACACACACACACACACACACACACACACACACACACACACACACACCTGTCTCTGGGTTTGAATGAAGCTGAGAAGACAGCATGGAAAATCACACAATGAATGAACATGTTTGGCATCTGAATGACCTGTAATGGTGTTGAAATGCAAGAATAGTGCTTGCATAGGCAAAGAGACGCTTGTTTGTTTAGTGAGCTACTGGCAGAGGCATCCTTTGGTCAAAACCACCATTAAATATGCTCTCAGTACAGATGCTGACTCAAGGAGAAAGGTGCTGAAGTGTGTATTATGTGTGTGTGTGTGTGTGTGTGTGTGTGTGTGTGTGTGTGTGTGTGTGTGTGTGTGTGTGTGTGTGTGTGTGTGTGTGTGTGTGTGTGTGTGTGTGTGTCTGTGTGTGTGTGTGTGTGTGTGTGTGTGTGTGTGTGTGTGTGTGAGGAGTCGAGAAACAGAGAACGCAGGGGAGAAGAGATCAAAGCCGAAGCAAAGAAGTATGGAAAGAATGACAGACGATAGACTGCACCAGAGGGGTGTTACTGTAGGAAGAACGAATAGAAGATCAGAAAAAAGAGAGAAGAGAGAATTTATAAAGAAAAATAAGAAGGATGAGAAAATGATGGAGATAAGATAAAAAAGACAAGAGAAAACATACTGATACAATAAAGTTCACACACACACACACACACACACACACACACACACACACACACACACACATACACACCCACCCACACACACACACACACAAACACACACACAGACACACTCTCTCTCTCTCTCTCTCTCTCTCTCTCTCTCTCTCTCTCTCACACACACACACACACACACACACACACACACACACACATTTGTGTTAGCAATTTAGCAAGATTGGTCTGATTTAATGCATGGAGGATTAGTCTCTCTAAGCTAATTTCCTGTCTTATTGAAATCCTATTGCATAAAGGTGAATACCCCAGTACAGGAAGTAGCTACAGTATATGCAGTATTGCAGTATTGCTCAAGCACCAACACACAACTGTTGTTTGGAGAGCACAGAGAGCTCAAAGCCATCAAACTGCTCTCTTTGTATTTTCACTTGCCTGCTTGGACAGATACTAAAGAAAGAGAGGAGTAAGAGAAAGACAGAAAGAAAGAGAGAGAGAGCGAAGAGAGAAAGAGAAAGAAAGAGAGAGAGAGAAGGGCAGAGATTGTAGAGAGTAGAAGAGTGCAATATAAGAGACAGACAGAGAAAAGTGATGAAAGGTTAGCTTGCTTAATTGATAGAAGCCTGACGGAGAAATGAAGAGGAATGATGTGGGTGATGGGGGCCAAGGGAAGCTTCAGGGAGCCGGCTGTGTGTGTTAGTGATGAAGGTGGGATCTGACCTGAAATTGGATTTTCATTTGATTAAAGCCCTCCACCATCTGGAGACGGTGCAATCATATGGAGATGATCAGGACGCTATGGAAACAACCGAGAGAGTTCCGTGCCCTCGTGTCAAGAGCCCCCAGTATGCTGTTGTAACCAAGGGTAACGGGGCACGGGGAAGATTGCGAAGAGGGCAGACGTGATTATGGCCCCTAACCTTGAGGGATCCATTCTTTTGACGACCCCCACCAGCCTATATTGCAGCCCTAATAACATGCTTTCCTCAAAGTGGGATGGATGTGTGCAATCACAGTGCAAGAGTTCGAGATGCTCACTGACAGAGCAAATATGTCAATGCATCAAAGCATATTGTATCCCCCATATGAGACCAGCAGGTACACGTCGGTAGAGGCCATATGAACAGCATGCTCTGCCCTGCCCTGCCCTGTCCTGCATGAATGACCAAAGACGAGCTTATTTCCTCAGCTTTCACTGACCACAGATGGATATGGATGAGGGGAGATGGTGCTATGCAGAGAAAAATTAGGCTTTGGCTATCTCTTTTTCCTTTTTTCTCTCTTTCCTTTTCCCTCTCTCTCTCTCTCTCTCTCCTCTCTCTCTGACTTCTCTCTCCCTCTCTCTGAGTCCCTCTTGCTCATTTGCTCGTCCTCCTCCAGCAGAAATTGCAGAACTTTTTTCACTGTCCCTGAGTCCCTGAGTGTGATTGCACAAAAACAGCATGCGTGGGGGAGGGGTGTGCATGGGGGTGTTGGCTGAAGGTCATGCAAAGCTGCGGGAAAAGACTTTGCAGGGAAAAAAGAAACTTTATGCGACGTGGAGATGAAAAAGCTGCTCCCAGCTGGGACGGCTTTCCCCACCGGCAGATGGTCACACAAAGTGAGAGGAGCACTTTTGAGCTTGTTTTAAAAGCTTGCCTTCCAGACTCACACACTCTTACACACACACACACACACACACACACACACACACACACACAAACAACACACAGACTATCATAAACTCTGACGGTACACATTCTCACCCACCCACAGGCAGGCAAAGCTATACAGAGATCCACTAATTAACTGACACCTTAAATGTCATTTGGACAGAGGCCCTAGTGGGCCTTTGATTACAGCACCATGTCCACACACACACACACACACACACACACACACACACACACACACACACACACACACACACACACACACTTTCAGCTCAACGACACCCTGGCATCCCTTCCAGATCAGCAGGTTCACCAAAAGCCCCCCCCCCCCATGCTCAGTAATAACCTTCCTTTTCACAAGGTATCTCTCCTGTCAATCTGAATCTCTGCTATACAAACCCCAGAGCATAGAGAAGCCTGTGTGTTGTTTTTGTGTCAGAGAGGCTGGAGAAAGGCAGGAATTCAATCAACAGATTTTCCCCCCCTTTTCCTCTTTAGCTTTTGGAACGCTGTCTTTGTTGTGTACGCTGGTAATCCTACCTCATTTATCTGCAGAAGAGATAGGCGAGAGAGAGAGAGAGAGAGCTGCGCCAGAGAGAACGCCTAAGAGATTTCCCTAAAGTGAGAAGCCAGATAAGGACGGTGTTCAAGAGATCTGCAACTGTCTGCTTCAGTGGTGGCACGCCTCGACTTCACACATGCTTTTTTTTGAGGTAGTTAGTGCTTTTCACAGGTACGTAAGTTTGAAAAGGTGTTTCGGCTCTTAAGCTGCACATCTCGTTTCCTTTGCATCAAGCTGTTTCTCTCAGTGATTAAAAAAGGTCATAGCAGCTCTCTCTCTCTCTCTCTCTCTCTGTGTGTGTGTGTGTGTGTGTGTGTGTATGTAGCATAGGCTTTAGCTAGAAAGGTCAGGTTAGTGATTCAGCCTCAATAATTCACACACTTACTCCCAACGTGACGCAACAGATCACATTCTTACTCCCAATATGACGTAACAGATTACGTATATTCTTATTCCCAGTGTGATGCAACAGATTATTTTCTTTTTGTTTATAGTTAAACATGCTCTCGCTATGTAGCATACTGAAACATCAAGCTAAAACAGGTAAGGAGAGGACTCTGACACCGTGTCCTAACTGAAAGCGACTGTCGGCTTGTCGTGTAGCATTGACTTTCACTGTCTACATAGGATGCGTTAAATACGACGCTCTATTCTATTAGATTTTCTATTCAATCAGGCAGAGCAACTGCGCCTGAAATAGAAATGGACAGATCGACTAAAACATCGCGTAGCAATGCGACTAGTCGTGTTGCATCGCATAGCATTCAGTTAGGACATTCCAATAGAAAACAACGTGATGGAACTCTTTTTGACGCACAAATGCAGTCGCATCGCTTTCAGTTAGGACGCGGTGTGACTATTGTATCTACTGTCTGTCCTACTGTATGTGCTGCCAATGTAAGCTTCCCTAGCATGCCTTGGTGATGGGCAGTCACTGGCATCTCAAGATGGTGTCCCTGCTGTTCAGCTTTGCTTCCGGCCAAGCAAACACAATTACAGTATGTGGAAAATTGTGATCCTAGCTTCCTGCTATCTAACTACGACTAGGATCAAGAAAGGGTGGGTGAGTTTGGCGGTCACTGCTGCCCATCTTTCTCCAACGAGTCTTGCCCAGCCAATGGCAGCTCTGCCAGAGAGTCCACTGGCATGGGGTGCTGGTGCTGCCATGCCAACCCGAAGAGGAAACTGGCACAGTGGGGATGTCAGGGGAAGCTGAGTTCAGCCCAAACCTGCCACGGCTCTTCTTACACGACATGTCTGCTTCAGGAGGTGTGCTATCACAACTCTTACCCTGGATGAATATGCTAACTCACCCCATGCCACATGTAATCACGGCTGATCAGTCCACCCTGTCCACACAGTGGGTCAATATACCATCTGGGCACCTCCGGGTGCAGCATAGCAGCGTGGGAAAGACTGGGCATCCTCTGGTACTACACCTCTAGGCAGAGGACCCAGGCCAGCCTACGCGGCTTCTGTTACTGTAAAACATCCAGCTCTGAGTTCTCCTCCCGGGGTATAGAGATACAGGAGCCTGTTGTTCTCCCTGGGCAGATATGCTGATACAGTCTCTTCTGCCCCACAGAGCACAGAGGCAGGCAGACAGAGGTGTGCAAGATGTCAAAGGAGTAAGAAGAACTGGTTTTGTTCTGCAACAAAAAAATAAAAAGACTGTATCATCGCAGGTTCTTGTGGAGGTGTTGGGAGGGGACCATGGTGGTGACTTTATCTCAAAGCCAATCACAAGACAATAATATTGGCCACACACACCTTTTTGAGATGACAATATCACAGTGACCAATGTGGTGTGTGCACACAATCTGTCTCTTTGCTGTAGAGTAATCATTATTTCATACACTCCCAAATTATTAACAAAAAAAAGGTACCACACAGATGGTAATGAACATGGCCAGGACATAATACTTAGCAAACCGTGAAAACAAGCGGCAGGCAAGCAGCCGCTGAGCAAAAGTGTTGACGCTGTCGGATGTGTGAGTAGGGGGTGCCACCGACAGTCGACAGCGGGTCTCCGTGGGCCCTGTGCCAGGTGTGTGTGTGTGTGTGATGGGACCCAGGGGCACCTGTCGCACCTGTCAGCCACTCGTCTGCTTCCTCTTTTAGCGCCTTGTGCGGCGCGGTGCTGTGCCGTGTGAATGCACCTAGCTAGTGTTTCTGCAGAGGGGACATAACCAGGCCCTGGATGATGACAGCAGATGCTCAGGAGGATGAGGTTGGCTTTGTCTGACAAATGACAGCTGTGCCACGTACCCTAGACACTTGGCAGAAAAGACCCTTCACCAGTCACATGTCATAGTGTCACACTCAATGGCCCATTCAGCTTATACAGCAATAATATGTTTGGCAATGGAATCTCAAAATAAACTAACCCAAGAAGCTACAGATTAATTAAAAAACTAAATCTGAATATAATAATACATCATCTACATATTACTGAGATCAGTTTTGAAAATTGGTCATTGGGACTATATTCTATGAAAATTCTCAGATCAGAGAATTGCCTGGAACAAAAATACTTTCAATACTTTATGTAAGTAGACAGAGGCAGCAGTGCAGGGCCGTGGATGGATACATATTTGCCCTGTAACGGTATGTGGTTTCAGACCTGTATAGCAAATCTGACTTCTAAGAAATTTTTGCACCTCAAAAAGTATCAAGAGGGGGAAGAAAAAAACTTCAAAGCACTCTTTAACTTTAGAACCTTTGATCCTAAAATCTGCCGGGCTACAAGCCATCCTGGAAAAGGTTCAGATGCAGCGGCAGCAGCAGCAGCAGCAGCCATGTGAGTGGAGGTGTAGAGTCGTTAGCAGCGCTGCACAAGGCACTGGGAGATATTGACAGAGTTATGCTAAAGCAGGCCTGCATTAAATCTACAGATAATTCCAATGCATCAGCATTCTGTGATAAGCAGATGAAATCCGTGAAAGGCTCCCTCAAGAGACTCTGTGATTTCCAGCGCTTATTAAAATTGAAAAGGGAGGAAAAACAAGAAGAGACACCAGAAAAAAAAAACAGCCTGAAAAACTCTCACCCAAGCACAAATGCAAACGCAGCTTGCAGTTGGCTGTCTCTTAAAGGCTTGTATATCAGCCTGCAGACAGTGTGTCTCGTTGGTTTGTGAGGCTGCTCTCCTCCTTAGAACCCCCACCCCCACCCCGCCTCCTCCTCCCCAACCCTCCAACCCGAGCGCAGTGAGTGGGCTGAGCGGTCAGAGAGCATCTCTCTCAGGGGCCAGCCGTAATGGAAGGCTATCGGCTGATCTGAAAGAAAACGAAAGGAAGACAAGACTGCCTTTCTTCTTTCTCTCCGCGTCCCGCAGGGTGGCCTGGACCGAGAGCGAGACAGAAAAAAAACAAAACAAAACAAAAAAACGAACAAACAAAACACAACACAACACACGCTGATTTTGACAACGCGCACCGGCTGACGGCACGTTTAAAGAGTGCAACCACAGGTCGGACCGCTGATGCTTTGGCTCCCTGCCTTATTGTTTTCTCCAGATCTGACAGGATGGGGGAAAAAAAGCCAGCAGAGAAGCAGAGGAAACAAAGCATCTGCCCACAGCCCCGCAGCTTTCACCAGCAGTCTCCTCTTCTGCTTCTCAAAGGCATGCAATGCTTATCGCCAAGCCAAACATGTGTGTTTACCCACCCTGTTTAAAGCCTTGATTGAGCAAACAGAAATACAACAGCAGCACCCAGCTCAAGATTCCCCTTCATCACATTCATATGCCTGCGCCAAAAAAAAAGAGAAAAAAAGAGAGAAAAAAAAATCCACCATTTTCTAATTTCCGTTCTTCTCTTTTAATACAGAACACTTGGCCAAACCCAGTTAAAACTGGATTTAGAGCGAAGGAGAACAAAAGAGAAGGGAAAAATAGTAAATATAAAAAGGGAGCGAGCCCAAATCTCTTTGCCTCAGGCCTGAGGTACGTTTTTAATTAGCCTGGGACCCCTGGGATGGGACAGAGTTACTGAAAGAGAACCTGAGGGTGCCAAATACAGTTCCAGGCGTTTAAAACACAGTCCCCCGCTGCCTTCTGCTGCTTTTCTCACTGTTAGACTTTCTTTTGCTCCAGATGAAATGTTATAGCTCTAACAGAAAAGCATCAATAGGTTCTGACCTATGGTTTATGGTTGGACTTTACATTTTTGCCAAGATATTTGCAGCTTGTATATAGTGTGCCAGTCAGGGTGTTTTTATTATGAGCAATATTTGCTCAGAGAAAAGACTGAGAGAAAAAAGCTTTGAGGTCTGTGAAATGAAAACAAAAAAATGTATTAAAAAAAACCCCAAAACAACTGTGGTGTAACTTGGGTCACAGAGATGGGTTAGAACTAATGGCTGAGAAACATTAAGTGTGAAACCTCAAACAGTTAACATTGAGTTTCCACACTCCCCATGTTGACCAGTAATTCAAACACCTTCCTAAGTAAATGTGAACTTCATAAAAAAAAAACACACAAGAACAGCTCTAATGAGAGAAGACACCAACTGGGTCCCTGATGTATTCCTCCATTTTAATTGGACTATTTCCAGCTCTGATTCTCCAGGCTCTAGACTGTTCTCTGACTGTGATTCTCCAGCCGAGGTACTGAGGCTATGCTCACCCCACCCCACCTAACAAGGCCAGATCAGGGAGGGTCTCAACCCACCTTCTGTTCATGCTCTCTGATACTAACTTCACACACTTGTGGGACATGTGGGACACAACAAACACATTCAAAGGCCCACTCCAGGGAACAGGGAGGTCTTTGGTGTCTCTAATGTGTGTTTGTGCTCTAGACCTCTTTCCCGGAAACCCCAGGGGTGAAAGCGCAGGGGTCAGTGCAGGGTGAAGTATTAAGAGACTACAGTACCATCTGACCAGGTGGCTTTGCTAGGTGTGATCACACCTTAAATAAACTTTGCCCCCCCCCTCCCTAAACCCCTAGGGCCCCTCCTGTGAGAGTTGACACATCATCAGTGAGTGATGGCGAACTCACAGGATCGGTTAGGGAGGTGCTGGTGTTTAGTCACGGTCCACAGCTGTGTGTGTCAGTGAGCGTGACTAATTACTGGCCGGGTCGCCCTGGACACACACACACACACACACACACACACACACACACACACACACACACACACACACACACACACACACACACTCACTCCTCTGCTCCGACCAGGGCTGATCGGAAATTCTCCTGTACAGATGGGCTGCTGGACCACAGCATAATTTCTGTCATCAGCACTCAGAGGATGGACATACAAGCCACTAAGACATCTGGGTATTTTTGCATTGAGGTTTTTCCTCCCCTCCACATCTACTGGCACTTATGCTGAATTAATGAGCCGGCCCTTTGATGGCAGGCCATTGGAAATCTGGGGCACATTTATAATGTAGGTGAACAACACAGCAGAATAGATAGGCCCTGTACTGCCTGGGTATTCTGTCTCCAGTGATTTTTCCTGCAGGCATTCGGTGCCCATTGGCTTTCCATGGCAGTCCGCTCAACCCCCTTCCCTTCCAAATGCCAACGTTTGCTTGCCAATGTAGGGTAAACAGACGTCCCTAAATGCCTGTTGTCTTCCCAACAAAGTGAATGACAATAATTACTCCCAAAAAGTAATGAGTGAAAAACCTGCTGAGCATCAGAAATAGCAATTAAGCCTCCAAGTACTGGGGCCAACAAGCAGAGGCAGTCTTTAAGCGTGCCTCATGTCTTTGACACGGTAAACACACACACACACACACACACACACACACACACACACACACACACACACACACACACACACACAGACACAGACACAGACACAGACACACACACACACACACACACACACACACACACACACACACACACACACACACACACACTCACACACACACACACACACACACACACACACACACACTGACACACACAAGTGTGACAGGAGCATGTACTGTGTGTACATTTTCTAACACGGATATCTATGGATGATAACAGGGTGGTGTGTAGGGACAGTCTAGAGTAAGCATCACATCACCTCATGTGTGTATGTGCACAGGTTTTGTATGTACTGTATGTTTGTGCATGTGTGTGTACGTGTTTGTGTGTGTGTGTGTGTGTGTGAGTGTGTGTGTGTGCGTGCGTGTGTTTGTGCATATGAGTATGTATATGAGCAGGATTATTTCTTTCCATATGGACCTGCCAACCTGCCATCCTGTAAGCATGGCACTGGGTGGTAGAGACAGCCCTGCCCGATGGCATAGATGTCCTTTTCTGACACACCTGGCAGGAGAAGGAAGTGACAGCTTTCATTTTACTAGAATGGCAGACATGGCAGCCAAAGAGAAGTGAATAATGTAGGAGAGATACCAATATAGAAGGACAGAGAGAGAGAGAGAGAGAGAGAGAGAGAGAGAGAAAGAGAGAGAGATTGCATGAAAGAGAGGCGGATACAGAGAGACCAAATCACAGCTCTACGTCGCCGTGCTTCAGTAACCTGTACAGTGTGTGAAGTCATTCCCTTGATTTGTCTCCGAGGCGTCTGTCCGATGCAGTGTCCAAAAAAAGCCCTTCGACGGCAGAGCTGACAGGATGACAGGTGGGTTCAGGAACAGGTGTATGACAGCAGCGTATATAGAGGGAATGGGACATCCTCTCTGTGGTCTGTGATGTCTTACTGTAGCTATTCTCCTGGAGGAAGCAGCTCATTTGTCCTCTTTCGTGGAGAGTAAATCTTACAAAGCATGGGCACTACATTCTGGTAATGTGCCACTGCAATCAGAGTTAATGGCTCAGACATATTACTGAATAGACTTTGTGCTAGAATAGTGACTAACAACACTATAAATGTCTAGAGGCAGCCAGGATGTTTTTGGAAAAGACAACAGAGAACAACAGAGGGCCTCGTTCCTCGAGAGTGAAGCGAGATGAAGAGAAGGGGTCAAACGCATCCTGAGCCTTCAGAGGTCACAGTGGGAACTTGTGCCTCAGATCTCTTAGTTGCACAGAGGGAGGAAACCGGTTACTGTCTCCAGCAGATTTTTATTCTTCATCTCACAACACAGTCTCATTCTATTCCATCCTGAGCACATACTCACTCCCAACCAGTCTCTTTCTATCTATCTCTGTTTTTATGCCCAGCGTGTCGTTTTCTTACTCTTTCTTCAATTGTCGTCACTGTCCTCCTCCTCCTCATCTTGTCTCTGCCCATCCCAACTCCCCAACCTCCCCTCCCCCCCTCTCTCTCTCCTCCTGCAGTCAGGAAATGAGAGGGGCTCTTCTCTTCTGGCTGGGCAAACTGCAGCAAACTCTCTGCAGTTCCCCTGGAAGCCAAAAGCCACTGCAGTCTGCCTGAAACCACACCAGCCCCTCTGATTTCCAGCAATGCCAGCGTCCTGTGAGGCAGGCAGACCTGCTCACACTTTTCTTTCTTTCTTTCTTTCTTTCTTTCTTTTTTTAAAGCAGCACAATGTCGCACCAACCCTGACAACGTCAGACGTCGAAAGTAGATCTGACACGGTGCATGATGTCGCTTGTTCCTGTGCTTATTTTTTGCTCCCGTTTGACTGTGTTTAATAAATGATAAGGTCTTAGGCTTGGCCTACTGTTGCATGATGGGAAAGTGTGGGTGTCAGCATCTTTTTACTTCATGTCATCGAGCACCATTGTGAGCAGCTTTGCTGCTTCTGCCAGTCAGAGGATGAATACTGAATACTGAAATTTAGAGAGGGGAAGAAACAGAGAGAGCGATAGAAGAGAGAGAGAGAGAGAGAAAGAGAGAGAGAAATACAAAATAGAGAGAGAGAGCAAGAAAGACACTGAGAGCAAAGTGAGAGAGGGATTGAGAGAGAGAGAGAGAGAGAGAGAGAGAGAGAGAGAGAGAGAGAGAGAGATACAGAGAGAAAGACACAATACACCCAAAGAGAGAGAGATTTGCATGTAACAGCCTTATCCAAAAACGAGGCTTATCTGTCCCACTAAAACCCAAGCATGGCAATTGGGCACTGTAAACAAGTCGGCAAGCTCTATCTCTCTCTCTTGCTCTCTCTCTCTCTCTCTCTTTCTTTATCTCTCTTCCTTCTTCCCCCTTCCCTCCATGTCTTAGCAGTAGCAATGAACTCTCTCCATCTGTGTCCATGGTAGTGGCTGAATGTAGCCAGGGAGGCCAGAGGGGGACACACTATAGCCCCAGACCTGGCCCAGAGGCGGCTGCTGCTGGTCTACAGTACGTACCAGTAATATTATAGCAATAGGGGGAATTACTCACAGATGGTGAGGACAGACAAACAAGGGGGAAGGGAAGGGGATAGAAAAAAATGGAATAAGAGAGCGAGAGAGAGAGAGAGCGAGAGAGAGAGAGAGAGAGAGAGAGAGAGAGAGAGAGAGAGAGAGAGAGAGAGTATAGTACTGTGGTAAAATGAGGATGGCATGCCCAAACAGACAGAGAGAGAGAGAGAGAGAGAGAGAGAGAGAGAGAGAGAGAGAGAGAGAGAGAGAGAGAGAGAGAGAGAGG
>JAODXP020000017.1:3024987-3027487 GCA_027497455.2 Sardinella longiceps
AGGTGTGGCATGACTCCTATCATTGCAATGGTTCATTGGATACATTATATGATGAGCGGATTGAAATGCGATGGGAGAGGAATTTTGGCGAGGTCTTAGTTTTTTCTGGCTGTGCGAGTAATGCTTATGTTGTATGTTATAGCAGAAACAGCTGGCTGTACAGTGAAATCCGCTCGCAAAGGTCTGGGGATTGGAAAGCAATCAACTCCCCAACAAACACCTGCGGTCCCGACTGAGTTCAGCTGTTCCCCTCAGAAAGATCTCGCGCCTCTTGTTTCACCGCGTTGCTGTCTGCGCTCTCCCTCCTCCCTTGCACTTTGCCATGGCCGATCCTGTACTGTAGTAGGCTATCTCCAACTGCTCACCTAATTGAACCTGCTCTCGTCCAATTCCCTCTGTCCCGCAACCATATTTACTACAACGCCTCTAGTCTTAGACTCTAATTATCTTTTAATGTACCGCTGGAGTATTTGCGCGCTCGGTCTGCATCACTGGCAGGGCTTGAACTATTTTTTTTTTCTTTTTGCACTCATGTATTAACTTTCATAGCTTAAAGCACTATTGCTTTCTCAAGAGAAAAGACCCTCAGATACATATCATTATGGAGCACCGATTAAAAATACAGAGGCAACACTTTGACCTACTAAATCAATACTACAGAGACCTCTCCTCTGCAGCCCACCGCGCTGCGTAATTACGCACACTGCAAAACCTTAATAAATTATTTAAAGTACGGACAGCTCGATGGTTATGTGAGAACAATTAGATTTACATTAGGCTTATGATAATCGCGTACAACTGTATCCAACTACACAGTGCGGTCCTCTGTTCTGCAATGGAATTTAAATAATAATAATTAAAAAACGGATTTTAACCATGAATACGCATACATTTGAAACCAGGCGCACCCTTTTCCCTTTGCTGAGGTTCAGAAAATGGCAAATGAGCCGCCCCCCTTGCACTGTATGCTTGCAAATAATTAACGCAACAACTGACAAATTTTGGGTACCATCCTTATCTGTGTCTGTATAGTTACAAAACTGCGTATTTTATCTTTCATGCACAGTGCTCATTGTTTTAAACTATTTCAACTGTTAGGAAATGCACGTTTAAGCAACTTCAAAGAGTTAACTGAATTCGAGAAACATGAAATAGTTCACCGCAAATGTCAGACTAAAACGTAGAAACATTAAATACGCAATAAATGTGATATGTATGCCTCCACGTAATTAATGAATATGTCTAAAATCAATAGGTAGTTGAGGGACACCTACATCTAAAATGACAGAGATGCCTTTCCGTGGCTCTGGGGCGAAGAACTGCTCCTGGGCCACTGCCGCCTCCTCTTTGGCGTATTCCCGGGTAGAGATGCTCTTGTTGTCGCTCATCTTGGTGACTATCCAGCGGACAAGCCCGTCGATTCCACCGGGCTGGGTACCGCTGTTTCCGGACTGTGCAGCCGTCGCTATCTCGCTGTCCTGAGCCCCGGATTTGGGCTGTTCTTTGCTTTCTTGTGCCCGGAGTTTGGCTTGTTCTTTGTGGAGCAGTTTGTGGACACCGTCCCTGCAGTAGCGCGCTGCTTGCTCACACATCCTTTTGCTGCGGAGCGTTCATGCTGCGCGCTATGGGAACGATCCCTCCCTCCACTCTTACATCATCAGCGCGCTGCCGAATATCGCTAAAACACCACCCACTCCCATATCCTGCTGAAAGTTTAGTGTAGTTTAATAAGATGGCAAGCAACGGAGGTTCGGATTTCATACAGTTGTTCATGTTAGCAAGGTTCGACGGTTTGAACTGCTTTGTAGAGTGCAGAATGGGTTAAATGTTGTATAGTTGTCTTGAAATTAGAGCTGTAGGGTTCAGATGTTAATATTATGTGAACGTGTCTACTTTTTTTGGACACAGGTCTAAATTTGCGTCTGTCCGATTCATTTAAAAGCCTTTGATATTCGCGGTCTGCACTTGGAGTTTCCAGCTTTTGCGCTGCGCCTTACGCAGATAGAAGGGCTGTGGAGAAGATAATGGGTATCCCTGGGTTCGAGGCTGGAGCTCTCAGCATATGGCACCCTTCGGGAGGGCAGCGCTGTCAGGTGTTTTAAGGTATCCCTCATTACCACCACGGCATGTGTGTTTTTCTCCAAAGGCCCTAGCTGACCTTTGTTAGTTGAAAGGCGTCGGTAAGCCTTCAGAGCCCCTGCCCTTTCTGACGGGTGATTAAGACATTCCACATTTGGAGCCCCTCGTTTAATTGGATAGAGGCGAGAACAGAGCCACCCGGCGATTCACAGGCTATCAGGAAGCATTTAGCATAGATGGAGAACGAGGGAGGTAATGAAATTGAATTTCTTCTTCTGTGAGAGGGAAATCCATGGCAACCGACCTCAACCTTCCTACCATCATATCCAGTCCCTCAAGAAATTAAGCCTGCAGCAATAATTTCCTTTGCTGTGTATGTTACTTCATGTAAGTCTTTTTCAGAAGAGCTGGCAAATTGCAA
>JAODXP020000017.1:3029987-3072487 GCA_027497455.2 Sardinella longiceps
TTCTGTTCTTCTCTGTGGAATTCTGTTCTGCCTGTCTGGTTTGGATGACATTATCTAACTCATTAACCTTTGTTCTGTCCAGCTGATCTCTTCACACACACCCACTCAGCCCAGCTGTCCTGTGGATGCCTCTCAGGACACAACACACCACACCACACCAGAGCAGCAACAGCACCTCCTACTGGCAGAAGAAGGAACTCATCATTTCAAACTATTTCAGAACTTCTACCACAAACTTATTACTGTGTTTACAGTTTAAAATCTTATGCTACAAACACATCAATAAAGATTCATTTTGAAGAGCTATAAACCAAGTGAATTTATTATGTGAAGCTGTAACGATGTTATGTTATAAAACTCGTCCTTTTGGCAAATTCAGTCTGAGGTGTGTGAGGTGGTGTGCCTAACTTTATCTTAAATCAATGTGTACTAATCAAATAAATAATATTGATTATATTAATTAATAAACAATCTTGAGAGGTAATCACAAATAAAGCATTCACATTGTATGTCATATTAGTACATATCCAAATTATTTTTATTATTTAAATATTACCAAATGTTAAAACGTGCTCCCTGTAAATTCCCAGTAAAGTGCACTTATATTGGCCTGTGGTTGTGTGTGTTTGTGTGTGTGTAGAGGGGAGTGTCTCAGGAGGACTTGTCCCTCTGCGTCTGGTCGGGGACTACGCCCTTTAGATAGTAGACCCAAACGATGGGCTGATCCTGGCCCTCGATTCGGGGGCTAGAGATGGTCAGCTTCCCGCTGCTGGGGCCCCGTGAGCCCGGTGGGGGCCCGTCAAACGCCACTAGGAAGTTGTGGGTCTTCTTAGGGCGGATGGTGTCCACGCCCTTGACGGTGAAGGCCTGGTTGTCCACTTGGAAGGAGAAGGCGGTGGTCTGAAGGAAGGGGTTCTTGAAGGGGATGGAGACGTTGGAGCCGGCGCGGATGGTGAAGGGGCCCTGTGCCTTGGGCAGGGTGCACGTGCCGTACAGCGGGAAGGTGTACTCGCCCCCGAACGCTGAGGACATGGAGAGCATGGCACGCACTTCGCCCAGCTGGCATGGCTCGAAACAGATCTCCGAGGTGACTTCAATGCCCGCTTGGCAACCAGGGAGTGCATTGATAAGCTTGTCGACTATAAAGTCAGGGAGGTCCGTCTAAAGACAAACAAAGACACACTCAGTTACCTCAATAATCCGCAATCTCACACTCACAGAGGCCATAGTGATGCTCCATAAACTCAGGGCATTCATACACACCCAAAGATATGCCCTGTCTCTTCTCATTCATCAGCCCATAATACTCCATATCGGTATTCTACTTTAAGTTTACTCTCCTAAACCCCTGAATGACTTAAGAAACAGCCCGAGGGTGTTTACAAGTGAAACCATTTTGCAGCTTTTCCCTAAAGACATCAATAGCCAGTTTCTCCCGTCTTGTCTTATTCTTATTCTCACCTTGCATGTGAAGTCTGCTTTGACTCGGGAGTAGTTAGTGAACTTGAGGGGCAGGAAGTGGCCGCTGCCCAGGGGTGCGCGGAAGTAGAGGGGCTTCTCTGGGGGTGCTGTTAGGGCCTTGAGAAGCAGGTCGTAGTGGAAGAAGCCGAGCTCAGTGTTGTGCAGCACCAGACGTGTGACGCACTCGCCTGGCCTCAGGGGCTGGTACTCAAACGTCAGGGTGCCCTGAGAAGAGAGAGAGAGAGAGAGAGAGAGAGAGAGAGAGAGAGAGAGAGAGAGAGAGAGAGAGAGAGAAATGGGTGCAAAAGTACTAGGTACAACAACAGATGTAACAGCTACTGCCTCTGGTGAAACAGGAAACTGAACATGACCCATTCTGAGGCACACACATTCTGTCACATTGGCAAAGTGGTAGAATGGTTATCTAAAACAAAAGAAACATTAGAACGGAGTTTACAGGAGAATATTCAATTTTGCATAAAATGAACACGGGGGGAAAAGTGTCTGTTATACGGAGAGTTGGTTGAACTCAACAACAACAAAAACAACCAAATCATTTCAGGGAAAAAGTTCTTGACTGCGCATGAACATGGTAGACACAAGTGACAGAAGTGTCAGAGCAGATGGCCATACTTGTGTCATGGCGGGCACAGTGAGCTGCGAGGGCATGCTGATGTCAGCGCTGCGACACTCCACGGTGAAGAAGAGGCTGACGCACAGCGGGTTCTCCACCTTCACGGAGGCCGAGGTGGCCTGACGCACCGGCGTGGTCATCTCGATGGTGCTAATCAGCCCTGGCGGCGAGGCTTTGAAGTTCAGGAGGTAGTACAGGTACTCGCCCGTCACCTCGTTGCGGAACGTGACCTGAGAAACAGCAGCAGGGGGGGATGGGTAAGCAAAGGGGTTAACCTGGTGTTAATCTGGGGTGAGTTTCTAGACAACATCTTTGCCTTTGTCGTAATCATGGTCATTATAGCATTCCAGTCTGTGACTTAACCACTGTATGACTGCAACAAGTTAACAATGGTGCTTTCCAGAGACTCATCCCTGAGCATAAAAAGGTTTAGATCTCACAGGAGGAGAATGATCCAAATGTGTCTCACTCATTTTGCATTCTGAAAGACAATTTGTCATTCATTACCACTGCCTCTTGGCTTGAATGATCTGCTAATGACCAGGCCCAGATGTTTAGCTCAAATCCATGGAGGGGGTCCTCATTCCACCCCCTTCAAATTAGATTAGAGTTGATTCTCTTTTGTTGTCACTGGACACATACAAGCGACAAACACCTGCACCAGTAGTAGGCATCTAGAGTAATGGCATGGAAATACAAAACTCTGTGACAGTGCAGATTTTATGAAGTAGTTAGCCATGTCCCTCTCACCTTAGCATTACAGACGCCTTCTTTATAGGTGAAAAAGGAGAGTTTATAGTCTTTGGTGGCCAGGCCCGACACATCCACATAATCCAGGCCTTTGAGAGAGATGGTGCTGTCTGGACGCTCCGGCTTAATCATCTCCAGCAAGACCCGGAATCTGGAGAGGGGAGAGAAGAGCATGTGGACGTCTCCCTCAGGACAGAGAAAGCTATGTGGGACAGTCAGACACTCTGGGTTTTGGGATGACTAAAGAACACAGGTGTGGATTTGTGAAGGAGGCCGAGGCATATTGTTCTGCCACTTGAGCCGTCATCACGGTGAAGTCTTGCGGAAATGCAATTATACAAGTGAAATTAGTTTCCATCAGAGCCGAATTGAAACATCTGCTGCTACATGAGCGGGGGGAACTGAAGCAATATTTGCAGCCAAACTGTGTTTGGATTCGACTGTAAGGCACACAGACAGAGTGCCGTTGGAAATTGTTTTGTTAAAAAGTTTGTTTTGTCGGTGAGTGCAAGTGTCTACTTAATGCTCAATACGGGGATCAGAGACTATTTTAGCACTCACATTAGGGATACAAAAGGTGGAAGCAGTGTTATGCAATTTAAGAGTAATCTAAATAATTACTTCTGCTCTCAAATAAGACTAGATTACGAAAAACATGTACCTACAATCCCTGTTGTACTGACATACAGTATAACAGAATTTGCAAAGACGAAAGACTGAAAGCTAACGATCAATTAACATTAGCTGCTAATGCAGCACCAGTATGTCAACAACATGCCTTGAGAAAGAGCCCAATTATCAAGTTAAAACATTTAAATGGGCCTCATGAAACAAGCTCTGTTTATAATCAACATCAATTCAAGAACTAACATTCATGTTAGTAAATTCCAATGCATAATTTGTTGTTAAACAATGACTCTGCCTCCTTCTTGCAACTACATTTGGCAAGGCAGTAAACCAGACGTCTAGACAGGGTTGTACACCTTCTCTTTGTAAGTTGCTTTTCAGAGGCCTCTTTTATTTGTTCTAACCCTATTCTGGCAGTCAGCCCGTTACACGTGCTTAACTCCGAGGAAGCAGCATCAATTCTTGTAAATCAATGGGGGAATCATGTTAATGTTCTCTATGAACACACTTGAATAAGGGAATCCGTTGTAAATGTTGTTTGCCTACCTCTGTGGCTTGGACAGCCAGTTCTGCACAGATAGAACCTCAGTGAAGGTGGTCTTACAGGGCAACTCATGGCTGATGGTAGCCACAGGCTTTGGGGGCTCCGCAGAGCCCATCAGCATGTACAGCATGCCAGTGCCATCCGGGAAAGGGAAGAAGATGGAACCCTAAGAAAGGAAGAGAGAGAGAGAGAGAGGGGTCAAAAGGAGAGAGAGAGAGAGAGAGAGAGAGAGAGAGAGAGAGAGAGAGAGAGAGCAGACAAAAAAAATGTACAATTACTCCTGTCCTAAAGCAGCTGTGTCTGAATGTGTGTTTGTGTGTGTGAGTATGTACGTATATGCTTGTGTGTGTGTGTGTGTGTGTGTGTGTGTGTGTGTGTGTGTGTATATGTCCTCAGCAGAAGAAGAGTTAGTTAATTTCCCCAAACAAAGTAAAGACACAGGGAACTGAATGACAGAAGGCAGGGAAGGCTAAAGCTTGCGTGGAAAAGCAGGGCAAATCAAAGCTACCTCTCCATGGGCATTAAGCTCCCCATCAGCCCCCACAGAGTCTCTCTCACACACACACACACACACACACACACACCACACACACACACACACACACACACACACACACACACACACACACAGGGCTGTGCGTACCTGATGCTTCTTGCCATCTGTGGTCATGACCATGGGCTTGTAGATGACCTCATAGACCTTGTTGTGCTGGTAGGGCTCGAGGATGAAGGTGGGCGCGCCGGTCCAGTGTTGGCCCTCGATCACGGGCTTCAGGGTCCAGCGCTGGTTGGAGCGGTTGGACAGGGTCAGCGGCTGCGTTTGCTGGGTGCGCACCTGGCAGGTGAAGGCCATCACCTGAGCCAGAAGACCAGACAGACAGCAGATGGTTAGGGGCAATGACTGGCAAAGGCTGCTGAGTCCAAACACCGTCCAAAAATACCCCAGAAATCAAATCATGGACTTTGTGCTCAAGACGACATCAGTCAGCTGTTTTTTTTCTTCTCGATCAGTTCTGTTTTGCTTTTATTTGAATTAAATATTTCTTAATTAAGCATACAGTCCATGGTAAATACAACTATTTAAACTACTAGCTTGTACATAGCTGAATAGCATAAGAATTGGTAAACTTCATTACAACATATGACAGAATTGAATTGTTTGAAATAACCAGTATCACTCTATTTATCTTACGTCACCACATAAACACAGAAAAACTGAACAATACTTCTGCAAGAGGTTTGAATGTAGGGCAAAGATCACACTTTAATATACCAAAGCGGCAGCGACAAAGCATAATGCAAAACGCAGACCCATCATAATTCCATTAATTAACTCAGAGAGCGCAGACCTCTGTGAGTCAGTTCTTGCTTGTCCAAATACACATTGTCTGAAGATTTCATCCAAATCTGATCAGTACTTTTCGAGTTACCCTTCTGACAAACAAACAAACAAACAAACAGACAAACCAACGCGACCGAAAACATAACCTCCTTGGCGGAGGTAATTAAGTTTTCTTGATACAGGATGCTACGTACTCATCTCTGTGCAAGTGAAAGAAACATCCTGCTTCTTTAAATAATATTACTGTTTTGAAAGTCAAACTGTCTGAGGTGTATGTAGGACGGGTCAAACTGATGACACTAACAAGCCTGTCATTAGTTTCTTCCAATTCCAGTTTCAGGTTCAGCAGTGTAGTCCTGGAGGAATCAAATGCTCTGCCTCTGAAGCATGGCAAACAATAGAACTGATCCTGGAACTGATCCTGTCTAAATGCTGGGCACTGACTCTTAAGGCCACCGCACACCAGCTCCGACACAGTGCTGAGCACTCAGCTTCCAACATTCTATTCCATTGTTTTCAATGCAACCCCGCACACCAGCGCCGAACCCTTCCGCCATCGATTGTGAATTACGATTGAAGTCTATTTTGTTGGAGCCGCCCATTGACATCCATTGTTAATTTCTCATGCTACGGGGCTAGGTTCGTTGCGAAATTGTCGGATTCGAAAGTGGTGTGCGGGCGGCATTACCTCCTTAGCTGTGGGGGTTGTGATGCAGGAGCCGGTGAGTGTTAGGTAGAGAGGGCTGGCACCCTCAATGGTGCAGGCCAGGCCGTCATAACGTAGATCCTGGCAGAGCTCCGTGGGGGCAAAGGTCACCTCGAACGGCACCTCCATCCCAGGGCAGAGGTAGCCTTTCACAGGATTGATGGAGAAGTCAGGGAGAAAGCTTTTCACGTCCCACTGGAAACTGTGGGAAGCGAGGGAACAAGGGAGAAGAAAGATGGAAAGAAAGAGAGTATGAGTGCAGGAGAGCCGACACACAGAGTAGATACATAAACTGATCACTATTGCGAGATTTAAGGTACCAACCATAATCTAAACACAAATCATCACAATGATCTGATTCATCTTATTTCTAAAAAAAATGTGTGCCTACCGCACACTTTCTCCTTACCACACACACAACTTATACACACTCCTGGCACAAGAGTGGCAACGACGGCATTTTGTACCTGGCCCCGATGTCGCCGGTATTCTGCATGAGGATGCGCTTGGTGGCCTGGCAGCGCTGGACGACGGCACCAAACGTCAGGTAGTCCTGGTCCAGCTTGACCTCCACGCCGTGGCAGCACCCTCGGAACACCAGAAGGGGGCGCACTGTGCCCAGGCACTCCAGATGCAGCTCCTCTCTGAAGGGGGCCATGCGCTCTTGGGGAGTGAAGAGCAGCTCCACTGAACAGCGCCCGCCGCCGCCCCGCACCGTCACCTCACTGGACGGGGACACAGACAGCACCTGCATAGACAGGACACACAGACAAGACACACACACACACACACACACACACACACACACACACACACACACACACACAC
This sequence comes from Sardinella longiceps, assembly GCA_027497455.2. NCBI lineage: Eukaryota > Metazoa > Chordata > Actinopteri > Clupeiformes > Clupeidae > Sardinella > Sardinella longiceps. The sequence goes on from JAODXP020000017.1 coordinate 3,036,880, forward strand.
ACACACACACACACCACACACACACACACACAACAACCACACACACACACACACACACAGGGTTTTAAAAAACTACCTACACAACAAAACAATGCACATAAGGTTTGAAACTGCCTACTTGCAGTTCTCATTTCAAGTTCACCTTCTGCCACACCAGAGGTACTCTTATGCAAATCAATGTTGCAAAAAACACCATCAAATAAATCAGCGTGCTACTTTTGATAAGACCAGAACAAAATACATATTAATTGCTATGTGATTTGTTATATCGACTCAACCAAGGTCAGAAAGAATACAAACAAAAGCTAAAAGAAAATGCTATTCAACACAGCACACGTGAAGCTTCATATTGAGGCATTACAGAGCTCAGACTGGTATCATTTTGTTAATATATTTTTCTGTTCCCTCTGATCCAGAAAATGCAGTCATGTGCTGCAGTGGCCCAGGGTAGGCCTACAGACTTCAGTAACTCTAATCTTAGGAGTAGGCTACTGGTGCTGTCTTGGGAGTTGAAGGCTGACAAACTCTCTCTCTTCTGTAGCCTGTCTCCACTGAAGCTCAGAGACACATCGTCTCACAGCCAGGAGAAAGAAAGAATCAGGCTGACAGAAAGATGTCACTGCAGTGGATAACCAGCGCTGAGATGTTTCAGTATAGCAGTGGGTGTGCGCCAGGCCAGAGAGTTGTCTCAAATTGAGTGAGAGGGTGTATGTGAGTGTGTGTGTGTGTGTGTGTGTGTGTGTGTGTGTGTGTGTGTGTGTGTGTGTGTGTGTGTGTGTGTGTGTGTGCGTGCGTGTATGTGTGTGTAGAAGGTAACAGCATTGAATCTGCAATGAAATATACTGTACAGTATGTTTATGTATATGACCTTGACCATTCTGTAAGCCTTGTGTGGATAGTCCAATGTGTTTACTAACATTGTGTCATAAATGTTGTACGTACATTCTGTCACCCTACTCAACCCGCTTTAATGTAAATTTGGTCATTTTCAGAAAGTGTCTTTACTGTAAAGGACTTTTCATCAAATAATCTTTGGACTTCTCATCAAGTAATGATTTTGACACGATCTCTGAGGTATATATTAAGTATTCTTGGCTTAAAATAATAATTATATGCACCCAGGATTTTTTCATCTATTGTTAAAAAAAAACAAAAAAAAACGTGTCTGCTTTGTGGACAATAGCCTAATCCTGATGAACATTATCTATGGTGATCAGCTGACTGAGGTACAGTAGCAGCTGATTAGGCTAACTTTAAAGAGTTGAGTGTTAGCTTTCAGAATTTAAGCTTCTACCGGTATGTCCTTATAGAATTGGGGTGTGTCCCACCTGTGCATCCTGTAGTGCCTCCACAGTGGAGCAGAGTTGAAGGGTGAAGGTGACGGCCGAGGCGCTGTTGTTAACGAGGGAGACGGCCTTACGGCTACGCTGACCCACCTGCAGTGACCCAAGATTCACCACCTTATGCTTGGGGTCTTCTAAGTCCAGCTGGAAGAGCAGAGTGTTACATGTTACACACAACACAAGGTACACAGAGTTACATAGCGCTACATAGAGTTACATAGAGCACATAGCGCTACATAAAGTTAAATAGAGTTACATAGGCACATAGCGCTACTTAGAGTTACATAGAGTGGAGTAGCTGTTACTGTAGATTATTGTTCAACCTGGGTTTGATTCTCGAGTCTCACACTGCAAGTCCATGTTGCTTTGAATAAAATCACTTGTTAAGTACCAGTTAACTTTAATACATGGTGAGAGATTTTCTATTACATTATATGTTCTAGAGAGTTACTTTATTGGAACAACAGAAATCAAATCTCAAAATAAACTGACACTCCTTGTTATCAAACTAAACACAGATAAACCCTTGGATCTACTATTATAATGGGGTCTAAAGACACTGAATGGAGTCCAATTTTAGACAGCTAGAACATACTTTGTCACCCCAACGACCCTTTAGCCTTTAATTCACCTTAATCTCTGTGCCTTGGCCCAGGATCTCAACCACTTGCTTAGTGCACTCATTGATGCAGAAGAGCAGTTTTTCATGGTACTGTTTGGTCTCTCGTGGATAGAATGTGATGGGCACATCCATGTGACCTCCAGGAGGGAGGATTTTGGGTTGGAAGCCCAGCTCCAAGAAAGGGGTGTTTGTGAAAGAGCAGTCCACACTGTGCCAAAGGAAACATTTATATTGACATTTACACAACACATTTACATGTACATTTACACAACACAGAATACCAACTGACTGTTTATACTGAATTTAAATTCATATGGTAAACACATACATATGAATAAACAGTATTTAATAAACAGTGATATTAAGAGTGTTATGTAACCATTAATTAGCCATGTATATTGTATTTCCTAACTTGTACTGTCACTTTCGTAATGCAACAAAATGTATGCATTTCCTTTTAAAATCTTAATTCACTGGCAAGCACTGGCATGATAACTTATATCACCTGATTCCCCTCTCTCCTCGGTTGGTGAGGACCAGGATCTTTGAGACAGGAGTCATCCCTGCTTTAAAGATGAAGTTCTTGCCAAAGTTGTGCTTCTGGAAGGAGAAGTCCAGCCCTGGGGATTCAGCCTCCCCCCGCAGGACACATCTGTACACAGGACCGTGCTTTATCTGCACCACACAAAAGCAAAAACAAAAACAAAACAAAAAATAGGTAAATAGGTAAATGTGAAGAAAGAACCATTATTAAACTGCAGGACAGTGTTTTAGACAAAAGTAAAATATTAATACAGTGCATTAATCACTCACATATTAATTGTACCTGCCATGTATCACCAGCACTTTATTTAAACTGAGATTTATAAGTATTACTTATACAAAATTGGAATCAGATCATGGTATAATGAGACATGAGAAGTAAAAGAGTAAAAGAAATCACATTCCCTTTTACCGTATTCCCATGCCTTTAACAAATTATTACCAATTATTAATCTCATAGCTGAAGACAAATATTCAGGAAATCACTGTATAAGACCTCAGTATGACACTGGAGGCAGAGCAAAGTGAGTGTGTTTGTGCCAAACCTTGATGTAGAAGCTGACGTCTCTGAGCACACACTTCTGCTGTGGGAAGAAGGAGACGCTGCAGCTCCTCTGCTTGCCTGCAGCCACAGCGTCGTTTTCTGGCTTCACCTGTAGGTGCTGCTGCAGCTCAGGGGGACCACACAGCTCATACTGGATGTCCAGACGAAATAGCCCAGGGTTGGACACCAGGAAGAGAAAAGTGGTCTTGTCACTCAGCTCCACCTATAGGAACAGGCACAAAAAGAACCAGTGTTCAGTAAAACAAGTGTAAATTAGTCTCTGAACCAGTGTTCAGTGAAACAGGTGTAAATTAGTCTCTGGTGTACTGTACATCCATAGTCATCATACTTGTATGTTTAGCAACATCCTGCAAGTGCTTCCTGAGCCCAACTTTGTGACAACAACAGTGTCAACATAAGATAATTTCCTGAATTAGGAGGAATGATGTGCCTATCCATGCAATTTAGGTATTTAGCTCCCTGCATGTTTACAGGGGTGCCCAAAAAGTCACAAACTCTATGCCATGAAGGATCTTCGTTTCTCTAAAATGATCGAAAATAAAAACATTTCCTACTGTAGTACTGTAGTTTTGTCAAGTTAGGACTGACCTGCTTGAAGTCCACCTCATGCAGGTCGTTGGGGGACAGGTCAGTGACGTAGCCCTCAGGGTCCTCACACTGCACTGTGGCACTCATGTTGTAGCACTCGCCCTTCACGTTCAGCACCACCGGCTGGACCTTACGCTGCACACCCACTGCCAAGTTAAAAGCCACCTCGCCCACCTGGGTCGGTTTGAACGTCACCGACACTGGCAACCTAACATGACACGTACGGTAGAACTTGGGTTAAACTCAAGTGGGGGTTGTTCATTTACACTATTTTCTTTCAGTGGTTCATGGTGACATTCTGGGATGATACAAATAATTAAAAACAACAACAATCTACAACAACAAGCAGCTCTTCTGCAGTTTCTATAGCACTTGCTTTTCATTGGCTGACAATGTCCCCTTCATGGGCTCAACCACCAACTGCTCCACAAAGCCCTCGGAGTAGCAGGAACTTTCCTCAATAGCAAAGTCAAAAGGCTCCTTCTCGTTATTCACCAGATGTAACGTGTACTGAACCGCATGGCCTATATGGGGAACGCAAAAGACATGGAGGGTTGTTACAGACTTTCAAACACACACATTTTTTCATCAGGCATGTAAAAAGCATGCACATACAGCAATTCAGATTTGCACAGACAGGATTTCAAGAGGCATTTCTGAGAGAATAGGGATGGTAGCTACAAGATCAACAGACATGATTACGTTATGCCTCTTCTTCATATGACCCTACGCTGGTTTATTAGTCTTGAATAACCCATCCTGATACGAATGATTGAAAACAAAATTAACCTAATCAGAAATAAGTAGACCTTCTTCTATTATGCAGTAAGCCATGGAGGAAAGACAACTTACCAACAAGCAGACTACACATGTTGAGGTGGGCTCGGTCGAGGTAGACTGTTGGCTCACGAGCAGTACCCACCAGTAAAAAGGGAACAGACAGGTTGTGATCAGGTATCTCGAAGGTCCAAAACGACTCCACCAGCTCCAAAGCCACAGCATTGAAGTCAAAAATCACCTGTGGTGAGCAACACAAGGTACTGCTATGTGAAAACAGAACTCTTAAGGTAGCTCAAGACCAAAGATCCACGACGAGACGGGCTGCGACAGTCTAAAACCCTGGACGTTCTAAAACTCAGAAACTGTGATTTGACATGTTAAATCTTTCGCGACTGCTTGCAACAACCTGCGATGGTTGATTCACACCGCCGCACCTCCTCTCTAAAACCGTTTTGTCCCTTTGCGGCTCTTCAGTCTGAATTGGCTTTTAGAGCTAAAGAACTCTGGAGCATCTGTGTGACCAGCTCTGTTTGCACTGCTTATATCCACACATAACTCAAAGACTCACAATTGTCACAAACTGGATTACAATATTCATCAGTAATTACAGGTTATCATGGATGATCATCCTTGTCTTTCCAAAGAGTTATACCTTTTTCAATTAAAACAATTACTTCTAATTACTTAATCAATTATGACTTGTTACTATAATACATTACTATGCCGGTACATGTTTTGCAATGATTTTATTGCTCTGTTCACAGACCTCAACTTTCTTTCCAGGTTGGATGGAGCTGTTTGGAGTGTGGCATTTGAAAGGCGAAGGCTTTGAATCCACACATCTCCATTCATAAGAATAAGGCTTGTTGGTGGGGTTCACCATACTGAACTGCCTGCAGTAAAGGACAGGAAAGCTTCTTTAAGTCTTTTCATAACATCATAGACCAGTCTGCATGTCTGTAATCCGTTACACATTATAGCATGGATACAGGGGACAAAGCAGGATTCACCATAATTTAAGTTACATTATTCAAGGTAGCATTGCATAATACACTGGGTAGGGCTGTGCCATATTGTAGGTAATTCCTCTCCATGATAAGAATTTGAAATACTTTATCTGACTAGAGTAGCATGTTTGCATTTAAAGAGCTACAAATTAGTCCCTGTCACTGAATGTTAAACCATATGCTAATGAACAACGCAACAGATGCAACAAATGTTATCACATTTTTTGGCCTTGTTTGTTGCACTGATAAGGTACAGTAATAGAACATAGGCAATTCTTTTTGGCTGAATTCATAGAATACTTGCTATTGCGTGACATGCATTGTTGTGGAGATATCAGATGACTTATATTGTGATATAATATGAATCTTAATTCATATACCGGTAGTACTTTATAACAGTAACGAAAACAGTCACAAAATGCTGATACTATATTGGTATACATAGAGACAATACTAACCTGGGACAACCCTGCACTAACCCAGAAACAATACTAACCTGGTGGTGGGCTGATCAACCCCAATGGATATGAACTCAATGACCCTGGTGCTAGAATCAAGGGAACCATATGGGCCCCGCAGCTCCAGGGGGCGCCGGCTGCTTGTGAGGTAGTCAGACTCCTCAAGATGGAAGTGACAGTAGGGGAGTGTGCTGCTGCCTCTCACAGGTATAGTCAGACCCTGCTCGTCTTTCAGATTGGGAATACTGCCAGGAAGAATGGAGAAATTGTTTAGCTATGATGGGTTGTCAGCAGAAGACTAAAGTTGAGTGTTGGGAGTTAAGTGAGGTAGTGTACAGTATATAATTTGTGTCGGTAGATTAGTGCAACTTGCGAATTAAGGTGATGTGTTGTGATTGAGCCTGGTGTTTGTGTGTGTGTGTGTGTGTGTGTGTGTGTGTGTGTGTGTGTGTGTGTGTGTGTGTGTGTGTGTGTGTGAGAGAGAGTGAGAGAGAGATTGTGAACCCAGTGGAACAGTGCCCCACACCTGCACACAAGCTGGGCTTCATACTCGGCGACCTCTATGGGGGAGAACCTGATGTTGAAGGTCTGGCTGGCCCCAGGGTCGATGGCCCCCATACTGGGCTCCACACTAAAGGGTGGCAGCTCAGGGTCTCCCAGCAGCATGGAGGAGATGTTCCCCAAAGAGGAGCAGGGCCGCAGGGCTGTGCCACAGCGAGACTGGCAGCCGGAGCGGCTGGGTATATCTGGAAGAAGATAGGTGTATTGGGTATTCACTACACCTTCTCACAACGCTGCCAAAGCAGTAATATAAAGAAATGTCTTAAAGGCGAGACTGGCAGGCAGAGCGGCTGGGTATATCTAGAAGTAGATAGGTGTATTGGGTATTCACTACACCTTCTCACAACGCTGCCAAAGCAGTATTATAAAGAAATGTCTTAAAGGCAACACCAATTCCATTAGAGGAAGGAAGTAAAAGTATCGATCTGTTTTGTTTAGCATACATAATTTACCAATTATAAGATGCTCCATTTATAAAGCATACTAAAAGAACAACACCATAAGAACTGCAGTATAATAAATGTAATGAATAATGAAAAAGGATCAGATCATATTTTCCTGAGAAAGCAGAGTAAATAAAAGAAATACATCCCCATGTATACCATTAGTCCTACCACATATTTAAATGTTTATCATTTTTGCTCAATATATAGACTATATTACACATGAATGTAGCACAAATGTCTTTTTACCTCTGCTTGTGTCTCCACTGTACATGACCTGCCAGGAGAAATCCAGCTGAATGGTGCCTTTATTTAACATCTCGAGCCTGACAAAGAGCACAGAGGCAACAACAACAAAAATCTCAATCCACTCTTTGATATAGTGTAAGCCTCAGCAGGTCTGTGACTTGTGATATCTGACACTGTTGTGACACTGTGTAAAATGCATAATAGCACAAACACACTCCACACTGCAAATGCACAAACAAACTGAGAGAAACCAACTCACTTGTAGACTCGAGTCTGGTACAGCATTGTGTCCTTGAAGTGTATGGGCTCGGTGTCACAGGTAATCTTGGTGTAGTCACAAACGGCACTTAGAAGCAGCTCCAGCTCCCTTGACGAGTTCTCCACCACAGTGTTGGGAGGCTCTGGGTCTATCTCAATCACCTTCAACACACAGATGCAGCTCATGGTTCCCAACAAAAAATACATCTAAGCCAAGTCGGCCATTTGGGCCATTTTTATCTATGTCATTTATCAATGAGTGCCCTATTTAATCTGTATTTTAGATTTAGGCTATGTACAAGTTACTCTTTCTTTATACTGTATTTTCATTAAATGTGAAAAATTGTTTACTTAAATTCAGGTTTTATTGGAGCGAATCCTGAGGAAGCACTTGGTGAAACACGTTGTTCGCTCCAATAAAAACTGAATTGAAGTGATCGATGTGTGGTGATTTGGATTATACTTATGCGCCTCCCCAGCACCTGGACTATTCAAGGCTTGTGCACAGGGACACTAATGAACTGTGAAGATTTTTAGTTTCTTTGTTGAAGGTGGTAGTGTAGTGTAGTACCTTCTTCCTGGTTGGCTCCTTCTTCTGTGTACCCGTCTGTTTGGGAGTGTCCACCCACTTCACTGTCCTCTGACGGTCGTCCCAGTCTGCAACCTGATCCACGGGCTGCTGGAAGACGATGCGGCACAGTTTGCACTTCTGGAGCTGAGCGTTGAGTGTGATGGGCTGCTTGGAGCAGAAGGTGACGGTGATGTCTTTGGCGCAGCCGGCGTGAAGATGGCCGACCCGCGGGGAGAAACACACCTGGGCGTTGTCCGGTGGCCACTCGAAACGGAGCACGTCCGAGGAACTCAGGTTTGTCATGGTGAATGTCTCCTGGTATGTTTTGTCAATGTGGCAGTCGCCAAAATTCAGGTGGTCAGACTTACCTGAAAACAGAAACTCTTATCAACAACAAAGGAATATAAGAGGATTGAAAGGGTAAACAGAACAGAACAAGAAGACCCTTGTCCCTGTCATGTAGTATTGACCAAAGTAAACCAAGAACCAGCATTCTAAATCAGACCTGAATTATTCTGGTGACCACTACGCCTTGAATCTGAAAATCCTGAATTAGCCGCAATTCAGTTCTTTTTTCTTGTAGAACATTACCCACTCATGTCATGGCACTCACCACTTGTAGCTTCCGTCCCCTTGCTGACGATGTTGTCCAGTGTGACAACGTCCTGGTAACACTCTCCTAAAATCTGCACTTCTGTCTCCTCAAACTGGTTATCAGCCACTGTCAGCTGTATGGAGGCTTCAAAGCTCTGAGTACTTTGTGGAAAGAATTCCACTCCAAACTCTGCCTTTTGTCCCACACCGACCGCCACCAACAACTCATTGCTGACTGACTCCTCTGATACAACAAAACAAGGGTAAAGCTTTATATTAAGGATTGTACATAACTAAATAAATGCGTATATAAGTTACTTGAAGTTCCTAGAAAGATACTGTATGTCATCTTGTCATCTACAAACCAACCTTCCTCACTTTCTTCCTCTTGTGTCAGAGGGGGGATAATTCTGGATGAGGTGCATGGCGCAGCCTGGATCTTAAACACACCCATTTTGTCATGTAGTTTAACAAAGGCCTGTAGATGATAAAGAGCTTATGTGAACATTCTAGAAATCTACGTAGCTTTCATTTCATCTTATAAGTTTGCAGTTACATGATTTTGTGGTAGATAATGAATTGTTATTGAGTCTGAATTTGCTGGGCTCACCTTTGCAGGTATGGATCCGGTGTTCTTGATGACCAGGGGCAAGGTCTGCTGTCTGCCAAGCGGCAGGCGTCTGAACTGGAGCACCGGCTGGGATCGACTGTTTCTGACCACAGGCTTCAGCACACTCACATAGGGCAGGTTCCCTTCACCCAACAGGTCCATCACCAACAGCTTGGTCTTCCCCACACTCATGATACTGAGACAGACGATCGAGAAACACATGCAGAGATGACTTAACAGCAAACAGAAAAAGGCTGGCTGTGATATTCATCTATGAATGAATGTGAGGGCTATGTCTGAAATAATTTTTTTTATTCTGATTTAGTAAGTAAGGTTTAATTAAACTAGGGGTTAATTAATGAAAATGCATTTGATACATGGATGCGCTCAATATATGGTTTTGTTTTTATAATGTGCATAAAAGGCATGAGGTTTATACATGGTGTGACTTATATTTGAGAAATTACAGTAAAACAGTATTTCATAGATCTTTCAACCGATCTTTCTTCCAGTGAGAGTGTTACCTGGATGCTCCCTCCAGGACGACCTCAAAAGTGCCCTGGTAGGCCTGCATGATGGTGGGGGTGAAGGTGATGACGGCAAAGGCATGAGAGTGGCTGGGGAGGCACATCTTAGAGGGCACTAACTCAAACACCTCTGTGCTCCGGGTCGCCTGAGGAACAACAAACAAATGTAATGGCAGCAATGCAGGCAGGATATTTACATACTATGAATAAAGACCTTTGCAGATAATCAACCAAAATGCAATGCAATCACACTAAAACACAAGACAATGAATATTATTATTGTATTTTTAACTGCTATGAGTTTTTTTGGTTCTTTTTAATCCAAGTTTATGCTTTTCCAATTTTGCCCCATAGTAAATTCAGTAGGACATACATAACCAGACCACGCACCTTAATTTGCACTGACTTGGCTGAGAGACTCAGTTCACAGGGTACTTTGCCACTGTTGGTGAGGCGAAAACGGGCCTTAACTGGCTGGCCGACGAGCACGTTGTTGAAGACAAACTTGTTTTCATCTTCCACATAGATGCCCGTGGCGTCTCTAAACTGCTCACAGTGCAGCATGCTGCTGTTCTTACAGATGTGGTGCTCCTCGAAGATGGAGGAAATATCCTTTATTATCCCTAAGGGAAAATCACAGCTTTTGCACATCAAGCCAGGTGGATATCACAGCACTTCAACATTACAATTGTAATGAACCAGGGGTGCGTTTTCCATAAGCAGAGTTGCTAACTAAGCTAGCAATCATGTTGGTTGCAATGCACTTTTTCACTGCCAACCAACTAGGTTGCTAACTGGTTAGCAACTATGCTTTTGAGAAATACATCCCTGCTTCAAAATTAGTATTCCATTAACTGGCTACACAGAATCTGACTTACACAAACACAGACACAGACACACAGACACAGACACAGACACAGACACACACACACACACACACACACACACACACACACACACACACACACACACACACACACCTGGCATACAGACTTCTGCTACCAGCCTATAGGGGATTCCTCCAGGGTTGTCTACAGGATTTCTGTCGCTGATGTCCACGGCGAGATACTCCTGCCACAGGCCCGGCTGCTCGGCCACACACTCCACACTCACCACCTGAGTGGCCCCTGGGGCCAGCACTCCAAAGCAAGGTGAGAGCGAGAACACACCCATGGTGAAACGAGTCTGAAACGAGCAAGGGAGTAGAGATAACATGTTAAAGGAGATATCCCGTGTAAATCAATCCATAGCCTTGATGTTCAAACTCACAAAGTGCAGTAAGTAGGAAAAAGAATAAGAAAATTTGATATAACATAGTCCGAGCAGAGAATCGGCAACTAACACTAATTGAATGGGGAATAACAACTTCAATTCATTTCATTATGTGTCAGCATTAGTAATCAGTTCATTATTTGGTCTATGTACAATAGCACCAAATTTTCTTGTCCTTTATCTTAAAGACAGTATTCAGATACCTGGAACAACAGGGCTATTGACTGATACACACTGGATTTCTCCTTTAAGGTAAGCAAAGCTGGACACCATTGTGTTTAGTATGTGTCCATGTTTATGTTATTTACCTGACACTTTTGTCTAAAGAAACAAACATGTTAAGTAAATGACAAACAGACAGACAGAAAATGACGCAACTATCGCTAGCATATTATTAGCATTATTCTAAATGTATTTATTAAGTAGCATTATTATTACAGTACATCTGAGTATTGATCCTGAGTATTGAACCTGAGTGAGCACTCTGTGTGTGAAAGTGACATGTGCTTGTCACAGAGAGCCCATAGGTGCCTGTGGAGGAATAAAACACACGTCTGTCTCCAGCCTCCTGCACCCGTCTCTGAGAACAGACCCTTCTGGCCTTGTCACTCACCTGAGGCATCAAAGAGCTCTCTTTCTGAATGGAATCGCTTCGCCGGGGCTTGCTAGCGACGTGCTTGGCAGACTGGCTGTCTCGTGAGGACCTCTTGCCTATGCTGTGGGAGAACAAAGACTGAAATCAGCTTTTCAATCACGTTCTAATTTGTCCACTGCGCGATCTTCACTAAGAACAGCAATAATCTAATAAACTTTACATCCATGGCTTTCACATAATTTTAATTTTTAAAGGGATCGCCTGTATTTAATCAGCCTAAAGCCTTGTTGTTAGGGGTCACAGAATGCTGTCGGCAAGAAGCCAGCAGCTAACTCAAACTGAGTGGGACACAGGAACTTGACATTGAAAGTTTCTTTGCCCTTATAAGTTAGTGTTGGCAACCGTTCTGCTATTTCAGTTCAGTTCAGTTCGGTTCAGTTCAGGTGTTTATTTGTCAAATACATAGAAATACTTTCGTAAGACAATGTAGTGAAATGCTAATTGGTCTAAATTGTACCAAATCTTCTAATTCCTATCAACAGCACTTGGGTGACCTCAAACTAGAAAACTTACTTTGAACTATTGCTTTAAGATTCGTATTTCAAAGGCTATAGTAATTAGCCAAGCAATACTGTCTTGATTTCTCCCTAAAAGAGATCAAGAGATATCAGGGTTCTACGCACTGTTGGTCACAGTTTAGAATAGAATAGAATAGAAAGTCTTTATTGTCATTATACACAGCATACATAGTGTACAGAGTACAACAAGACTGAAAAGCTACTCCTTAGTGTGGTGCACTACAGAGAATTCCTATGCAATTAAGACTAAAATTATACTTAAGACGCAGACAGACAGACAACAGATAAACAACATCCAGTTCCAAAGTCTAGAGGATAATTGACAGACTTTTCTTACTTTCTCCTGAGTGCGGGCCCTTGGATGTCTTTATTAATTCTGGTGATTTGGTAGCGGATCTCAAAGTCTCCCTTGTTCTCAATGGTGAAGCTTCGATTCTTGCGGCTCCCATATACAAGGGGTCCAAAGTTAATATCACCGGAGGGTGATATTGAATATTTGGAAAAGACAGACAGCACTGACACCTTGATGGGGATGATGGCGATGGTCTCCCCAGTATTTGAAATGTTTGGTTCAATAACCTACAGAATAATAACAGTAACAGAAAAAGATTCTTCATTTGTATGAGCCTTAGCTTTTACAGATACTAACATACATGGGTAGAACTGTGCAACTACAAGAGGTTAAAGGGTCCTTGCTTACCTGGCAGCGCAGAATTGGTTGTTCATGAATCCGCACCTCCTTGTTAGAGCGGAAGACGAACTGCACGCCTGCTGGGCGGTCGGTGGGGTGGAGGGTGCCCTTCTGAGGGACGGCGGTGAAGGCAGCGTTCAGGTCAGGCATGTCAGGAAGAGTGGGCTCCAGCACGAATCTGCCTCAGAGAGAGAGAGAGAGTGAGAGTGAGAGTGTGAGAGAGAGAGAGAGAGAGAGAGAGAGAGAGAGAGAGAGAGAGAGAGAGAACCAGAGACCGGATAAAAGCACAATGAGGTTAAATTTTCAACCAATAAAGAAAGAAAATAGAAAATGGTTTTGGTTTCTGTTGTGTTGAATAATAAGGAGTATGACAGGTGCTCCTCACTTGTAGGCAATGTCGTATTTGCCTTTGTTCTTCAGGTTCACAGACAGCTTCATTTCTTCTGATACTTTTACAGTTCCAAAATCCAGGCCTCCGTCAGCACCTAGGTGTGGGGTGAACAAAAAATAGATTTAAGACGGTGAACGGGAGACTACATACTGTACAGCACATGCCATATAAAATGACAAATCAATTTAGGATAAGGACCTTTGGGGAAGGTGATGTCCAGAGCCACATCATAGGCCTCAGCAGTGACTAGGATATTCTCAGTGTGGACAATTCCTAGGATACCATCTGCATCTGAAACCTGCATATGCATATGACAACAGTCAATCACAAAGTACACAGGTACACACAGAATCATTTCAAAACAACACTACTAAATGAAGCAATCCCCTGACAATGATTAAAAAATCAGAATTCTAAAAAAAAAGTCATGTTCAATCACGGTGTGCATTTGCAAGGAATTATAAACCTGCAGAAAAAAAGAGTTAGCCACACTGGTTGGAGGTTAATGTTCAACAACAAACAAACTGATGTTGAATTTCTCCATCTGAATTGTGTTCAGCATTTTTTCTCTTTATTTTCCCAGTGGCCTCTAAAGAGAACTGGTAGTGACAGGGGGCTTTGGCCTGTGAAATCAGAGACCAAAGCCTCATGCCACTTGGACTGCTACCCTTTGGTCTGTCTCTCTTGTGGCTTGCTGTTTTGCCCTGTTTATTTGTTTGCATTACTTCTTTTGCAGCATTGAAAGCAGTGACACATAAGCTATTTGTTTTCTCTGTCATTACACAACAAAACACAACACAGAGATCACAAAAGAGGGGGACAGACTTTCTTAAGCCCCATTCAGACTGAAGATCCGCGACGAGATGAGACGGTTTTAGAGAGGAGTTGCAGCGGTGTGAATCAATAGTTGCAGGTTGTCGCAAGAAGTTGCAAGCCGTTGCAAAAGATTTAACATGTCAAATCGCAGTTTCAGAGTTTTAGAACGTCGCAGGTTTTTGGAAAGTTGCAGCCAGTCTCGTCACAGATCTTTGGTCTGTAGCCACCATTAGATTCAGCCCATCCTCATAGAGACTCACCTCCAATCGGACACCCCTCTTGAGGTTGACTGGCTTTATGGCTCTGAAGTGCATCTGCAGGCAGAATTCAGCGTGTGGCAAGATGATGCCCTGGTCTTGAGATACGCTGAACTCATCCCCCAGAACTTCCATCCCGCTCAGACGCCACGCCACTGGCAGCGTCTTGGTGTTCCGCAGAATCAAAGTACGAGTCTCCTTCCTGGTAATCAAAAGGTTAGGGGCAGAGAGGACAGGAAAAAGACACCAAGATAGAAAGAGAGATGACACATGCACAAATCAGACAATGAAGGAGAAAGATTGATCTCCATAGATTCTATCTGAATGATAGAAACACAGTGCTAAAATACAGTGTATGTCTATTTCTAAGGCACACATTTGAGCAGTGAATGCAATTATCAGCCTTCATTTCCAGTGCAGAGATCACTGGCCTCCTGGAAGTCCAAACACACACACACACACACACACACACACACCTGTGCAGAAGAATCCTGTCAAAGTGCAGGTGCTTGCGTTCTAGATCAAGCTCTGGACGGACTCCGCGGCAGGAGAGCCGGAACACCAGGGGTTCTGGGTTGTCTTTCACACAACACACCAGGCTGTCCTCAACCTGGCCAGGGGTGACAGGGTAGGCCCAGATCACCAGATCCTGTCAATGGCACAGACACACAGAAACAAAAGGAGGGGAGGGGAGAAAGTGCTTGAATATAATTAAATTCATTACACGGGTCTTTCAATAGAATGTTGAGGGAGGCTCCATTCATTTTCAATGGGACTCCTCTACGTATTTTTGTATAATGACCGCTGAAAAACTATAATGACCGCTGTCAATGGCGACAGTTTTTTTGCTCGAGATTCACGTCTCTGTATCATTTCGCACATAGAGATCAACAATGAAACATCGTTGAAAGTGAAAGGACATCAGCTGCGTTCTATAGAATGTTTCAAGTTGAAGTTTCTTTGCAAACTATTTGTTTCTCCGCAGCGCCATCGGTCTTCGGTTCTTCCTCTCGTGAAATATTTTTCTATAATGACCGCCGGACAAAACTTTATCCTTTACTTATTATATTATTTATAGTTATATAATCCATTTCAAGAAAGTTCCAAGAGGACCCATATCGTTAGGTCATACTGTATGGCTGTTTGATGTGATTCATGCATTGTTTTAGTTTATGTCAGAAACAGTCTATAAGATATGATGCATGTACAGCAGTACTGTAGAAATTAACATATGTCACCAAAGGCTGTTATACTGATTTAAAACTGCCTAATATATCATGCAGTAGTGTAATGATGTGATTAAACTTTTACTGTCAGTGTTGCCTATACATAGAGTGACAGAATGTGACCAACCTTTTTCTCTTTTGGTTTGAGCGTCATACAGGGTGGGTCCAGCAGATAGGTGGTGGCTTTGGTGTCATGTTGGAAGCAGAAGTGGACCTCAGCTTCCATTGGGGAGATATTGTGTATAATCAGTCTCTCCATATTCTCTGGGTACTTCTTCTCCTTATATCTACGGAAACCCAGAGGGACACACTGAGTGAACAAACTTGGCAACAAGGAGACAGCAAAGGTGATTGAGAAAGTGAGTAAAAGAGGGAGTGCAAGCACAGGTACGCAGCAAAACATATGCTGTCAACAATCTCAGATGTGCAATAAGGTTTCCACAAAGTATATTAGACTTTCTGATGTTGTGGGTGCGTCTCATTGCAAGGTCAATATGAATGTCTCAATATGAACGTCTCAATCCCTGTGCTTGTAATTAGATGAAGTATCTGGTGTCAATCCACAGAAAAGTTTTTTGTTTGTTTTCTCCGCCTCATGGTCCTTCTTTTGTTTTGTAATTTCAACCAGACGTGATCCACTGAAGCATGAAATAAGCAAAAGTTTAATTTTATTCCAAAGGGAACACACACATGGATGAGACTGTCTTCCTGTGGATAACTTTGGATAAAAGCGTTTGAGTATGAGTTTTATTTTCATTCTCATGACCCCTAATCTGTTCTTCAAAATTTGAATGTGCATCCATATTCAATGCACACAGGCCCATGCAGACTCAAAGTTTTAGGATATTCAGACAGTCAATGCATACCATACTGACAATGAAACCCTCATCAAGTTTACTGTGAAGTGACCTGATTGTTCGGCAGCTGTGACTACAGCAACTTTGGCCTTATCACTGACAGTAAAGGGTGAACAAGTGAGTGGGTGAGGGAGAGAGAGAGTGAGTGAATGGGTTAAAGGGATTATATGAGTGAAAGAGTGAGGAAGAGAGTGTGAAATGAACTCAAGTACCTGTCTCTTGTCTTTCCACACAGAAGAGATCCGAAATTGAAGAGACCCTGGCTGACAATGTAGGCTCTGTGCACGTCCTCCTCAGGATTTGGAATCTTTTTACTGTGAGCAAATACCACCCTGCGAATTATACACACACACACAAGCAAACTCTGTAAGACTAATCAGACTTCATGTCAAAGCCTGCAGACGTCCTCTCGCCGAATACCTAGAAGGCCCCAGGGCCCTGAGCTACGAGACTATCCCAGTCATCCACATTTCCTTCCCAGCAGGGGTTCGCTCGATTATTGCCTGACCTTTCAGCAGCGACGTTCACAGAGCTGGTCTTTGTGTTTACAACACCTGACATTTACACACGGGTGCAAGGCTTGAATCAAAACACAATTTCACTCTCTAGCTGAGGTCTCAAAACAATCTCTCATCGCAAAACGAGCCTGAAACTGCAAGAGCAACAAATTCAAAGAAGTGTGTTTAGGAGCAAGAACACATTTAAGGTGTGGACCTGGCATGTAGTATGTAAGTAGCATGGAGGTTGTCAACAAATTCAAAGAAGTGTCTTTGGGAACAAGAATAGATTTAAGGTATAGACCTAGCATGTAGTACATAAATAGAATGGAAGGAGTCAACAAATTTGGTGTTTAGGAGCAACAATACATTCAAGTTATAGAGGTATTTTACTCAGGAAGTACAGTATGTAGTATGTATGATCAAAGTAGTATGCATACTTAGGTTTCCACTCATCTGCCCTAAATCCTACTCTCACTGGCTCTCCTCTTGGTGAACTTTAATACTCATTAACAGGCTTATACCAACCCATGCCCTCCTTCTGTTCACATTTCATGGTATTTTCAAGAAAGCTGATACCCTACGTACTTATGGTCTCTGCTGATGTTGGGGTAAGCACAAATGCCCTGGCAGGGCAACTGGTAGTTCTTCTTGGTGCCCATCACTTCAAAGTTGAGCGTCTGCTTAAACGTGCCCAGGACGGTCGAGTGGAACCACAGCTTGAGGGTCACTTCTCCATTGGGAGGCACTATCCAGCGGAAGTGAGACAGCCTTCAGGGACAGAAACAGAAAAATTCGTATTACAGAAAGATTTGCATTAAAGGTAAAATCCGGCGTGAATCAACACCTAGCCCTGCTGTTTTATACTGCTAAGCGCTACTGAAAGCCACCTCAATGATATAATTTTGTGCATCGTAGACTGAGTATGCGAAACGGCAGCTAACACTAAGTGAATGAGGCATGTCAAAAACGAAACCTAATCGATTTGCTCTCGTTTTGAAATGCCCCATTCTGTTAACGTTAGCTGCCATTTCGCTACCTCAGTCTGCCTTGCATGAAATCCAGTGATTTGAGGTGGCTAACAATAGCGCTTGGCACTACAAAACAGGACTACGTGTTGATTCACGCCGGCTTTCTCCTTTAATGGTATAAATATGGGGCCTATACTCTGAGGCAAGGTTAACTCGTTAATCCAGGTAAGTTTGAGGTAACCACTGTTCTCCAAAACAACACTGCACTTAGCATCTGTTTTTGCTTGGAGATCAGCAGTTATACCTGAAGTTATTAGGGTTATAGCCAGAAACATCGCTTTCTGTGTGCCTGTGTGTGTTTGTATGCGTGTGTGTGTGTGTGTGTGTGTGTGTGTGTGTGTGTGTGTGTGTGTGTGTGTGTGTGTGTGTGTGTGTTTGTGTGTAAGTATGAGAGTGCCTTGCACCTGTGGATGTGGTCTTGCGGGCCTTCCACAGGCAGGCTAGCATATTCAGTGTCACAGAGTGGGGCCATGACGTTCAGTGAGGGTGGGGACTGGGACTCTGTGTTCCTTGGGGCTTTCTTGGAGGCAGAGCGCCGCTTGTCCTTCTGGCTTTCCTTGCCTGCCTCCACCTTCTTGGATTTGCCTTTGGCCGAAGACGCCAGATCCTCCTAAAATAGACAACATGGTAGATCTGATTGGCCTACACACAGATTGTCAGCAAGGGACTGCTCAGTAACTAACGTCATAGATTTTCTTCCTCAAGTGGTACTCAATTTCTCTGCCCTTGAGTGTGAATATCGATAGTTTTTTACTTTTTTATGAGCTTTATAATTTTCACTCATACATGTGTTGTACTTTGGAATAATTAAATAATACTTTGATTTCAAACTTCACTAGGTATGAATCAATGACTTTTGAAAAACTATTTCAATAATATATATGTATGTACTTTCTAATACTGAGCCTACACAATTGAAACAGATGTCATTCTATGTAGTCGAGTATTTGTTCTTTTCAATGGGCTTCTTTCTAAATAGATAACTCCAAAAGAAAGGAAATTAAAGAACTGTTTCACATTTCAAGTGAAGTGACATATCTTTGTGAGGCAACAGCATGATTGATTTCATTCATTATTCTACTATTCAAAGCTAGACAAATTTCTTCTATTAAAAAAAAAAATATATCACTCTAAAAAAAAAGCTGTTAGGGAAATAGAGATGAAATGGCTAGTGTCACCTTCAGCAGGGCTGCCTGCAGCTCAGCCTCCAGCTCAGCCTCTTTCTTCTCCTCGGCCAGGTCCTCAGCAGTGAGAGGCAGGAGGAAGGTGAAGCATTCGCAGATGTTCTGCAGGCTGGGCTCGGCACGTCTGCTGGGGAAGGGCACCATGGAGAAGATGCTGGGTGGGGGGATAGGGGGGCCTTTGGGACCCAGGCCCAAACCGTCCAACACCTGGCAGGAGAGGTGAGGTGCTGATATCAGTCTGATATTATCAGAGTACAGTCTGAATACAGTAATGGCACCCAATAATGGCACCCTGAATTTTTCGGTTGTTGCTGGAGTATCAGAACGTTAGCCAATGTTCAGTCGAACAATCCTTCCTAAAATGCATTAAACATCTGTTTGCAAAGGTATTAAACTCACCGAGTGGTCTGCAGTGTTCACTGATATGCTGACATAAATGTCACCGCAAAATATGACTTTCAACTGTACATAGGCTGACGTTCTGATGCTCCAGCAACAACCGAAAATTCTCGGAACAGAAGCGTTTGTCAAAATGTCAATCTTAACCATCGTATTTCATCGTAAGAAACAAAGCTTAACATCATTTTGGGCGAAACTTCTGCTTTAACAGACACACAAGCTTGTTGAGTGTGTACCTCATCAGTTGGTGGCAGTCTCCCATTCTGCAGCAGCTCAGCGGCAACTGTGTGCTCTCTCTTGAACACAGGGACAACAAGGTGGGGCACGGCGTCTGGCGCTCCCTCCAGATACTCCGCAGCTTCCCCTGTCAACGGTCCCCGGCCGGGCTCTGGCGAAGTCGACTTCACCTCACCGTCCACCTTGTGCTTGTCTTTCTCCTGCCGCTCCTTCTCTCGATCCTTCTTTGTCTTCTTGCCGGAGGCGGCGTGACGCTCAGGGCCGGGATGCTCTTCATGTTCCGGGCCGGTCCCTTCCTCTGAGCTGTAGGGCCGCAGCAGCAGACCCTGGGCACGGTCCCAGAAGCGCAGGATGTGGCACAGCTGCACCTGGTTGTGCTCATATATCTGGAAGCGCTGCACGAGCTGCTTGTCACTTTGATTCTCCTGAGAAGTTATCACACAGTAATAAATACGATAAACAAATATCTGATTTCTGCATGAAATAGTAACACCAAGAACCAAGTGATCAATCATAATAACTGCATATCGTGTTGCTACTGAACCATAAAACACAACATTAAATCTATTGCTTTGGGCATCTGATGGATTTTTGCCAACAGCTGCTGGAGCTTCGATAACACTTGCCCTGTTTACATGGACACTTTTAATCTGATTGTTTAACCCAATATTCCATTTCGGTTGGCATTTATGAATGCATCTCCTTGGATATTATTCTATAGAATGCACAAGGAATCTTTCTAATCAGATTAGAAGTGTCCATGTTAACCCGCCTACTGTAAGATCATTAGATATTGAATGCGTCTATCAGAACTGACCACCTCTCCGTCGTGCTCATCATTGGGAGGGGGGATGTCCTCCTGCCCGACTGCCTTCGGCTCTTTGTGCTTCTTCTTCTTCTCCTCGGACTCCTTGTTGCTCTCACCAGGGCCTGCGTCTTTGCTGTCGTTAAAGGAAGACATTTTCCGGCTGTCTTTGTACCCCTCCATCTTTGTCTCCGAACGTACTGCAGATGCAGACTGGAGGAAAAATGGTTAAAGGGTTTCTGGTTCGATCCTCAAGAAGTACATTTGATTTCTACAAGTGATCCATAAAATGTATGTAAAAATGAGATGGGAACGTCATTGGAAATATTCAAGCAACGTTAATTTTTAAAACACACTTGGCAAGCTTTAATGTATGTTTTTGGATCAAGGGTGAATCAAGGGTCGTGTCTACTTAAAGTCATGTTTAATTTACGTAAGCGTACCCTTGTAGTAGAGACTACAGCATGTTTGTTTCAGCGTGTCTCTGTCTTGCACTGACACTGACCTGTTTTGAGCCCAGCTGGCTCTTCTTTCCTGTAGCCTCCTCTTTGGCTGGATCTTTCTTTCCTTTCTTCCCTTTCTTCTTCAGCTCCTCCTCCTCTCTCTGTCGCTCCAGCTCCTCCTGTTGCCTCTTGTCCTCCAGCTCTCGCTCCAGACGCTCCTGCTCCCTGCACAGAGGACAGTGGAACAGGCTTATTAGGAGTGTTTCTCAAAGTCGAGGAAGCATGCTTGGAAGGCTGCTTTCTCGAGCATTCCACGTCATTTTCTGTCGCCAAGTACTGTTCCAATGTCAAGGATCCTTCTTAATTCAAGCGAGGACAGAGGCCTTTGTTCAGGCCTATGCAAGTGTACGACTTGCAAGGAGGGTGTGCTACCTAGGAAGCATTCTCGACTTTGAGAAACACCCTATATGTGGAGTAAGCCACTTATTTAGTAAAGACACACACAGCAATGACACTGACACAGAAATCAAGAGGTCAAGCTCAAAGAGGTCAAAGGATCAAGATGTCAAGGTCCAAAACTGTCACATTTATTTGTATTATACAAAGAAACACACATGCACACAGGCACATCACAAAAATGAATACTGGACATTGTTAAATATAGCCTAAAAGGCCAAATATATCTACCTTTGATGTAGCATGTATTTAGATCATTTTTCTCTAAAATCCAAATTTATGCCCCTTAATGGCCTTGCTTTTTACTAACTAAATTACTAAGAGGTCATACTGTAGGTATTGTTGACAAGCAAACATTCTCTGAAAGTATTTTTTAATTTCTTAAAGTATGAATTTAACAAATAGCTATATTGAGTATCCTGTAAACGTAAATTAAAACAGAGAACTTTTAAGGGGCCTGAGAGACCTTTTAACCAAAGAGGCGTGGAACAGACTTGACATTCCGTCAGGCCAAAAGGCCCACATACTGTACCTGCGCTTGCGATCTCGCACCATCTGAAGCTGCTGGCGGTCAAAGTTCTCCCTCTCTTCCTCCGTAAGGGCATCGTACTCCTCTTCATCCATCTCCTGGAGCCGCTGCTTAGCCTTTAGCTCCTGCTCATGCTGCTTAGCCTCTGCAGAAAGAATATATTGGAAGCCTCCACAATTTGTTCTCAGTCACCAAATTACAGTCAATTAACCAAATACAGTCCTACATTGATCTAGTTCTGCTGTAAATTGTGTGAACACATTTTAGAAAAATAACTAAAGTAGGATGTAGGCTGTTAAATTAAGTGGCTAACTTTTAAAACAATGAGCTGCAACTTAATGAAATAAATATTCAAATAATGTTTACAACTATAAATCATTACTTTTCATCATATAGTATACATTTTTGTCAAAGTTTTTTGTCAAATACGATGAAATCGAATAAAAGTATTGAAAATCAACTGCAAAAATAAACCTTAACCCACAAATCCCAGATCTCTGTAGACTGCACAACATTCCTCTGATCTCTCTGCCTTACCCTCTGCTTCTCTGTGTGCCTTCTCCCTGGCCTGGAAGTTGTGGTAGTTGTTACAGAGGTTCACCATGTAGATGAAGCGCCGGTTGTTGAAAGCTTTGAGGACAGCGTGCAGCATGCAGCTCGGCATGCGACAGTAAAGACTCTCTAGCCCATCAATCACAACTCCCCGGAAACAGTCACTCAGCTGGGCCAGTGCAAGCCAGGGAAGAAGACAAGAGATACATTACAGATGACTTACAATGGAGCACAGCTCCAGGATATGAAAAAAACACGAGACATTAAAAACATCTGGGTTTTACATGCACACACACACACACACACACACACACACACACACACACACACACACACACACACACACACACACACACACACACACACACACACACACACACACACACACGCACACACACAGGGAGAGCTCACCTGGAATCTCTCGGTCAGGATGTCCACCAGTACTTCCTCAGGGAGAATGCAGCTCATGAGGTCAAGCTCTCCCACCTGACTCCCACTAACACTCAGTGGACGCTGGATATGCTCTAACTGAACGGACGCAAGCACACACACACACACACACACACACACACACACACACACACACACACACACACACACACACACACACACACACACACACACACATTTTCATTTCATTGCATCTTAAAGCCCTTTTATATTCCTGGAGCTCTGTGAAATTTCTTTCTGCTCTGTGCTCTGTGAAAATTGCTTTTTCTTCCTATTCTCTTTGGCACAGAATCCTTACCTGTGAGATAGCTGTTGTTGGGGATGTATCCACTCGCTCTGTCTTCTTCCCAGCAGTGGTGGCGGGGGGCTTATTGCGAGTAGAGATGGAGGAGGCCTGGACCTTTGGCTCGATGCTCTCCCCCGTGTGTTTGGCTACCGCCTCAACACTCAGCACACCAGGAGCCTGAGCCTGAGTGGTGGGAGAGTGTGTATCTACAGGGGCCTGGGCTTTAATCACACACACACACACACACACACACACACACACACACACACACACACACACACACACACACACACGTATAAAAACACAGACGAAAACATACAGTCACACACAAAAGATACAAACAACAAGTATGTACTCAAGTGCACAGACACAATTTCTATTCAAAAGATGCTCATTTAGAGTAACACACTCAGTGATGTAGATTTCACTACAAAACACACACAAACACACACACACACACACACACACACACACACACACACACACACACACACACACACACACACACACAGACACACACACACACACACACACTCACCATCACACACACACACACACACACACACACACACACACACACACACACACACACACACACACACACACACACACACACACACACACACACTCACCCATCTCCTCTGCCTTCTTCTGGGAGTGCTCCTGGGCAGCCCTGGCACACAGCTCTCTGGCCTGCCTGCTTGCTGGAGTGGCTCCTGAAGCCACGGCCTCCAGCACCACAGCATCCAGCGTGAGGCACGCCGCTCCGTAGTGCCGGGCCAGAGTCACTGCAGTCGCCGTCTTACCTGCGCATGGACATGCACACAGGATGGCATCACACTCACAGTAAAAAACAATCAAACAAACAAACAAACAAACAGTTCACTTTGAATAATGATGCATGCACAAACACACACAGACACACACACAGACACACACACACACAAATAATTATATACTATACATTTACATATTACCTCAACTTTTTAACATCTCTTTACATAACATTGCTGTGCTGAGTGAGTTAAGCCTCTAATCCGTACCAGTGAGAGGAGCGCCGTGTACGATGATGGCGATTCCTCTGCGGTTTCTGCAGGCCTGTGCTTCTGGGGTCAGGTCTACGCCCAGGTGCCGAGCAATGGCCTTGGATACAGGGTTAGTCTCCAGCTCACCAACACCACTGCTTGGCCTGCTGTAGTCTTTCACGGCTTCTGATGATGAAAACAGCGATTTCAAACTCAGATATGGCTAAATACTGTAGTGTCTATTTGGTTTGTCATATTTTTTGTTGTGTGATTTATGAAGCGTACCGATATTTGCAACCTCCTTTGACCCAGCGGCCGTGACTTCCACCCTCTCCTCCTCTAGGTGGCGCTCTGTGTTTGGGTGGCTGCCATGGTCCTCCTCATGACTCCCTGACTCTCCTTTCTCCCCTTCCAGGCTGTCTTCATCTTTTGGAGATCCAGCATTTAAGTCTGCAGATCAGAGTAGAAGTCATTAACCAGTCTGTCTTCTTAAACTTGTATGTAATGAATGACACATAACAGGAAACTTGTGGATAATGACCCAAATACATTTTGACACGACTTTGCTTTGAGTTGCCTTGATATTCACTGTTAAAAAAATAAAAAAAATGAACACGCAAACCAGTTAGTGTCAACCCTACTCTGCTGAGCTGACACATATATATGTGTGGAATTGAATTACTATAAACACAATGCAAGTCATTGAAAGAGTGCATTGTGGCCGCATTCAAAGCAACTGTGGGTCTGGGGGCGCCGTGGTTCAGTGGGCTAGAGCGTCATACCATTACTCCGAGGACCCAGGTTTGAGTCCGACCCAAGGTCATTTCCCGATCCCACCCATCTCTCTCTCCCACTTCTTTCCTGTCCACCTCTATACTGTCCTATCTGATTAAAGGCAAAAAGCCCCAAAAATATCTGAAAAAAAATAAATAAATAAATAAAGCAACAGTGGGTGTGAGTGCTTGCAGCTTTACTGTACCCGTGTGGGAGTCATGGGCGCAGAGCTCCTTGTAGTAGTCCAGCAGCTCTGGAGGGAGAGTCTCGCCTGGGGCTCGAGGAGGCAGCAGCAGCACATTCTGGGCATCATAGCCCTTTAGCACACGCAGCACCTGAGGGAGGAAACCTACCTCATCATCAAGCCTGGGCTATCTGCCAATGCAACTCAGGTAGAATTTACAGTAATTACAGCCTGTGTAAGCTAGTAGGCACCACAAACTGTGCAAAGAGATGTGATTTAGGTCATTCTAGATAGTCCTCTAAAGTGACAAAAAATTGTATTTTCAAAATGATTCATCTCAACTTGACAATATTACTATGTAATAAGGAGAGTAACAGGGTGGCCTGGCCACAGATTAGATTCACAGCAGGTAAAGTCTCACCCTCTCCTCCTCCAGATACTGCTTGTCAAACTCCAGTGAGTAGAACTCAACGGGGAAAGGGCAGGGGTTCCTGACGAGCACCTCAGTCTCCTCTCCAGCGCTGTGCGGCAGCACAGGCCCCATGTCCAGCACAGAGGTGGAGAAGTCCAGCCGGGGCTCCTCGCCTTTCCCCTGGGCCTGCAGCAGGATGCGCTGGGTGCTTTGGGCCACGGTCAGCACTAGATTCTGGCTATACGCCCTCTAGAGGCCAACAACAGCAGTACAATAGAGTAAGTTTAGGGGAGGCGAGGGGGAGATGTATGGGAAGATTATACTTTTTCTCTGAACTCCTGGTCATACAGTCTGTCAAATACTATTGGAAGTTTTTCTCCTCTGTAAAGGTTTTTTTTCAAGATACAGCCCAGTGAAACAAATACTGTTGCACTGCAATTTTTCTACACTATGCACTATGTGTACACTACGTATGTGTGCTCCATAGTTCTTTTAGTATTACTTTAGGGTTTATACAGCATGTACAGTATATCTATAGAAGAATCACTTACTCAGCTCTAAAAGGTTAATTACTTTTAAAAAAAGTCAAAGATAGATTTAATTTATGTCAAGTGCAAGGAAATAGTTAGCATTTTTTTAGCTGAGCATGTATGAGTGAGTGTGTGTGTGTATTAGAGAGAGAGAGAGACAGAGAGAGAGAGAGAGAGAGAGAGAGAGAGAGAGAGCAAGAGATTATGTGCGTGTGTGTGTGTGTGTGTGTGTGCGCGTGTGTGTGTGTGTGTGTGTGTGTGTGTGTGTGTGTGTGTGTGTGTGTGTGTGTGTGTGAGAGAGAGAGAGAGAGAGAGAGAGAGAGAGAGAGAGAGAGAGAGTGAGAGGGAGACGCAATGAAGGAAGGAGCGAAAGATTGAGCATATGAGAGAGCATACGTGTGTGGACAGCGTTCTGTGTGTGTGTGAGCCTAAATCCCAGCTGAGAGATAAGAGGCCTTGGAGAGCTGGTTTTCTTATCTATGTCTCTCAGGACCCATTTCTCTGCCCGCTCCTTCTGGAAGGCAGCCGACGACTGCCAGAAATGTTGTGAACGCAGGTGGAGATATACATTAAGATATACACCGCTAGTGTCGGAGTGTCTAGTGCTTTATCTCCCAAATTAAATCATTTAGCATTTAGTGGGGTGAGTCGGCCATTTTTTTCCCCCCCTTTCCCTTGCTTTTTCTCTCTCTCACCTCGAAGGATGGTCTTCCACACTGTAAAAAAAGGATTCTGAGATAAATCTCAGTACCTAAAGTGTTTAGAGGAGACATCCATGCCTCCCTGAGGAAATAATCTACCATATAAGCCTCTTGAGTAGATGCAGTACATGAGAAACTGAGTTTAATTAGGGCACTGTTCAGTGCACACATGAGGCATTCCTGGCAGGTTAGGGGCTATAATGTGATGAGAGCATCTGTACCTTGTCTTCCTTCCACCCACAAACCACTGGAGAACAGATAACAGATACACTCCCACTGGTAGCTATGAAAACTGGCCAAGACTTTTGGTGATTAGTTGATTGGGTCATGTGTGTGTGTGTGTGTGTGTGTGTGTGTGTGTGTGTGTGTGTGTGTGTGTGTGTGTGTGTGCGCACGTGTGTGCATGTGTGTGTGTGTGTGTGTGTGTGTGTGTTTGTTTGTTTGTTTGTTTGTGTGTGTATGTGTGTCCTGCACAATTGGTAACATTTGTTCAATCAATCATCATCAGAGATGCTTCTGCAACACTAGGGTTAGTTGTCATGAACAGTTTGATGTGTGTGATACATTTCTCAGAAGTGATGCTCTAGAGGTTTGCTACTGCAGTGCTCACCCCCTCTGTTGGGCTGAACTTGACCTGAACGTTGAGTCTGTCTCCTGGCAACAGCACACCTGAGGAAGGGATCACCTCAAACACCATTGGCGGGGGGCAATACTCCAGTCGGAGTTTCTTCCTCAGGTGAAGAGGGATATGTTTGTCAATCTATACACAGACCAAGGGGAAACAGCAAGATTTAACATCAGCGTCTGACTTGTTTCACGTTTCATGTGATAATCCCTGAGTGAAAATTTAGCT
This sequence comes from Sardinella longiceps, assembly GCA_027497455.2. NCBI lineage: Eukaryota > Metazoa > Chordata > Actinopteri > Clupeiformes > Clupeidae > Sardinella > Sardinella longiceps. Next base: position 3,064,630 of record JAODXP020000017.1, read on the forward strand.
TTACAATTAAAATGTAAAAAAGGCTATATATGAAACTAAGTGCAAATGTGCACACATTTCATTGTCACAGGCATCAGCAACTGTATTCATTATCAAAAGCTATGAAAATGTGTTGATGTCTTTTTACTTTTTTTTTTTTTTTTTTTTGAAGCTCATTCAGTACACTTTTACTCTGCAAGTCTAACCTAAAGTAATCGTCTAAAATTATCTCTCGGAGACAAAGTGACAAAAGGAGAAATTAACCTATCGCCGCCCTGCAGCTAAATCCTCCAATATCCAGGTTTCATTCATAATTAATTGCGAAGCTCTAACGAGAGAAAAGGCTCCACTCTGGTCATTTGTAGTGACAATAATAAGGGATCACCTCAACTCTACTCTACAATCACCTTCTCAAAGAACTAGGGCTGCTTTGTCTTCCTGGCTAATGTGTTCTCAGCTCTGACGTGCTGTAGGAACTCTGAACACTCAGTAAAACAGAACATTGCATTGATACTATGCAATGATGGTGCACATGAAGTGCACATGAAGCAAATGGAAATAAGGCTGTAGCATATAAATATACTGTATACAGTAGATGTAAACAAAAACAGGGTTGATGTTGTATTTCATTCCCAAACTACTTTCGCATATGGAATGTTTATCCGGAAAGCTTTTGGGAACGGAGACCAAAATCAAACTTGAAACGGTCTGTATAAAATACATATTGACTGGCAGCTATGGTCTACTGGTTAAGGCCTCAGACTTGTGATCAAAAGGCAATCCCTCATGGCTCCCGGGTACAACAGCAGCAAGCTGCTACATTTTCTGGGTAAATGTGTTCTGAGCTGTGTGCTGTGTGTGAGTGTCACTAACTGGGATAACTCTGATGACTGAATGCCCCACAGGGGATCCAAAGAGCATCTACATAAAAGACTTGACCTTCTTCTTTGGGCGTTCCTCCTCTGCGATGCTCCACTCACATGGCACGAGCTCGTGGTTGTGCAGCTGCACCGTGAGCAGCTGGCACAGACCGCACTGGATGCTGTCGAACTTCAGCGTCTCCGTGGAGATGGTGAGGGAGGGCATGATGACCACGGCGTGCAGACGCACCTGCACCGGTGGGCCCCCTGCCACCTGTCAATCACACGGAGCACAGCACAGGTGGTCGGAGAGGGCTGAGGGGCAGAGAACGCCTCATTACGGGAGACTAGCAGATGGATCTTGCCACTTAAGGGCCAGCATCTGACATCAAATGAGCAAACTCAAAACTCTGACAATGACCAACTATCATAGAGTTTCACACAGAAAGCCTTTGAGAGAAATAGAGGATGAAATTTCACAGCACACATCTGCCAGTGATGTTTTGTCTGTGAATGGCACATTGTGCTTTGATGTTCTATTTCAAGATGAAACAGAAACGTTGAAAAAGTTGAGGAAAACATAACAGAGAGAACATTCCACTTATGGAGTCAGATACTGCAAGTCAAGCCGCCCCTTTCTGGAGTTGGACACAATGGCTATTTATATTATGTGGTCAGTGTAGGAATGTAGAAATTATACAGACATCATATAATTATACAATACATATACAGTATATTGATATATATGTTACTTACAGTAATAGGAATATGCTATACTGTATAATCATTTCTAATCACATTGATGTCTCTTCTAATAATTTCTAATCACATTCATGTTTGTCTGTTTGACTGTATGTACTGTAGTATCTCACCTGAATTGGCATAACTGCGCTAGCCTCACCCAAATCCAGATTTGCTCCACATGGATCAAATTTCACTTCAAATGTTTCAGTCTCACAGTAAGGCAGATTCTTCACTTTATCCAGCTCTGTGCTGAACCCTGCAGACAGGCAAAATAAACAGAACTAGGCAATACATTCCCCACAGCCATGATAAAATTACTGATCCAAAATAATATCTGAAATGTCAGAATGAGAAATGAACACCAAACATAGACACCATTAGTATCAACGTTATTATATTCTGTGTATTGTTATATAAGCACCATACAGGGCATACAGTATTATCATGTCTGACGTAGAGATTGAACTGTCTCAAACAAACCTGTGCCAGCAAGAAGTCGGCGATCGGTCCGGAAGGAGACCTGGCACGGGCCTGTGTTGGTCACCTTGACTATGTGGGTGGGAACTTTACCATGGATCACATAGCCAAAATCCAGCACATAGTCTGGCAGGGTAAACCTGCGGGAAACAACACCTTCAGTATAGTACAGATTTATAAACTTAAAATGGTGAATTCATGTTTTTTTTTTTTTACAGATTTATAAACTTAAAATGGTGAATTCATGTTTTTTTTTTGTTAAGCTGCTTCCCACACTGCCTCATTAAACACCAACAGGCTCCAAGATTCTAAGTTTGGTGTTGTTAGCTCCAGTACAGTTTTCAGAATGTTTCCAACACAACCTGATGAGTTGTTCATCATTTTCTCACTTGCTCAGCTTTCTCCGCTTTCTGCTGCTTGATCTATCGCTCCCCTCTACGGGTGAAGTCTCCATGGAGACAGAACTCTCCTTCACCAGTAGCCTCTCCACTTCCATCTGTAGCATGGCATCGTACTACAGACACACACACACACACACACACACACACACACACACACACACACACACACACACACACACAGAAAATAATTCTCCAACAAATCCAAAAGTACACGCAGGAAAATCTAAAGCAAGATTTATGAGCCGATGGCAGTGCATTCTATTCATCCACACAGTATTGGGTCATTGACACAAGCATTGGGCTTCTCAATGGGACTCGGGGCCCAAATGTCCAATTAGCAAACCCTGCTGTTCAGGATCGGCTACAGGGCCCTGAGAACAGTCAATTCCAGTGGTACCCAGAGAAAGCTGCTCAGTTGGGTCTCGGGTCCTCTAGAGAAGAAAATCAAAGAAATCTTCCTTCTTCTACAGCACGTCCTCTGAGCACCGGTGATACGGTCACTAAGACTAGGCAGGCGCATGCCAGCCCATCCAGATTTTTAATCTGTTAAAATAATCCTTTTTTTTTAAAGTGTGTGTCACTGTGCTCAATAAAGCTAATGACTTTATCTTTTCCTATGCCCATGCTCCTCCTGTCCTGTTCTTGTTGTGTCCACGCTTTATTTACGGTGTACGGTGGCCCTGTCTCTGAGACTTACAGTGGGGCAGTAGTCTTCCACAGCCCGGGCTGCGTCCACAGTGGGAGGCCGACTCAGGAGCACCTCTCTGGGCTTCCCGTTCTCCACGTTCTCCCTGGCCACAGTCAGCAGGGGACCATACTTCAGCTCATCTGGACAGAGAGACAGACAGAGAGCAATAATGTACTGTAGCTCAAACGCCTTACTAATACAGCAACTTTAAATTTAAACTTGAGAGACAGACAGAGAGAGAGAGAATGATAGAGAGAGAGAGAGAGAGAGAGAGAGAGAGAGAGAGAGACAGAGAGAGAGAGAGAGAGAGAGAGAGAGAGAGAGAGAGAGAGAGAGAGAGGGGAGGGGGGTCTGAGAAGATTCATGTGAAGTTTCTCCTTTTTTTTCACTTTTTCTCGTTCCTCTCGCTCCCTTGGATCAGTGAGCTCTGGCTTGATTAAGACAGGTCTTGTCGAGTTTTAAAGTGGGCTGCTGTGTCAGCCTATCAATTCTGGAATCGACTTCAGCTCTATCAAGGGACCACTATTTTTTCACATTACTGATTGATGAAACTTTTGCACACACAAGCAAGCTACAACATACTAGTGCTGGGGAAGCATTTATTTTTGCACATGCAACATCGACACAGCTATTTCACACATCTATTTCTACTTTTTTCAAATAGCTAAGAAGGAATACAAAAAAACTACCAAGTATGTAAAAAATCACTCAATCTTTGTGCAATCAAAGGCTGTGATGGAGCCTACAGTACTGTCATTTTTCATTTGTCAATCATCATGGTACACTGTACTTTACTTGGGAAAAAGGGAGGTAGGGAGAGGAATGTCCCCAATGCTTTTTGTCAGCATGTAGGTGCACCCCTCCCCCCCTCCACCACCACCGCCACAACCACCAAACTAACATCTTCACATCCATGTTGACCCCAAAGAGTCCTAAATAATGTATTATCCTTTTTTGAGTGAGGGGTGTGTGTCTTAGTGTGTGTGTGTGTGTGTGTGTGTGTGTGTGTGTGTGTGTGTGTGTGTGTGTGTGTGTGTGTGTGTGTGTGTGTGTGTGTGTGTGTGTGTGTGTGTGGTTGGGGGTTGGGGGGTGCTACTGGGGAGTTACTAACATTGGAGAACACACACAAAAGCATAAAAGTGCATAAAAGTGCCTGCTGAGGTGCTGGAATCCTCTCCTCATGTAGATCACTGCTATGGGTCTCCCTGTGTCCCACGCCTGAATGGCCCCAGCAATAAAACAGTGGGAACTCACAGAAACACAAAGAGCCTGCCTGACGTCCATAATGGCCTTCACTATATGCCAATTCAAGATGGCCTGCTATTGACCCGGCTGGTAAATATATATCCCTGGCGTGAAAGATAGGAGAGGGGGGTTCACTCTTCACTACGGGGCAAGGAGTGAACACAACAGGCATGCCCCTGCGGATCAATATCTCATCAGAGGCGGACAAAGTTTTCTCATCTGTTCAAAGGCTCATTTGCTCACCTAATGCGTTCCACCAGCACCATCCGCGAGACTAAAGAGCTGGGGCATGCTTGCACAGCTCTAGCTCCAGCTCTCCCTGTCTCTCTCTCTCTCTCTCTCTCTCTCTCTCTCTCTCTCTCTCTCTCTCGTGTTCGGACACACACACACACACACACACACCCCCGCTGATTAATTGCACTTGTAAGCAAGTCTGCCGCGGCGGTGACTCGGGAGCATGGGGTGGGTGGTTGCGTGCGTGGGTGACTGCGTGGGGAGGTTGTGGGGCGTGATTAATCGCACACTTACCCAGGTCTCTGGGCAGGTCCAGGCACACGCGGGGGAAGATGCCCTCCCCGCGCAGGCTGATTGTCTCGGGCTCAAAGAAAGCCACCTGCAGCTGGAAGGTCTTACGGAAGAGCTCCGGGACACCTGGTAGGTAATAGACTGACACTCTCTGCTCCGTGTTTGCCGCTATGTGGCCCTTCAAAGAGACAGAAAAACAGACCATGAAAACTGTGCTCACGGTGTAAGGGAAAAGTGCATTATCAAATCTCATATACTAGTTAATATACATTTTTATATTTAGTATATAGTACATATTCTTGTATATACATGACCACATACAAAGTATGTATTCTTCCTTCATAAGTAAATTGTAAAAATAGCAAAACAAAATACAAAAAAAAGTAGAGCAAAAACGGGACAACAAAATGTACAACTTCGGCTTTTTTGCCCCCTAAATCGTCTCTCACCGAACTGGGGATGACCAGTGGCTGCCCGGGTGGAGGGTTGTGAGGATTGCCCCCCTGGTACTGCGGCAGTGTGCTGAAGTCAAAGCTCACGCGGCCCGTGTTCCTCAGCACGATCTCCGCCTCGGCCACGCGGTCAAACAGCTGAAGGGGGGCCGGAGGGTGACACACAAAAGCTGCTTACACTAACTCACACTTCCACTATTCACACAACATCATTTTTTATACACACACTTGATCTTTTTTTTTCTTTTCTCTGCTTTGCCTCGAGCTATGACAAAAGCAAAGCCCTTTTCATGCCATGTCAGTAGGATTTGGGGACTTGGAGGGTGGCAGCTTGCATGTTTACGCAAGCAGTTATATTTTTAGGACAAGTTTGTTGCCAGTGGAATCAGTATGTAAACAAAGAGAAGTCATTCTCACGACTACACAGTTAAGTAAGGAATTGATTGGTGAAAGTTTTCATTTGTCCATGCCATGGTTCCTCAACAGATAAAGCAAGTAATGACATGGTTAATGGTTAATAAAACAGGTAATGCAATAAAACAATGGAAAGACTTTTAGGTGTGCCTGTGGTACCTGAGGGCCTAGGTTGATGTCTGTGGTGTCGAGCGCGTAGGTGACCAGCGAGGCTTCGCCCTTGAGTGTGATCTCATAGGTGGGACCCCCGTCCACCTCGCACAGGGCCAGCACCTCACTGCTGATGTTGGCGTGGCCAAAGAAAGTGAACACCACCGGCTGGCTCTCTCCAGGTTGCAGCTGCCCATAGATGGGCAAGATGTCAAACACCTGTCAAACAGACAAACAAATGGATAATGGCAGAAATTCTTTTTCAAAGTTTATTTTCACTATTAATCCATCAGACAGGGCAGCTGAGAGGGACAGGAATCCTTAGACAACCATGTCACAGTGGCCTCAAAATAATGACATAAACAGACTGACAAAATAGCACAGAAAAAAAAGAGATCTAGCCAAAAATAAATCAAACAAAAGTGTATATGCATGTACCTCCTCCACTCCAATGTTGGGGTGGGTGCCGGCCATGAGGAGGTCAGTTTTGGGGGGCCAAGGGGGGGACTGTAATCCAGATTCCAATAGTTTTCTTGGGGTGAAACTCGTGGGTGTGTTGGTGGGGGTCCCTCTACATGAGGTGATGACAGGAATGACGTGGGCTGGGACAGACTCTTTTGGGGAGCCCCGCCCTTCCTTCGTCTCATTCTCTGGGTCTTTCTTCTCCTCCTCCTCCTCCTCCTGTTCCGGGTTCAGTTTAAGAGGCTCCATGCCCCTAAAACAGAATAAACACACCAACATCTACATTATATACAGTCTAATGATAACACACCACCATTCCAAGCATTCAAATATGAATTCTAATAATTAGCACTGACAGCATTACAATGATATAATCCATAACGTAGTGTTTTTTGAATAAAACATACATTTGGTATTCTAAACAATACACATGGGCAAATCTGTCTAATTTCCTGGTCATCATCTCATTGCCTTTTAACTTCCCTGTCTCTCTCTCTTCCTCTCCCTTGGGGCGGACCCAAGCAGAAAAACCAATTTGGTTTCATCAAGGCGCTTATTAATTAAAGATTAAAGCGTTCAATAATTAAGATGCCATTTATTATGTAATGCCATCATGGGAAATCTTCTATATTGAATAGTGGCACGAGCAGAAAGAGGAACAGAGGAGAAAGACAGAGAGAGAGAGAGAGAGAGCGAGCGAGAGAGAGAGAGAGAGAGAGAGAGAGAGAGAGAGAGAGAGAGAGAGAGAGAGAGAGTAAAGGAAAAGGGCAGAGAGTGAGAGAAAGAGTGGGAGGGAAGGGAGGGGACAGAAAGTGTATGAGAGGACAGGAAAAAGAAGAGACTGAGCTTTTGTCATGCATTGGAGTGGACACTCAGTGAGCGATGGAGGCGGGTGGGCCTCTGAGCAGTACACCCTTAAAAACAGCAGGGGGCACTGTTGTGTGAGGAATAAAGATGAAGATCACCCCTCCCCCCAACCCAACCCACAGCCACCATCAACAGACACACAAGCACAGAGGAGAACATTAGGAGAGATAATTAGTCTTCTCCTCTCTAGCACCCATTGGCAAATGGGGGGGTTGAAAGGGGGAGGGAGGATGACAGAAACACTACTCTAAAAGACATCCTCCTCTTTTTCTTCCCTTTCATTCTTACTCCAGCCATTCTACTTTTCTGTTCTGCTTTTCCTTAACCGTCCCACTAGTCTCATTTGAGCTAGCGCTTGAGTCTGTGTGTCATGTGTGTATAGTGTGTGTACAATTAGTGTGTGTGTGTGTGTGTATTGCACGTGCATGTGGGTGTGTACTTGCTCACTATATTGTGTGCCTTGAAAAGTGAATTTTCATTTTATCACAAGTCCCCCAACACCACCCCCAACAGCCAAGAGAAAACAATTCAATTAAACAAAACTGACAGCAGCGAATAAAAAAAACAAAAAAAAAAACAGTGGGGGCTCGTTAC
>JAODXP020000017.1:3077487-3094987 GCA_027497455.2 Sardinella longiceps
CGACAAAATGATTAAGCATCTCTAGGTTTCCGTAGCAGAACCAAAAGCACTTCCAACTTTCCCAAATCCTGACAGCGGAGTGGGTAAGGTTACACCTGGCAGTATAAACACCTCTCCCTGTGGGTAATTGATAACATTGTGAACACCTTCGCATTGGCCCCCCTTCATCACCTGGACTGGTGGGCTGGAACAGTGTCACATCTTGAGAGCGATGAAATTGTGGTACTGTACCTTGGACATGATAAATGCATTATCGCCGGAGTTTTCACACAAGCCATAGGGCTCACTGACGCTCAGCTCAAAGGACAGGGTCAGACTGGACACGTTCTTCAGAACCAGCTTCTCGTAGAGGGGGACTAGAGAAACATCAGGAGTCTGGAGACAAGGAACAAGACAAGCAATACACGTCATAAACAAAACAACAAATGTGATTCAAAGAAGAGCAACAAACATACTTTTTATATTTTATACATTTCTTATACGTCCTTATGGAATATCAACTAGTCCTTATGGAATATCAACTGTCTTGACATAAAGGCATATTTCCCCACTATTTCTTTCTTTGTAGGGCTGTTTTGATATTTGGCATTTTTATAAACAACAATGTCCTACAAAAGGCTCTAGGCTGTACTGTCGATGGATAATTACGCTAATAATGTGACCCGGTTCACTCCCGTTTTTCCAGCGAGCCTGTCAATTTAAACAAACTCCACTTTTAAGCACTTTTCAACTCTGCTTTCGGCTGCCGACTCCTACTAGCTCTCCCTCTCTCTCATCCCCCAGCCTCTCTCTCTCTCTCTCTCTCGCTCTCTCCATTCCTTTACCTCTCTCTCTCTCTCTCTGTCTCCCTGTGCCTTCCCCCCTTCATCACTCCCTCCTCCCTCTAATTGCTTTATTCCACTCAGTTCCACGAGCTGCACTGTAAATCGTCTAGCTGGGCTGTCACCGTACAGATGAATGGGGACAGAATCAGATAAAAGAACGCCACCGAAATAAATTAGCATTTTCAGTACTGAATAAAAAAGAAAAAAAAAAAAGAGAGAGAGAGAGAAAAGCGGCGAGCCAGCTGGCAAGAAGTCCCCTGAATGACGCCGCGGTGCAAGATATGAGGGAATGTGTAAGAATGTGCGCAGCAGCTTCAGTGCAGCAGCAGAGAGAGAGAGAGAGGGGACACAAATCTGATGTGCCGAGGCTATGGGCGCAGCGATAGTAAAAGTGAAATAGAGGGGACAGAAAATCAGTTCTGTTATGATGGGGAGCTTCCGGCCAGAGTAAGATAAAGCCATTCTTCAGGGCAGCTCAAACACAGCCTGGGGACAATGGAGATTCCTGGAATCCACAGGGCCTGCTGGCTGGGTCGCCTTTTTCCTCTGCTAATCCGAAATTCCAAACATATATGCATCCATTTTCATTGGGCCATACATCGGATTTGGATACTGGATACAACCATTTTGTAAGCCAGAAATAGAAACATCTACAAATTATTTTTCAATCTTTGCCTCTGTGCTCAGTATTTCCCTTAGTGCAGAGCACCTCTCATATCTCACCAAAGATGAAGAATATACAATTTGTCTTTTTTTATTATTATTAATACAGTACATCAATAGTAAGAGTCTTGAGGGCTTCCTAGAGCAATTCAAGGTTGGCAATGAAAATAAAAAGGCATGAAGAACGAGCACTTTCCTTGAGGGCATCAAGTTATATCAGCCATAGTTTACAAGCACATCTTGGTTGCATTTCATATTATTCATTTATAGGACACGGACCATATGACAGAGGTCTTGAATTTTATTGCAACAATTCAGCATTGAATGTAAAACAAGATGTGCATGACTGTAAACATGCACTCAACATCCAACCAAAATATAACGTTAGTCATGTGTAGATCAGAGGAAGATATGCTGAAAACATACACAAGTATGCACAGTGACTGTTAAAGTGAATACTGCAAATCCGTTAAATGGCATCATACAATCACATGTTCATATGTTGCTCAAAAAAAATCACATCTAGGTAAGATTATAATCTTAATAAGACACACATATTCAATTCAGTCATCACTTGATGTTAATTGAATAAATGAAATGGAAAATTGCTTTGAGGCTTTACATGTGCAGGCCTGTAGTTCCCGTAATCACCTCTGAATGAACAACACATCCATTCAGAAAAGAGTTACTTTCTCTTCCTCAACTCTTCCCCCTGAAGCAGGCTGCAGCACACTCTCATGTTTTGTCACAGGCATTATTTGCTAGGCAGAATAAACAAAATAACAAACTGGTGCACGAACGCCTAATGTGGTGTTAGTTTTCTGTTTGTTTGTTTGTTTGTTTTTGTTTGTTTTGTTTTTTGGGAGAGGAGTCAAGGGGTAGGGGTGGGGGCTGAATAATCCCTGCACAGAGCAACCGACTCACACTAGTGCACGCAAGGAAGGCTTCACACCACAGCGAGCCCAAGAAGCACATTTAATGAATCCCGCGAGTGGCTCAATGAGCTCGCGCTGTACTGATGACAGCCATGACATGTGAAGCTCTGAAGCCTTACGCAACGCAACTACGCCTCACTATGGCTGACTTCACAGCGAACCTTCATCATATTACAATATGAAACGGTAATGAGCGAATGGGGTTAATGTGCTTGCGTGGTTATGTAAGCTGTGTTTGAGTGTGTATTGTGTGTGCTGTGGGAGGTGTTGAACCAGGGTGTGTGTGTGTATGAGTGTGTGTGTGTGTGTGATTGTGTGTGTGTGTGTGTGTGTGTGTGTGTGTGTGTGTGTGTGTGTTGGGGGAGGGGGGTGGATTGTACCTTACCTTTTCCACATAGAAGTGAAGCTGCTGGGAAGAGATTGACAGGACGGGGGCAATGAAACGGCAGCTGACATCCACCGTCATGACACGCTCCTTCCCACTCTGGTGGCCAACAACAGCATAGCATACTAGCCTCTCCTGGACCATCTGAGACACAGTAGAGCGCACACACACAAACACACACACACACACACACACACACACACACACACACACACACACAGAAATAATCATATAATTTAAAAGTGATGCACAACATATGCAAGAGATGAAAACATGCATGCACGCACACACACACACACACACACACACACATACACACACACGCACGCACATCTGCATCTTCAATCTTTCAGGTTTAATCTATTCACCCAGACAAAACCAGGCACCCTTCCACCTGGCACAAAGAACTAAGGCCTTGGCCTGCTGTCTCAATATTGTGCCAGCGCTGTGCCAACGCCATGCCAGTGAAGCTGTGCCACGGCTCTGTGTGTGCCTCAACACTGACATCCAACCTGCCAGCAAACCACCACCGAATGTGGCGCGCTCCTTCGGAGACTGGGAGTGGAACCAACCCCAACCTAGGCTCTCTGTGGCCGGCTGCTTATCTCTGCTTCTCACCTTCTCCCTTCTCCAGCTTCCCATTAAATCAATAAGGACTCAAGGAGGCGTGCATCTCACTAATGCCCGGGAGAGGAAGTCGATACACGGGCTCGGCTCAGCGCCGCGCGACTGGGGAGAGATTAAGGGTGGCTTTGACCACCCTTTATCTCCACGCCGCGCAACCTTGGGCTGCCTCCTGTCTCCGATGCGACAAGATAGCTATAAATGGGTGCGCGGCGCGTATTTCACACGACCGTATCTGTCCTGGTTACATCGCAGGATTGTCTTTGATCCGTATTGAGTGCCGCCAAAGCCGTATGGTGGGCTGAGCAGAATCGGCGTGTAATCTGTAGTGTTTTACCACTTCAAAATAAATGTTTGTAGAGGGTTCAATGGAATGCCCTCTTCAAACCATAAAGATATATAAGACATAATATATAAATGCATAACACATTCTGTACAGGGCACACAAAACATATTAGTAATACATGAGCTGTGCTTTGAAACATGGCTGATAAGCAAAGAGAAATTCATGATTCATTCCAAACTGACTCAGGATGATTACCTAAGAGTAAACAAACTACCCATAGCCCCATTTTTTAAAGAAGCTCTGACTCATAGTCTGACAGTGTGCGACCAGCCAGCAAACCAATGCTTATTAAAAAACACAGTTTTGGAAAAACCTTTGTTTTGTTCCAGGGGCTTAATATGTATTTTTTTCTACACAACCCAAACTCATTGATGTTCTTTTGCTCTGGGCTGTAATTTAAGTGTGTGGGATTGTTGTTGGATTCTTTTGTGTGTGTTTGTGTTAGTGTTTTTATTTTCAAAATGCATTACAGTTCAGCGCTTTTCAAGGTTCGTTTTTCAAGGCTTTTTGGGTTTTTTTTTTTTTGGTATATATGGAGCCTTATTTCACAGCACACAGCTCAGCTAAAGCATTCCTGCTATAAAAATGATGGATGGTGTCGCAGTGCCTCCGTAGTGCCACCTTACCGTGGGTATATCACAGGATCCCTCCAGCAACATATCGGCCGACTGCCCAGGGGCAAGCTCCAGACGCATGGGGGACAGGTTGAAGACCGGGAGCTTGTCTGCTTCAGGTGTCAGACTTTTATGGCCTCTCACGTCCCTGGGGGAAAATTTGGCCATGGTGACCCGCCGCCGGAATGGGACCTGGCCCTCGGTGGTCCAGAACAGCTGATGGTAGCGGCGGCCTCGGTTGGTCAACCGGAAATGATACTGGCATGGCCCTGAGCTGAACAGGCGATAAAGAATTAAGATTACTTTAACTACAGACAGATTACTGGGGTTGACATTTGCACAATATTACAGTATATTCAAAACGTGTAAGGCGATAGGAGGGATGTTTACTAACATACCTGTACTTACTGCATGGCTATGGACTGGTTGGCTATTATACTGTTTTGCAGGGTTTTACAGGCCCCAAAAGACTCATTATTGCCTACAATGGTGTGTCTCCAATGTAGAAATTGTGTTTGGTGCTTGTTATAAATATGACAATATTATCCTGAAGACCCTATGCATCATGGGTGATTTCTGACCAACCTGAAGTGGTCTCCAAGGTCCAGACTGGGTGCAAAGGGCCGGTCTGTGACGATGGTGGTGCCCTTGCCCTTGGCAGACACAGCGATGGTCTGGGGGAGCGAGTCCTGCACAGACAGAAGCAGCTTGTCCTGGAAGGGTAAGGAGTCATCCAGGTGAGCCACCAGCCGGACCTCCAGCTCTCCCAGCGGTGGAACAACCCCTTCACTGGGCTCCACACGCCACAGGGATTTCTTCCGTGCCTGGAGAGGAGGAAAGTAACCATGCCAAAGACTCAGTGGATAATATGGCTACATAATCACCAGGTTCTCATACCTGAAAGTACAAACTCCTCAAAATCACATAACTTAACTCCTATGATTTGTGGTTCAGTAGTTGTTCCCCTTTTTTTATGAACAGTAATTATTATGCACATAAATTTGTCATGAAAACAAAGTCACTCGAAAACTGGGACATCTCTAAGTAGAAAATACTGTATAATGAAAAAATGTTTTTTTTTTGTTTTTTTTTCTTCAGTACAAATCCTTGCCATCTGGCCAGTACAAAAAAAAAATTATTTCAGGAGTATTAAGTTTGTTATATAAATTACTTTATCCACATGGGATAGAGACACTGACATTTGATTTATAGACAGCACTGGGATTGTGTTAGTTTAATAACTCCTTTAAAACATTTGCAATAATCTTTAAAGAGCTTCTGCTTTCCATGAATCAAGAATGTGTGTGACTCTCCTGAACTACAATCTATTCCTCAAATTGGAGTGAGCGGTTGACCTAGGTTCAAGCCCAGCAGCCCCAGGTCATTTTTCATCTCTCTCTCTCTCTCTTTGGTCCTGTCAATCCAAGACAACAAGATCTTCTCTCTTCCCCAAACTTAATGACAAGATTTCAAAACAAGCAGATAGTGTAGTGACACCCACATCTGTGCTTCCGACTCTTAAGACACCCCTACTGTCTAACAGCATCTCTGGGGAGGCTGCTCGAGGAAGAGGAGGTCGCTATGTGAGAGCTCCACTAATCGCCTTATCAATTTTAGCGCGAGTGCAAACCTGCTAATAGAGGCAATAAGACAGTTGAGGGAGAGTCGGGTTATCAGATCAAGGAGGATACAGAGAGGAGGAGAGTAGTCTGTGTATGTGTGGAGTGTGTGTGTGTGTGTGTGTGTGTGTGTGTGTGTGTACTGTATGTGTGCGTGTCTGTATGTGTGAAAGCGAGAGAGAGAGAGAGAGAGAGAGAGAGAGAGAGAGAGAGAGAGAGAGAGAGAGAGAGAGAGAGAGCATTTTATTTCTTCACATAGCCCTCAGAAATAGTAGGAATAATGGGAAAGGATAATAGGAAGCAGGCAACTGCATTTTGTCTTGGTGATAAGTCAACAATACCTCATAAACCTTTATTTATTTCCAAGAAAGAGAAATTTGTGGGAATAAATTGCCTAATAAAGGCAATGACAGAATCCCAAGCTTTCTTCCATCTGCTACATATGAGCAAACACACCAGCACCTAATTGGCATCTTTGCCTGTCATAATGCCTCCCTTCAATGTGGAAAGAGATAGTGTGTGTGTATATGTGTGTGTGTGTGTGTGTGTGTGTGTGTGTGTGTGTGTGTGTGTGTGTGAGAGAGAGAGAGAGAGAGAGAGAGAGAGAGAGAGAGAGAGAGAGAGAGAGAGAGAGAGAGAGCACAGGGAGAGAGAAAACAGGGAGATAAAAATCAATTTCCATAATGACAGCAAGCTGACTAATGGTTCACACATTACCTTTTAATTCCAACAGGGCATGTTATTCAGGCTGGAGAAAAACAGCCTAAGACTGCAGAGCATGTTGATTGATAGTGTTGTATTTATCTATGGGACGCAGCTACTGCAGTTATCAGAAGCATTTTCAGAGGACCGCGCACCATTCATCATAAGCGCAGTGTCTCTGTATTGCGAGCGCGTGGCTCTCTGCGTCGATTGCCACTGCAGAACTGAGTGTGTCGGACAGCCACAGAACCTACTGTATACGGTTTTGACAACTTATGCCCAAAACGCTCATCACCAATCTGTGCAAGGAATATTTTTTATTGACATCAATCAAAAATGACAAATATTTCTTTTATGTTAACATCTGTTAAGCACCGCCGTTGAGGGGATACTATGTTAGCTGAGAGGCACAGATTGAAACTAAGGAGGGAGTACCTTCTGCTGTTGGGTAGGGTAGGCATGCATGGGACTTGATGATTGCTGGTGGAGCATCACAGATGCAGCAGATGGGCTTTTTAAAAATAGTGAGAATCTGAGGGGAGATTGTGACAGAATGACTTGAATAACCAAGGAGGAGATATAAAGCTGAGAGACACCTGTCCTTGCGACACCAAGCAAAGCAGGTGCTGAATATTTAACAGTATCAGCTTCAGAAGGCTGCAAAGTGCCCTTTCAAAATGAACGCCCTCTTCATCTGAGGCCCGTGTTTATACTGAGAGCGCCACGTGGGGTGGGCCCGATCTTCTCCGTCTCTGCCAACGTGCCGGGCAAATCGAGGGCAACCGCAACAAAAAAGACACACACAGGCACACAGACACACAGACACACACACACACACACACAGACACACACACACACACACACACACACACAGGCACACAGACACACACACACACGCACACACACACACAGGCACACACACACACACACACACACACACACACACAGACACACAGACACACAGACACACAGACACACACACACACACACACACACACACACCATCCCAATCCGGTTGGTCTGTGTTAAGTGAGCAGCAGGACTCGGGTAGGGTAATGAATGTTCTGTAGAAAGGCACACCCTCTGTGTATCCTCTATTCAGTTCTCATTTACAGCTTAGAGTCTGCTGTAGGCCAATTATATCCAGGGTGGCGCGTAGAGAGAGAGAGAGAGAGAGAGAGAGAGAGAGAGAGAGAGAGACAGAGAGGGGAGTCCTCTACAGTCCAACCACCGCAAAGACAAATGGTGCCCTTGTCAAAAAATCTCTCTGATGCACACAGAAACACACACACACACACACACACACACACACACACACACACACACACACACACATTGACACAGACGCACACAATCACACACACACACACACACACGACTTGCAGCAAGTGCCAGCCCCCATGGACGCGAGAAAATTGAGAGGGAATAATCCGGGCCACAGTGAGACCACTGGGTCCACCGAGCCACCTGGGAGTCATAGATCACTTTCTCAGCCTTTATCTTAAGGAGCGAGGCTAGTGAAAGTCGAGCTGGTCGATCGGGAGGTGGACCGGGGGGAAGCTGGAGGCTGGCTGCTCTCCCCTTGAGAATGGAATCCGAGCAAAGAACGAGCAGAGCTGAAATTTCAATAATCAGATCAGACCTGCATTAAAGAGACTTAATGCCATTGATTGCTTTGAACTACAACCGGTGCGAGGGGGAGGAGGAGGACGGAAACAAACCTCCGAAATAGTGTCTCTAGCCCCATAGGATTCCTTTTTTCCTCCTGCTACTCTCTCTGTCCTTTACTACACAAAACTGGTGTACAAAATGCAAACATGTTTTCAAATCTTTCGTATTCTTTCAGCAACTCGATGCCAGCCGTCAGGGCCTGCTGGCTTACCGCCACGCTATCGAGCCACGTGTAATGCAATTCCAGAAGAATCGCCATCGATTGATGCTCGAAAATGCCTTCGTAAAAACTCTCGCCTTATCACACACGCACAGTCTTGAGGCTTTAGAGGAGAGGACAGGGTCAGAGAAATTTCCTGGGCTTTTTTGAAGATGAATCTCATCAGGCGATCGAGAGCGCTCTGACTGCAGAGGCGGTGACAGTTATCAGCATGCCAGCATCTGAATGCCACCCGCATGAAATGACAGGGGCGGAGAGGTGAAGTTATGTCCTACAGATAGACTTATCTCGCCTCTTCTTGTATTCCCTTTGTTCCTGAGTTGTTGCACTCAGTCACAAACTGAAAGGTGATGGAATAGACAAGAAGAGAGGAGAGGAGGGAAGGAAGGACAAAAAAAAGCACATTTGTTTTCAAGTCCCATTTTGATGCATGTGCTTTGCAATTCCTATATCTGCTAGATGTCTCTGCTGTAGTTATCTATGCACAATCTACCACAGTGACTATAATCTTTTCAAAGCACAATGTTGTTATGGTACAATATTTGGGGTGGGGGGGGGGGGGGTGACGCCTTTGAATACTGCACAGTCAGTAGTGCAATCTAGCTCTTGATTGCTTTCCAAAAGGCTGTCTAGTTCCACCAAAGCTCTGAATGAGCTGAGAAAAGTGGGACGGGGAAGAAAATAGAACTTTTTTTTGTAGCGCGCATACATTACTGCCGAGTCGCCCCACTCTCTCAATTCTTCTGACAGAGTTCAGAGTTTCCATGGCTCCCACCCAACGCTCTCGAAGCATCAAGACGATTCCCTATTTCTTCTGTCTTAAGGTCTTACCACATACCAGAGAAAGGAATAATTTGTGGAGAAAGAAAAAAAAGGAAACATCAAACATTGAGCTCACTGCTTTGTTCCTCAGTGTTGTGTGGGGAAATTTTTATGAACTGGTTGACTAGACATGCAAGATCCTTGGGATGAACCTGTCACTGTATGTTCATCTGCATCACCATATCAGTGACAGTCTTTTCTCATGTCCCTGTTTGTGTGTATCGCTGCTTTGAATGCTAACTTAAAATGATTTTTATTTCTTGCAATAGCTGAAATAACTTCTTTGTAATGATCGTTAATCGTTCAAAAATCGTTAGAAAAGACAGTCATCGAGCAAAAATACATTGCAGTGCAAGATCCATCTCTGAAATGATGTTCCAATCCCTTGTTCTGTAAATTGCAGGTATACATCACTCTGATGTACCTAGTAGGTTGAATAAATTGCAAAATAAAGGGCAGCCTTTAGGATCAGAGACATAAATCTCAAGCAACCAGCCCAGCATAACGCTGTAATGGTGCTCATGGTAACGTTTAAAAATCGTGTTCAACACCACTCAATGCTGGATAACGTGACAGTGATCTGCGTGGGGGTAGTGTAATGACATCTCCTCTGACGGTATCACGTTTCGCCACGCTGCTCTTAAGACATGTCATTTCCAGTCTCTGATTTCCGAGGATCCATTCCGATGCAGCGCATATCCGGCAAAGGTGGCCCCTGATGGAACAGGATGACAATATCGAGGCCAGCCTGGGGGATAAGTGGCAAGCCTCCCACAAGTATCTGTGTAAGGATTCTCTATGAGTTTGCCATGTAAAGTGAGAGGGGAACAGGAAGGCTGGGCTACTGACGCCAGTCATGCTGCTGCAAACGATTTAATCTAACGGGGCAGCCTATTATTTACAAAGCCAACTAGCCACTCGACCACTGAGCCCTTGTGCACTTAATTAATTTGGGAATGAATTACACAAAACACAGGAGATTGGAGGGAAAAAGACAGAAACATTAGCAGAGGACAACTGGTTGCTGGCTTATTTCCGAGAGTTGCAAATAGAGACACTATGGTGCTAAAGATGCATCGTCAGGTTCGCCCCTTTGGTGTCGGGAGGACAGGACCTACCATCTGTGCGTGGAAGCGAGCCGGGATGGGGGAGCGGTTTGACAGCTGCAGTGGCCTGGGGACGTCCGTCAGCACCGGGACGCTGCCAAAGTCCACCTCTGCAGATGGGACATGGATGACTGGGCCCTCGGCGTGGCAGGACAGTAGCAGGCCCTGTGGGAGAGAGGGAGGAGGAGGAGAGGAAGGAGGAGGAGGGGAAGGTCACATGGAGCGAACACTGGGGTCAGAGCAGAGTCAATACAGTTTCATCATCACAGAGCCTGTGCACATTTAAAGCAATTAAAATGGAACATTTGAAACATATGAATTGCAACCATGACAAGAACAGAGAAGCTCAAGAGAGAGGAATCCACCGAAACTTAAATCCCCTGCAGACGTTTTCATTTAATAAAACTGGGTTGGAATGTAAATCAAGGTAAATATTTTCTATTGTTCCTTTTTTATTCTAATTTGCATTATTTGTTACTGTCTATTACCAACTTTACCAACATCTGCAGAAACACAAAAACAAATTATCACTGGCTCATGCACACAGAGAAAGAGAGAGAGAGAGAGAGAGAGAGAGAGAGAGAGAGAGAGAGAGAGAGAGAGAGAGAGAGAGAGAAAGAGAGAGAGGATTATGCACCACTCAGAGCTCACCAGTGGTGGATGCTGCCTGCCCAGGATGGCGATATGAGCGGTGATGTCCAGTGGGCCCAGCACCTTGGCGTGCACCACCAGTGGGATCCTTGCAGTGGTATGGGGCTGGACCACTCCCCTTGGGTGAGGACTGGAGTACAACATAGACGGATCTTCCTCATACTCCTAAGACCATTTAAAATAATAATAAATAATAATAGAGAGATTGATAGAGAGATGCAGTAGATATAGATACATATAAAAATGGATAGAGACATCTAGATCTTTAATTTTAAAAAAAAGTCACTGTAACAGTTCAAATATATTGTGTGCTCTTATCTTTGTGCACTGACTTGTATACAGTAATACAAGAGGTAATAGGCATAAGAGCTGATCTCTGACCTGTGGCAGGAGGCCATAGCAGGCAGGCAGATCGCTGGTGTTGAGGAGCTTGATGGGCAGCTCATAGGCATAGTCCAGGAAGCACCTCTCCAGGTTCAGTTTAGGGAACTCCAGGGTCACCTCTGGGACAGAACACCTAGCAACAACACAGATCTGCTCATTAACCGACACTATTGGCTGGAGATAGCTGAGATCGACTTATTATTTGTCCCTAGACCCCTAAAAGTGCTTGATAACAGCTTTATAACTACTTCATTATTTGTCCCTAGACCCCTAAAAGTGCTTGATAACAGCCTTATAACAACAGTGTTCAACATCCATCATGTCCCTGAAATAGTCCTTGACTGAATCTGCCGTCTTCAGAGTTAACTCTCCCTACTTTGAATCTTATTATTGCTCATGGCCAATTGGCCATGTAATAAAAATGAATGTATTTCCATGTTTGTTTGCATTTCTCATTTGTTTCTTAAGCATCTAAACACTACTTGCATGGCTTTGTTGTGAGTTTGCCATTGACCACGAAGACATTGTGTGTAGTCAGTGTAAGCAACAATGCAATCTTGAGCGGCATTTGAAAAGGTCATTCGTTCTTATGATGCACATTTGGCTGACTGTTTTTGAAATATTCTGCTCAATGTTGTTTACAATGTGCCTCAGTTAATGTAAATACACTGCAGAGGAAAAGAGCATGCTGTAGGATATCATTTACTGTCCTTGAGGGTCTAGAGGGAGAATGTCCTTAATGAGGCCATTAGACATAGAGCAACATTCATTTCCTTTCAATGAAGTAGCACTCTTGAAGATATACTATACACTTAAAGGTTTGCTGAAAGGACAGAGGACTTCGATGAGTGACTCTCTAAATGTATTCTTCACGGTTAGCCTTCCCAACTGACCTAGCGCGGATCGGGAGGGCGAGCACGTCCTCACCCACGCCTTGGACATCCACCACCAGGGCAAGGTCGTAGCTGCGGACTGTGTTTGAGCACAGGGTAATCTGTGGGAAACAGAAGATAACACGCAACAAAAAGAGAATGAGACAGACAAGACAGAGACAGACAGTGTGAATGGAGAAGTACAAGACAGTCTTTCCACAATATAATTCCATATTTTAGTGCGAGCCTACTCAAAGACAAACTGTATGTACCAGTTGACATCGGCGTGGGAGTAAAGGTACTTTTAACTTGTGGCAGCAGCTCTGCCTAAGCTGGTGTATCGGGCTGGGGTGTAGGGAGAGTGTGAGTGGAAATTAAGTTACATGGTTTGCTGCACACAGCAGCAATTGCTTTGATGGGAAGAGTGATGGCAGATGCTTTGGTCCTGAGTGTGTGTGTGTGTGTGTGTGTGTGTGTGTGTGTGTGTGTGTGTGTGTGTGTGGGCACATATGAGGAAAGCGATGACAGACGCTTTGGTCCTGCCGAGCAGCCTGTTGAGCGCATACACAGGATCTCAAACATACACATGCCTACACAAACAGAGTGACACACACACACACACACACACACACACACACACACACACACACACACACACACACACACACACACACACACACTGCACACTCAGGCACATACGCTCATTAAGGCACATACAGCAAAAACACACAGAAGCAGATTTGGCTGGATCTTGGCTGCCTATGCCAGGTCTTTAGCTCCATCCTCATTTGATGTGCCAATCAGTGTCTATGTATGTGTGTGTGTTCGTTATGTATGTATGTATGGGTAGGGGTGCTTGCATGCATGTGTGAGCATGCCTATCTCTGCCAGCATGTGTGTGTGTGTGTACGAGTGTGTGTGTGTGTGTGTATGTGTGCATGTGTGTGTGTGTGTGTGTGTGTGTGTGTGTGTGTGTGTGTGTGGTCTTTCTCAGGGATTATCCTCTGTCCATATGTGCGAAGTGTTGGCCCAGCTTCATCCATATTCTGTCTCCACACAGCACAGAGAGAGAGAGAGAGAGAGAGAGAGAGAGAGAGAGAGAGAGAGAGAGAGAGAGAGAGAGAGAGAGAGAGAAGGCCCCTCATTAGTGGCGGGCAGCGGCCCGATCCGCTCGGCTGTCACTACCGCTGGGGAAGAGCTGGCGGGCCAGCACGCCGACAGGAGACACCTCGCACAAAAGAGGCCGCCAGACAGCTGGACAGATCCAGCAGATTAGCCCTCGGGAGGAAGTGACAGCTCACTCCCACCCCAACCCCCCCTTTCCCCCACAATCCAACTAACCTTCCCCGCCAGTGATGGGAGAATGCCGCCCCAGATGACAGGTACACAAGGTAACCTGCGCCAGGAGAGGCTGGCAAAGAGAAGACAGGATAATCACAGCTCTGGGTGAGATAGAAGAGGATATGGGGAATGAGAGAGAGAGAGAGAGAGAGAGAGAGAGAGAGAGAGAGAGAGAGAGAGAGAGAGAGAGAGAGAGAGAGAGAGAGAGAGTAGAAGAGCAAAAAGAGATAGGTACAGACAGAAAGCCTCCCTGAGATTTTGTTGGGTCTGTCTTGATATAATAGAAGCCTGCAGACCTTTAAAGGAGAGAAACGGCTGGCCTTGAGGCTGATTACGGATTAAAGGTCTCCTCTTGATTAAAAGCAGAGAGATTTAGAAGAGCCTTCAATCAGCTGGCCTTTTCCAAATGACTCGGCATATGAGCAGTAGCTCTCCATGCCAGCATGACACCTCGCCCAACCCCTCACAAAAGGCACTGAAGGGCATCATGATCAGACAGACTCATTGTTCACTGACAGGGACAGATACCAGCCCTGCTTTGCATTGTATTTCGTTTTTTTTAATCGATTTTTGTTTATGTATTGTCCCATCTCCATCTAGAGGCAATAATTTCCTTATGCCTTTTTTTAAGTGGTACGTGTTATCATCACGTTCTACTGCGGACACCGTTTGGGTTACACTGTACCTGCAGATCCACTTGTCCTTGGGCACGGACTGTTCCAGAGCTGGGGATGACGGAAAACTCCACAGGGCGCTCTCTGGAAGATTCTACCCTAAGCCAATCGGTTCTGTTCAACTGCGACACCTGAAGGGCGCTGGTGATGCTGGGCCGTCCGGTGCCGTCGCCTGGAACACGGAGGTCGAAGGTCATCGGCACCAGTGAGGTGTTGGTCAGGCAGCAGGCCAGTGTCTGTGGAAACCCTGCAAGCAAAGATGGAGAAAGCTGATGGGTGCCGCGGGTAGATGGTTCAAGGTTTTGGAGAACAAATGCTTACCGCAGTTTAATAAATCAGAGGGTGCTAATTAGCTGAACCCGCAAGCTAAAAGAAATCCAGTAGGGACAGATGAGACAAAAATTTGACAAAACATTTATTTTCACTGCCAAAAAACACACTCTATTTGCAGAGAGAGAGAGAGAGAGAGAGAGAGAGAGAGAGAGAGAGAGAGAGAGAGAGAGAGAGAGAGTCATTATTGAACAGAGAGACCTGAGCACTGGTCAATTGGCATGTGGCCGCATCGATTTCAAATGAAACGCCAAGCTACAAGTTCATTTACCAAAGGACACTTCCCCGAAGTTGAGCTCTGGGATGCTGAAGTGGAACGTGGGCCCCATTACACAGCCTCTGTAAGACATAAAGCACCAGAGAGCCTTGAGTTCAATCTGGGTCCTCCACTGTGCGAGTGAAGGTCAACGGACAGCAAGAAGCAATTAATGAAAATCGAGAGTATGCGAAGCAGAGGGAGAGAGGGAGATAGAGCGGGAGGGCAAAAGAGAGAGAACAACTGCATGAAAGGGAGAAAGAAAGAGTGGAAGGGAAGAAATGGAGAGGGGGGTGGGGAAGGAGGGGGGGGGGGCAAAACAAAACCAGTCAATTTCTTGGATGACAATGCAGAAGGGTAATTCAATGCTCCTCACACTCAGCACTCTCCCATGGTAATACATCTTAATCATGGAGAGGTGCCAGGACTGGCGCAGCTGACAGTCTGAGAAACCCGCAGAGTGCTCAAGCCAAGCCCCCCCTCTCCCTGCATTGGACTGTTCGCTTACTGTAGACACACTCAAAAGCAGAGGAGTCGTTTAATTCACTGTATAAATCATGCAACAATAGGAAAGCAAAGGGGTGGTTAGAGAGACTGTGGTGGCCAGCCAGAGGACAGAGTGAATGCTGTGGGGTGAGATGAGGGGAGATGGGGGGTGGGCTTGGGTCATATTTATTCATGTGGTAAATTGAGATGAAAAGCTTTGGGTTATAAGCACTGTTGTGATGGCGGAGGAGGAGGAGGAGGAGTAGGAGGAAGAGATGGGGAGGACACAGGGGAGAGGAGAGGGATTGAGAGGGGATCATTGTTACCCCATGAGGAGGTACAGTACAGTAGGGGTCACCTGAACGTCAGGACGAGAGGCACGGGGTTTCCCTCGATGGCAAAGTAGAATTCCTCTGAGAAAGTTCCCAGGGTGCTGGAGGAGAAGGTGACCTCCAGGGCATGGCAGTCCCCGGGGGGGATTGTCCCTGTGGCGGGGCTGAACGAGAAGCACAGGCCCAGGGCAGAGCTTGGCTCCAGGATCCGGTAGGAGGCAGCTATAAGCCCTTTATTGGTCAGGAGCACCTAGTGGTAAGAGTGAAAAAAATAGTCTAAACAAGAGTTCAAGAGTCTCTATTTCTTAAAAAAGTTAGTTAAAGCTTTTACAAAAGTAGCTGCAGACGGCCCTACTCTATTTTAACCTAAACACAATTTATGCTTCTTCACATACAGCACCAAAGGCATACATTGGGACAAGCAAATGAGAATCGCGTTTCAATAAACATATTTATTATGCATCATCCAAACCTTTGGACAACCTATAAACACCACCAACTTAGCATAATTCTGGTGGGTACTTAATCATTGTTCATCACAACAGTCCTGTTTTCCTCCTCTCTCCAGCAGCACTCTTATTGTGTGAGGCTAGGAATATATATTTCCAACAACTTAGGGGCTTATTACATTCCCCCACTGCTGATTGGCCAGAAAATGAAGTTATCACCCCACTTTACAGGCTGTCGTCATGCGTGCAAGGCCGGAGCCTGTTTGTGAATTTCTACGCTCACACGAGCCCTCTGGCGTTATCACGGCAAACCTTTGCTCTAACTCAATTTGCGGTTAAAAGTGTTCACTCGCGCATGGGTCTGACAGCTTAATAAGAAAGAAAGCACCCACCACCAGCTCTGCAAGATTGTTCCTGGAACGTCGTCTCCTCGCGGAATGGTAATGCATGGCTTTACTGCCGATTAAAATTCAAACCGTCAACTCTGATGCCAGGACAACTAACGTTATCGCATCACAAATCCAAACACCAAAGCCACTCAATTGTTTTGTTTTTTTTTCCTTTAAAAAAAAAAAAAAGACTTCTGCATAATTCAACTGAAAGTATTTTCAAACTGTGCCAGGGTCTGTTCTAATTGAGACTCCTGATAATAACAATGGGCTTTAATTATTCATTAAGTTGGCTGATGCTGAATATACACTAGTGATCTACTGATTGTTATCAGACGATGAAATATTCAATGTGAGATTATGGTGTTTACTCTTTAATAATACATTAATCAAAAGACTTGGGTGCTGCATTTCGTTATTTGATTCGCTCCTTTTTGTGTGTGTTGCTCCATGCTTTGCCACCCTAATAGGGTGCTGGAGGGAAGAGGCCACAGTCCAGCCCTTTC
Source organism: Sardinella longiceps (assembly GCA_027497455.2). NCBI lineage: Eukaryota > Metazoa > Chordata > Actinopteri > Clupeiformes > Clupeidae > Sardinella > Sardinella longiceps. The sequence goes on from JAODXP020000017.1 coordinate 3,094,689, forward strand.
GGCTCTGATGAGAAACATGAGAATGTGCTTCATCTTTCTAATTTAATGTTAGCCCCACAAAGGCTGACAATTGCCCCTGGAAACACTACTACATGCATACATACAGTACCTCGTAGCTGTGCTTGGAGCCAATGAAGATGTTGCCCATGTCCAGAAGGTCAAAGTTGAACTGGAGTTTTGGGCCAATGCCCTCTCCCTTAATGCGGAGAGGCAGACGAGACTCACGGCCTGATGGATACACGCATAGCATCACCCAAAAGCAACAGCTAAGAATTCACACACCAGTAGCAAGCCATCAT
>JAODXP020000017.1:3099987-3236608 GCA_027497455.2 Sardinella longiceps
ACTCGAAAAGTGCTGCATGGATTTGGATTACATTTTCGGACTATGTGTAAGAACTGATCCGATTTTGGTGGCGAACGGTGATCCAGAACATGATCTGGAATTTATAGTGTCTGTGACCACATTGCCTTGGCGGAGGTCTGCGCTCTCTGAGCGCTTTTCTAGTTCAGTAATGAAGATGGCGCTGTTGCATTGACAAGCTGACCCACACCTGAAGTACCTGAAGTCAACAAACAGGTTTCCCTAGGGGGACAGCTCTCAATGGTCATGTGACTGCTGCCAAAGCAACCGCCGTCAAAAACAAAACAAAGAAACAGCATGCAAACTAAATGCACAAATCACTGCTGTGGTGTATGTAAACCACCACCCTCTTTTTGATTTGGCTGCTGAGGGAGTTTGTGTATATCCAAAGCAGCCGTCATGCACTTCACTAGTATTCCCAATTTGACCTTACCTTGACAAACCCACCATCACAAACAACGCGGAATGAAAAGATATTCAAATTAGCCGCTGTCGCTTTTCTGCCGGCGCCAGACAGATCCATCATTTCACTCTGTAAAGCTGCGAGGAGTGAGTAGGCTATGCGACAAACAAATGCACTCATCATAAAAAAAATTCTGATGCTCTACTCTGCTCCCTAATCCAACAGGCATAGAGTGATGTATGTCTAGCGTGTTTCATTTATCAAATTCTTCAGCACTAAATGAGCCCAATCCATCAATATGTATGTGAGTGAAGTAAAAGATCACCCCCTCCCTCTCCCCCCGTTTTCAATGCAGTCACAAACAAACTAAATGCCCTGAGTGTCAGTAACACAGTGGGAGGAGAGCTGTTGTGAAAGACCCAATTCCTCTGACAACACCTCAAGTTTAAGTAAACAAATCTCCAGCCACAGGCAACAAACAGGAAAACTGTCATCTTACTTACACACACATACACATACACACACACGCACACACACACACACATACACACACACACACACACACACGCACACACACACACACACACACACACACACACACACACACACACACACACACACACACACACACACACACACACACACACACACACACACACACACATATCCATGTGACAGGGGCAGATTAAAAAACAGCCCTCATCGCACACATACAGTACATACAGTATGACAGGAACAGATTTGTAAACAGCCCTGTTTCCCTTGTCATAGGCATCTTAGTTACACTGTTTAGGCTGAAACATGCCTGGACATGCAGACATGCTATTGTGAGGAAAATCTAGTTCTATACCACAAACATCTGTCATCATTAACCTTGATGATATAAAGCCTGCGAGGCTACAGCCCACAACATTCATACATCTGCACACAAACACACATACACACAAACACACACACACACACACACACACACACACACACACACACACACACACACACAGACACACACAAACACACGCACACACACACACACAACACCAGTCCCAACAGCATATCTATTATAAGAAAAATCAAGTCAAGAGCCTATTCCTGATTGCTAGGCCTACATGTTTAGTAAAAGTGGAGAAAAAAAGAAAAACAAGCCTTTCCCTAAATCCCCTCCTCTTTCCTAATTACCATGGGGAGCACCGCTTCTGTGGTAAACACACAGTGGAGTCTTCAGGGGCCTCCCCTTAAAAGCCACTCCGCTGATCAGTAAGAACTCCACTGGGGGCCCGTTTGTTATCGGGTCGGAGACAGCCCTGCCTTGCCTCGCCTTGTTTTTCGTTTTTTTTCTTTCGCCTCTTTAAGCATGCACACTCAGCTGCAGCATGCAGACACAGCCATCCATCTCCTTCTAATACTAATCTCTCAAAGATATAGGTTAAACTCCAAATGTTAACTGGCAGCAATGTCGGGCTATCGGAAAACCTTCATAGAGCTGCTTCATCTCAAAACATCAGAGGGAAAATCTAGACGGGGGGTGGTGATGGTGGTGGTGGGTGATGAGTGTGGGGGTAGGGGGGGGTAGGGGGGGGGGGTACATTTGGCCTTCTAGAAGAGCAATAGTGGAAACCACCACGTGATGCCATTTTAAATGAGGGGAAAAAGAAAGAAAGAGAGAGAGAGAGGAGAGAAATGGGACATGCAGCCAAAGACCAAAAACATTAAATCAGGGGAGCTGACGTGGGACCTCTAAATGTGAACAAGCAGCTACAAAACTGTCACAGTAATTGGGGTTTGAAGCCCTTTTATGCCTAAAATAAAATACTCAAGTATCTTTTTTTTCCCTCCCTTTTCCCATCCCTTCACTCCGGGGCAGTCCCCCCCTCCCCCTGCTACTGCTACTGGGGATGAGGTGGGGGTGATGGTGGTGGTGGTGGTGCTGTAGGAGGAGGAGGAAGAGGAGGAGGAGGATGGAGCTGAATATCAGATGACGGTGAGACACAGTGAAGCAGAAGAGGGGAACCTGCTCCCCACCACCACCACCACCAACACCACCACCCTCATCCCCACCCCCACCCCCATCCCCACTCCCATCCCCCACTGTTACATAACCACCATGTCTCCCAGCATTTAGAAGAAACCAGCACTGGCTAATGCACATTTTAGCGGAGAGGATAAATTTTAAGCCCGGCACATCTGATGGGCCCAGGAGCGGAGAATTAGCGTTTATTTTTATCTCTCTCTCTCTCTCTCTCTCTCCTCTCAGATGCTCCAGTCTGGGGGAGAGTGTGGTGGCAGAGGGAAGGGAGAGAGCAGGGGACTGGGGAAGGAGGGAGAAGGAGGAAGATGAGGAGGAGGAGGAGGAAGAGGAGGAGGAGGAGGATGGAAATTAAACTAAGGTAATTATCACAGATATAAGGCAGCTGACATAGGAAAATGACAGGCACAGTGCATTGTGGATATCTCTTCATATCCCTCCAGCAGAGCACCCAATCACACAACCACAAACACACACACATGCAAGCACACACACATACTGTACACACATGCAATCTCACACACACACACACACACACACACACACACACACATACACAAGCACCAATCTCGTGCTTTCATCCACTCGCTTTCCTCTGATTAATTCTGCACTGCCATCAGTTTCTTCCTCGAGCAGAGGACATTTTAACCCGTCTCTGTCAGCGTAGTCAAGAAAAGAGGATGAGGAGAACCAGGGTGAGAGAGAGAGAGAGAGAGAGAGAGAGAGAGAGAGAGAGAGAGAGAGAGAGAGAGAGAGAGAGAGAGAGAGAAGTTTCTTTGCCTTTGATTGCCAGCACTGGTACTGATGGGGAGCAGAATGATGGTGGAACAACTGCAGTAGGGAGGGGGAAGGGTGGGACTGCCACTCAGAGAGCTGCAGCATCTGTGTATGTGTGTGTGTGTGTGTGTGTGTGTGCGTGTGTGCACGCGCATGTGTGTGTGATGTCTTCATTGGCTCATGTAAAGTGCACTCTAAAACGACTGCTGCAGAAAGCACTGGCTGTGATGTTGCCGCACAAAGGCCCAGTCTACACGCAAGTCCAGGAGGAATTTCCTCCTTTTAGAAGAAGAAAATGTTCCTCAAAAAGATTTTTACCCCCCCAAAAAAATCACTCTTCACATACAAACCTAAAAAAAAAAATAGTTCATATAAATTCTCAAAGACAGCTTTATCACAACCATTGGTACTTTATAATTATCATTGTGCTATTACTATCAGACCATTATTTATTAAGAGTCACAGCACGGTGAGGCATTTGGGAAGTACAGTGTGTTCTTTTATACTTTGCCAGCCACCATAGTTGGGAATTGACTGAGAAGAAAGCGGCTGCTATCCGAATCCCAGCTGGAGAAGCTAACCCCCCTAAAGCCCAAGAACCAAATCTGTCATGCTTCGGCTAACAGCGAAGGGATGGAAGCAGCACACAAAATGTAAATTATCCCCGAGGAAGGGGACACGGCTGTGTAAATAAATAAACGAATAAATAAATACTGTACGCTTCCTCCTATCCGCATTACCATAGATTATCATCCACGGGGGGGTGTCACGGTGAAGAAAGCAATCTGCCACACACGATCAGGAATCTCATGTTTTCCCAAACAGGCACACTGGTCGGTGTTTTGGGAATGGTGTGAGCCATCATGAATCAGCCCTCCTCTTGCTGCCTGGCGCTTGGGTGCTTATTTCACTCTAGGTGGCTGAATTCATTATAAATTAGATTTGATTTCATCTGGAATGCAATCAGTGACCTATGACCTCTCAAGGGACGGATGAAATGCATGACTACATGCCACGGCTATGATGATTGTACACTGTTCATTTTTCTATCATGAAGAGTGGGCATGTTTTTGTGTTATTGGACGCCTCCCCCTGTTTGTGAGCACAAACGAGGCTCAGTGGTCTTTCATCATCTTCGCTTGTCTGCAGCCCTGAAGCTCTGAGCATCGCCATAATGAAACTCTCATTTCACGTGTTCACTGTAATGGCAAACTGTTATAATGACCTACATGTAAAGAAACGACACGCCTTGCATACACTAAAAGAGTTAACCCAATCAACGCCATCACTCCAACCATTTGTCACAGATTTGCCAAATGCATTTCTATTGTCGCAATTCTATTTTTAGAAAGTGCATTATATTGTTTCAGTGGTGTGGGTGGAATTGTGTGTGTATGTGAAGAAGTGAAAGAGTGAGTGTGTGTGTGTGTGTGTGTGTGTGTGTGTGTGTGTGTGTGCGTGCGTGCGCGCATCTCAGAGCAGAGACGCACACACAAAGATTGGAAATGACAGAGCAAGACAGCAAGAGCTGAGTGAGAGAGAGAGAGAGAGAGAGAGAGAGAGAGAGAGAGAGAGAGAGAGAGAGAGAGAAGCCAAGAGTGAGCAAGGGAGAGAGCAAGAGAGAGGAAGAGAAAGGAGGTAAGAAAGAAAGAAAAAAAGAAAGGGGTGTGGACTTTGAGGAAGCCAGAGTGTTTCCCCTGAGAAAGCTACGGGAGAGGCTTTCAGTATGGAGGAGAGAGGGAGAAAAAAAAAAAAAAAAAAAAACGGAGAAAACGGAGAGGCACTCTGCAGTGGCCCACTGCTGTGCAGCCCTGACTCCCTCCCGCTCCGGCTCCGGCACAGCCGCTCGTGGGGATTTTCTGCTTCCTGTGTACAACTCAAACTCAGTAAGCAAATGCTAAAGGACGGATAAGGAAATGATCACAAGCAAAACAGCTGCCGGTCATTGCAAAAGCATTTCAGCTTTCATTCTGACCCGTGTGGATACAGTCAAGCTCAAAATACTTTGCGTTCTTTCACAATAATACACACGCTCTCTCACACACACACACACACACACACACACACACACACACACACACACACAAAGTTCTGTTGTCAAAAAAGAGAGACTTTCGAATTATCGGCTGGCTTCCAGAGATTATGCATAGTTTGATGTCAGTAAGTAGTGTCATAGATGTGTCAGAACAAGCAGAAAGCATCAGGGCATTCCGGCAGTTCTTCTCAGGGTCTCTTAACATGTCGTCAGTGTCAGTGTGTGGGGAAAGGGGGGATGTGGAAATTTTGGCAGCGTCCAGCCCAGACTGAACCCAAATGCGGTTGCTTTCCTCTTTCTCTCTCTCTCTCTCTCTCTCTCTCTCTCTCTCTCTCTCTCTCTCTCTCTCTCTCTCTCACTCTCTCTCTCTCTATCTCTCTCTTCTCTGTCTCTCTCCCTGGCAGCCTGCTCTGCTGCCAGAGCGCCACGAGGACAGACCTCCTGAGCAGCTTAATCTGAAACATAAATGAGCAGCAGACAGGGGAAGGTGCTAAATTAAAAATGATACGCCCCTGATGGGCCTAAAGTGGTCTTTTTAGAGTGGCGTGCACAATGAAATGTTAATGGAGCTGCCCTTCAGCGGACCCGGGTGTTTATGCACCAAGACAGCACTGCACCTCGGAAGAGCCCGACCTGCCTACCTCAGCCACATTTGGCCTTCACATGTGAAAACACACTCGCAGGGAAGCACACGCTCACAGAGAGCACAACACACACATCAGTCTGCACGCTACATGCAGGCCACCATATGCACATCTGCATATGCATGCATGTACAGTATGTGCGTGTGTACAAACATGCATTTGCATACACACACACACTGTCATACAAACAAAACTGTCTATACTAAATGGTGGACCTGCCTGCTAGTGAGTACTAAATGTTTATATCATACATAGCTACAGCTTATAGTCATACAAAACACAAATGCTTACACACACACACACACACACACACACACACACACACACACACACACACACACACACACACACAATGAAACTAGCACAAAACCACACACTCCTTCCCTATTCTAAACTCTAAAGGGTTTACGGCACTGCTCTCTAAGATAAGACTCGTCGCACAGCAGTGAAAACAGGTCTATCCAAACACCATTAGCAACAGCAGCTGGGCTTTTCACTTCACATTAATGATCTTTCCATCGCTCATCAACTGATAATTCAACACACTCAGCTCAGGCACTTCTTTGTCTTCAGGCCAGGTCATTTGGCCAGGTCACCTGCCAAATCCTACAGAAAGACTCAAAGAACTATAACCACAGCCAAAACAACAAATTGGCTATTGTCTTCAACACATATATTCAGAGAAAGAACACACATGCTATATATTTTTGTTGTTGTTGTTGTTTGTTTTTTCAGAAAATGGAATGGCTTTTTTTCAAGTTTTGGCTCCCATCTGTGAAACTCTGTAGCAGTTATCAGGAAAAAAAAAAAAAAAAAAAACAAGAGCGAGAGAAAAGGAAAAGCAAAAAGGATTTTGCCTGGGAGGGCTAATAAAGCCGTTTTTAAATGGGCAGGATGCTCGCTTGTGAGGGCCTGATAACCCTCGACACCCCCAGCCATTCAGACTCATAAATCTGTTAATAGGATATGCTAATGAAACATCTCCTCATCGCGGGCGATGTGATAGAGCGGAGATTTTTTGCCACTGAAAGGGTGGCAACGCAGATGATTAGCACAGGTTTATAGTCTTTGCTGGAGGGTCATGGGGGATAGAGAAAGGGGAGATATATTATAATCACACGTTAGCAGCTATAAACAGATTCATCCTTTTAGTGCTGCTACACTGGGTGCAGGCAATTTGTATCATTTTTGTTTCGCTTATGCAAAGCATCATAAAAATAAAAAAATCAGAAAAGAAAACCAGTTTGTCATCTTATCACTTGAAAATGATCATTAAACAAAAAGCTAAAAATTCACAATGTTTTAGTACCGGTGCACACTTCACAGTAATCTCATCTCCTAAAACATATATAGAAAAAGCATATTTATGGCTGTCATGGACAACTGGATACATTATACTGTATTAGACTTTTATCACAGATACAATAGCTTCCACTCTTCATTAAAGACTACCGGTACCTTATGCAATCAGTGATATCTACTAACAAATTCTGTAACTTGCAATCCTGCCCAACCCCCTTGCATTCACAAGTTGCCTTGGCTGCAGCCATCTGCCTAATTAGTGCATGGTGTGTGTGTGGTGTTTGTGTACCTGTGTGATAATGCAGGAGGAGCTCTTGCATGTGGTCTCCAGTGGATTTGGGCAGGAAGTCCACAGTGATCTGCATACTCTCACCAACACCAAGAGTCCCCTGAGGAGGATCCACACTGAATGGACTAAATAGACAAGGGGGAAATACTCAGTGAAACACACACACACACGCGCGCACACACACACACACACGCGCACACACACACACACACACACACACACACACACACACACACACACACACACACACACACACACACACACACACACACACACACACACACACACACACGCATACACACAGAAAGACACACACACATACACCCGGGCATGCTTATATATTCACACAAATCTATATCTCATTCGCTATGCCCTTTCATTTGTTTCATTAACAAGGGAATGTCCATTAGAGCCTTGATCTATTACTGTGAAGTCTTTTAAACAGGGTACTTAATCCAGTTAACATGACTTGACCATATTAATAGTCCATCTACAACTGGGAGGGGGGGAAAAAAGGACTGAAAGATTTTTTTTCCAGAGCATGTGGAGTTAGTACATTGATCAAACACACTATTAATGCCCCCGGCACAGTACACAGCCTCTAAGGCAGATGTGAAGAGGTCTGGTTATACATGGGGACAACTGGAAAAGATGGCCCAGGATCGAAATGACTGGAGAGCACTTGTTCGTGGCCTATGCCCAAAATCGGGCGGAAGGCGTAAGCAAGTAAGTAAGTACAGTACACAGGCTGCAGAGACCAATAGTATGGTATGCATGACATCAGTGCTTTTACCCAGCTGTTCATCCAGCATCTACACAAACTATCAGGCAAACATTCATATGGGACCCCCTTCATAGGGATGGCCATGGATTGACACATACAGCATGTTGTGGGCCTGGTCCCTAGCTTGCTTGCCCCACATATTTCTTTTTGTTGTCAATGTGTCTTGAGTTTGTAAATGTGTGTGTTTTCAATTAAAAAAAAAAAAAATCTGGCAAACACACGTGCTTTATTATGTGCCAGCTGTCTTGCCTGACTGACCTGGATGTGCTGAGCTGGAACCTGGCCTCACAGTTGCCAATGTTGCGCACCAGCATAGTCTTCTGGGCGGTGCACTTGACTGGGCTAATGGGAAAATGCAGCTGGTCGGGGAAATCCAAGATGGCGCGAGCCCCAATGGCTTGGATGGGCACCTCAAACTTCTCCCTTTCGGTCACACAGATCACTCTGTGGATGTAGTCCTGTTTGGTTTAAGCCACAACAAGGATTAAACACTGTCATACTTATAACCTACACATGCACAGCAAATACCACTGGACAGTGTTTATTCCGTTTCAAATCATGAAACACGTTTTATTTTTTATTTATTCTCAATGCTAAATAATATGATAGGACACACCAATTGATAAAAGTACTACTCATGCAATGTAAATAAATCAATATATACAGTACAGTATATTTTTTAAGTTTTCCCCCATAACAGAGGCAGAAACAAAGTATGTTTCCTTCGAAGAATGGCTGAGAAAACATGATTACACATGTTAAGTATTTAATGAGGGTTTAGGGGAAGCGAGCCTGAGCCTGCACAACAAAAGTGGAATAAAACCGACACAAACAAATGACAACAGGCACACTGGCCCATATTAGGGACTTGAAGGCACAGTGACTGGGAGCCTCCTAATCTTTTTTACACCCTGTTTACTTACTTTCTGACCTATTTACAGTCCTGCTGGCTCCAGGGCTCTCTGAGTGTCACTGGTACACTCAGCACCCCAATAAGTATTAATGCGCCGACAAAGCCAAAGCAGATTAGCAGGCCATTTCGACGGCTGGCTGCAGGAGTGCATCTAATGGGTGAGTGTGGGCGATGATGGTGGAAAGCTTTCAGTCTCCCGGGCCGAGGCTGCGCTTATCAAAGCACGCTCTCTCTGCCAGCCTTATTGTTCAGGGACGCGTTAACGAGGAATGTGCGACTTGACATTAATGTTTCGGGGCGTCCGCATCAGAGGGGAAAAAGTACAACCCCTGGAATTTGGAGGATCTGAGGCATTTGGAACGTCCTAGAAGTGTACCGACGCTGTGCCGCTGTGCTAAATGGCAGTGGTGACGTGTAATGTTGTGTCACTGCAGAGTTGTGCTTGTGTTGGTTTGCACTGAGTGATACAGTATTGTCTAGTGGTGCATTGTGTTGGATGGCCTTGTCAAATCATGTTATATCATAACGCATTCCACTGTGCAGTTTTGAAGAAAGTTGCAGCGGAGTAGTGTTGCATCGTGTGGTAGTAGTGTGTTGTGTCGTGCTTCATTGCACTGCACTGGATTTGTGCCTTACCTTGTTCTCCTGAGGTGTGAAGAGAATCATGAATGTGGAGGCCATGCCTGGAGCCACTTTGCTGCACACATCCACCGGGCTGACCACCTTAAAATACAGTGAGTCCTCTTCCACCACTTTTACCAGGCGAGGTATCTGGAAACACACACACACAAAAACAAGCACACACAAACACAAACAAAACAAACACACCTGTAATTCACATATTGCAGTTGTCATAATCATTCACTGAAAGAACAAATATGTAAAATAAAATAAAATGTATGTTCTCAAAGTGACCTAAGAAGAGAGAGATGTACTGGATATTTTCTCTGAAAGGTAAATGCATTCACATGAAATCAACCTTGAGTCTTAGGCAACACGTATTTGCTCCTAAACAAACCATTGCATAGCGTCTCTGCCCAAAATGTTTGTTGTAGTACTACAACTACTATAGAAGCATAACATGTTTTTAAAACCTTATTATGCTTTTCCAAAATGTGGGATCCTTCGGATCTTGTAACATGTTAATTTTTATCAACCTACAACATAACCTTATAATAATAATCTAACTTGAATGAGAGCCACAAGGCAAAAAAAGGTGAAAGGTGAAATATGCTTGTATTACTCCCATAATAACATACTTTGTAACATTCATGCAATGATTCAACAGTATTCATGATGGTGTGTGATAGTAAAGCTGCTGTCATAAGAGGGCAAGAGGGCAAAACCGTGCCTGATTGCACCCTGTTTCTATAAGGTCTTTACTACAGATGTCCTTTTAAGGTGCTAAAAACACTAGAAGGTGGTTCCTGGAATAGGATAGGTTGCACATACCATATCATATCGCTTGCAGAAGCTTCTTATTGTGCTTCCTCAAGAATGATTAGACACTTGTATGTAAGGGGGGCACTTCCTCTTTACATTAGAGAAACGGTTTCTCTTCTTTGCATTCTTAAAAACATTTTTTTTTTTTGTTTTTTGAAGATATTTTTGGGGCTTTTTGCCTTTTATTGGAAAGGACCTATTTTTTACTGTCAATGGACAGGACAGTATAGAAATGGACAGGAAGTAAGTGGAAGAGAGATGCTGTGGGATCGGGAAATGACCTTGGGTCGGACTCGAACCCGGGTCCTTGGAGTAATGGTGTGACGCTCTAGCCCACTGCGCCCCCACATTTTTTCCTTTTTTTTTTGCTTTTGGGTGTATACGGTCTGAGCTTTTACTAAGCACTTACGCATCCCCTGATTTAGCTGACAGCACGAACTGAGTAGCAATTAATTTGGAAATAATTGCCACAAAGGATTCCTGTCTTTCGAGTAAGGTGAGTTGATTATAAATGAGTGGCCCACAGCACCATCTGACTCATGACGTATAGTGATAAACATGTGCCTATTGTTTTTGTCCAATATTCCATAAGACAAATTCACCACCAGTATTTTGTGAGGTAAATGACAACTATAACTATAAGGGAAGACCACTTTGTGCTGTTCAAACCAAGCCCCCTTTTCAACACATTGTTTTTTAGGTCTTTGCGGGTTTGGCCCTCGACTTGGCATGCTCGACAAAATTCGACCCTTGAAGAAAAATATTTGGGGACCACTGCTCTAAGGTTTGAGTACATGTAGGTAGGAGAGAAGTATAGGGAACCGAAGTCACGCTAACTTCCGGATTAGCATAGGGACCTATTGAAAAAAAAGTGAATGGACAAATAAACGTGACTTTTTGGTCCACTTTGATTTATAACTTGAGTCACACATATGTTGCATGTGAATTTAAATGATAACCATTCATGCCAATCAAGACTATGTTTGTTGTTTTATGTAACGTAACTTTTGAAGTTCGTCTACAATCAATTTATTTTTTACGTTTGTGAAGCTCAAAATGTAGGTTTAAACATTATAAACATTATATGTGAAACCCACGACGCATACCAAAGCGGACCAGAAGTTATAGGTATCTGTTCGTTCATTTTAATATAGGCAATAGGACCCTATGCTAATGCGGAAGAGGGCGTGACTTCAGCTCCCTATAGCGTCTCAGGCCGGGTTTTGGGAGGAAAATTAAAAAACGCGCCACTAACAGAGAGGGCTGTCACTACTGTAAACAGTTAGCTTAGCGGAGATAACAAAAGGTGCTAACCTGCTTAATGCAAATAGGGCAACCACCACATGAAATGTAAAATGTTAATAATACACACACGTAAGCATGAGGGTATTGAGACTCAGAAGCACACAGCATTAATAGTATCACTATTAATCACTTTCACAATGCACAGCCCTCCATGCTACAGTATATACGGCAAGTGACTAGTTGACACTAAACCATGAGGCCTAGACAGAGTATTTATCACTGTCACTTATACTGAATAAAGACAATCTACCACCTACATATACAAGAAAATTAAAAAGGAAATAAAACAGCTTGAAAGATAAGCTGCATATTACAAACGAGTGGATTGCAAGAGTACCAGTCATTGCTTGGGGTTCAACTTAAGTATGACTAACATCAAATACAGCACATAATGGGATTTGTGGCACTGAGTGTACTTAATATTCCACATCCATGAGCTGACAGGGAAAAGGAGTTAAAAATAAGGTTACAGTTGGCTCAGTGAATGTGTCATGTAGTGTACTTTTGCATTTGCATCTCAGTGGCCAGCTAAAGACACTTCAAAGTATCCGCTAAAGACAACGCATTGCCCATCCACAGTCTAATTATCTAAGTCTAACACTCCCATTCTTCAACTGCTCCTCCAGTGCAGCAAGGTGACTAAAGAGGACGAGCACCACAAGCAAAGTGTGTCAATAAACCAGCCTGCCATGGTGTTAACAGCAGGGGAGCACTTTAATATTATGATTGGGGCTTTCTCAGAATAGTACATGAGGCTTGGTGAGAATGTGCTCTTTTAATTCTCACATTTAAGGTTAACCTTGAGTCAGCAGTTCTTATCAAACAGGTTTACTGTCCATACTAAAGCAAGCTGAAGTATTTTCTTAAATATGTAATCCTATTGCAATTCTTTTCTTTTATTCCTTTCATTGTAATCATGAACTCATTGCATTCTATCATGTCATTATTGAGAAATTTAGAAACAAGTTCAGAGCACAAGTGTGTGTGAGATAACATCAAGTTAAAGAACAATTGAGGAAGTTGGTGCCTATGTGCAAGTTGTCATGTTGTGTTCTTAAGTTTTGTGAGAAAAAGGTGACAGAAACACATTCAAAATAGCCATATAAGGTAACCGTAATGAAGTACTGTCTTAGCATAAATAGTTTCTTGAGACAGTAGTCAAGGTCTTTTGATCCTTTTTGCTTTGGGATTGTTTCCCCTTTTTTATCGGAACACATTCTGTTTCTTTTTGATATTTACTTTTTACTTCATCTTTTCTTTTTTAGGACTGCTACAGTTCATAATTTTTGCATAATAGTCTTTTTATACATTTTAAATTTTATTTTTTAATAAAACCAACTCTATCTCTGGTAGAGTTAAAAAGGCAATTACGCCTGGTTCGTCCTTAAGTTTTTGTTGCCTCCTGAGTGACTTTGACCACTTCTTTTGCTGTGGGGAATCTCTTGACATGCATCAGAAACCTTTATCAACCGGGGAAAGGTAAGTTGGCTCAGATATCCTAGACATTCACACAGGCAATGGGCAAGGTGCAGGAGTAAAGCATCTCAATTACGGTAGCTCAAAAGTAGTTAAGCTTAGGGAATATTCACAAAATGCTACAGGCTATAAAAGAAGATATAAAAGTAAAAACATGCAGTCATTCATACTTCCCTCTCATATGCATATGCTAATTCTATCAGTACTCGTAAATAATAAAAAAAAAAAAAGAGAATCACATGTATCCGTTTACTGTAAAGTGTCTCTCACACCAGACCATGCAATATCGGCTACAGAGACTTTCTTGGACTTTCTTTTCTAGAAGAGTACTGTTTGAATTCAGACCCAGAAGTCTTCAGAGTGAACCTTGTGTGCGGATCGCTCTCTTCTGCGCAGCAGCAATAGCAACATCAGTAGTGTATTTTTCACCCTCCTCCATAAGACCTTAAGCACCTCCACAGCCAGGCGTGGGCTCTTTTTTAGAAGAACTGTTTGAAGGCTGGCGGAGCTTAAGCGGAGTGAGGAGGAGAATTAAGAACGGGCTTTAGACCATATTCTTAAGATCTCACCAATTCTAAGGACTTGCTCAAAACTTTAAGCAAGCTTGACTTTTCTTGCAGGATTTCAGCATAGGCGGGTTAACTGAAAGTGATGGCTCAGACACTTCGCCTGATCACTTACAGCCGACATTAATCATGTCAGGCCTAAGAAAATTGAAAGTGAGGCATCAAAAGACAGGCTTGGTATGGGGTCCTCATAAAGATTGACAAGTTGACACAAGTTCATCACTATAAAATATAAGACTTAGTGCTTCTATTGCAGAAGTTTTCCACCCATGGATACATGAACACTGTGTGATTGTTCATTTGTTTATCAACACATAAACTCTTTGCACTACTATCATATTAGAGGTGCATATGGTCTAGACCAGTGGCTTTCAAAGTGTGGTCCGGGGAGCACAGGAGGTCTGCGAGCTAACTAAAATGGTCCGCAAGGGGATTTCCAAAAAAATATGTGAATTTAGTCTGTGTGCCTTTCTAACATTATTTGAAGGCCAAAGATGGTGTTCACTGAATAGTATGAAGCAGGCCGATCACTTATATTAAAAACTTAAGGCTATTTGAATTTGAATTACCTATAAACACCTATTTAGAAATGGCTAAGAAATCCTACTGATTTGGTTGTTGGTTAAAGGGTTACAGCATGTGACATGGAGAGGGGTCACAAGGGCAGGTGTTCCATGAGAAACATTTTTTTCTGAAAAACTTCAGAAAAACTTCCTCTCAGTGCTGTTGGGAGTTTCCTTGTCCCTATCAGTTAACATTAGTTACTGCTTGACTATCCTGTCTATGCTGTACTGTACCTATGTTTCCACATTCCTTTTTCTAAAAACAGCATTCAGAGACCTCAGACTACAGAGTTCAAATGCACCAGAATGATGATTTGATGATCAAACATCTAAAATTCATTGCATCACCTCGAATAATAGTTTTTCAGTTATGATTAGTAAAATTAATGCGAAACCAAATTTGTTTGGGAGTGTGTTCTCATGTCAGTGCATTTGAATCTAATTTACTCAAACGAACGGAATACCAAAAGCTGTTTTTTTGTTAAATTAACCCATTAATTTTAATCAATTGTGCTCTCAATTCTTAGGCTCTCATGAAAGCCCAAGCTCTATTCCCAGAGACCACATTATTAAACATTATTAAAGTGCAAATGGAGGCTTAAACACTGTGTGGATTGCATTAAGCCAATTAATAAATTCTCCAGCTTCCATCTCTTATTTGAGCCTTTAATGAATATTTTATTACGCATTAATACAAGCCAAGGACCTGCTCGAAAACATCCATAGAATGTAAAATGATATCCAAGGAGTCTTTATTGACATTCTTCCTCAGTCAGTGCAATCACCAAGTAGACTATGCATCTCTTTGACCTACTGGTGACCCTTTGACCTTGTTTAACAGATTCAAAGTGTAATGGAATCCCCACACCATTCAAGTGATGGAACCACAGATGATTCAGCCTTTTCATCCAATTAATTTATTTGGGCCGTTTGCATTGGAATGCAATTTAATGGGGAATCCAATCATTCGCCATGGTGCATGGACCGGTTTAATCAATGGGCCAGAACCAAGTGTGTCTTAATGCCTTCATTCTTAGCATAATTATCATAATAAAGGTAGCCCAAGCAGGCAACTTGCCCCACCTAACTGTAAGAGTGTAGTTTATGACATCTGCATAACGCAATAAACACATGTCTCATTAATAGTCTCTTATTCACCATTTTATCACATTTGTGCAAATACACACAAACACACATACACACATGGATATGCTTACAGATGCAGAAACGTAAAAAGACACTCAGACACACAGAAGCAACATACATGCGCATGCATGTGTGCGCACACACACAGATCCCTATACCATGGGCCTGGTGCATTAGCAACCTCACCTTGTCATTGTTCCGCAGAACCAGGGGCAACTCATAGGTCTCAGAGGCAGTGTAGTTCTGGAACACAATCTCAGAGGGGTAGGGCTGAAACATGGGCTGGTCCACGTCCACAGCCGAGGCCTGCACATGACAGGTGCAAAATAGCACATGCCAAAATGAATAAAATTATGCCAACATGACCTACTTTGCTTTGTATTACTGTAAGACATACAGAAGATGTACAAAAATTTATTGTAAGGGAGATTTTCCTTGTTCCCTATTTGTAAGACAAACCACAAGATACGGTAATGGTGATTCTGCAATAAATCTGTTGGTTTCTCTTAAAAAAAAAAAAAAAAGATGCTTTTTCTATTTGTTGCTTTTCCTAGGTTGAGGTTGAGGTTGATTTACAACCTAGAGGACAAAAGCACAGCCTTGTAATAATTTTAGAACAGAGCGCCTAGGCAACAGATTGCATTAAGTCTGAATGCTGCATGTTACTAAGGTTTATACAATGGTGGATCAGTAATTTATAAATGTCATGTGTTAGGCTGTCTTTAAAGTCATATAATTCACTTAATATTGAGGCATGTAAGACAATACACAGTGATCCATTTTCCACTAGAAAAAATGTGCACAAGAACTGTGTACTGTTGCCACACTACAGCAAAGTTTAGCCTAGCATTTAACATTTATCAGAGGATGGCTGGTGTTGCCTTCAGACTGTGCTCGAGAGTGTGTACGAGAGGAGAATACCTTCTGATGTGTAGTTTCACTCATATCTAAGAGCTCCAGAATGCGAGGAGGATGCATCTCACATGTGTTTGCCAGCCTCTCCCCAGTGGAAAGTGACATCTCTTTTGCAAACACAGAGGGCGTCATCTACAACAAAACAAACCATTTATGCCAAGTTTGTATTCTATAACTAGCATCATTGGTGTTACCCAGAAAGCCATGAATCCTCTGTACCAGATCAAATATTCATGGATGAGACAGTGCTTCCCAGTGTTACTGGGCTCTCCTTTCATTCTGTTTTATGCTGTGTCAGGTTATATGTTGATTTGTTTAGGTTATGTGTTGGATTCTCTAAAACATAAGTGCAGACAGTATCTAAAACAAAAAAGATACCAACAAGGAACAAATTATAGGCCTAGGCCTTCTGTATGGGAAGGCAACATATTTCAAATCCTCAAAAGAAAGTGTAATGTAATGTAATTATAGCCACCATCAAATGAAAAAAAAGGCTTAACTTTCCCCTTGTTCCAAATCCAGCTACGGATTTTAACTTGAAACATAAATGAAAGATGAAGTAAGGGATATCTTAAAATTTTAATAACTGCCAGTCATGTGTAGCCTATTCAAAACACACTGTCCCCTATAATTCAAGAACAAAATAAAAAATGCAAACATTTTAAAAACAGTAGTGTCATTAGAGATGAGCACAGTAGTCATGAATGTGTTTGCATTGGGCTTTATTGTCGTATCCTAATAATTTCAATATCAATGCAGCAAAATATATCAGAAATAAAAATAAAAATAAAACTCACTCGAGTTGTTTTGTCTTGTCGCTTCACCAGTTTGGGATTTCTTGGTGCCACAACTTTGCTCTTCAGTCCATCCGACATTTTGATAGGTAGGCTCTGAAGAGCAGCGTTTGAACTTTGGGCCTTGGAGGTTGGCATTGTGAAGTTGGTTTTCAATCACATTGTCTAATCTAGGGAAAGGAAAGACAACAGCATTATAAACAAAATGTCTAACGTGTTATCAGATCCCATTCTCTCTCCAAGCACAGGCTAGGAAGTTATTAGCAATAGTTATCAGGAAAAATTAAACAATGAACACATAGCACACTCGTTGTTCTTGTGCGCAAATTACTCACACATCTGTTAACTACATAGGCATTAAAACAATATAAAAGCCAACTAATGTTAACAATGCCATTAAATGTACTCACTGAGTTGTTCAAATGAACATTCAGCTATCTGCACATACAGATGTATGTGTCGGTGAGTTTGGCGGTTGCTATGACACCAGATCAACCAACCTTTAAACAAACCGTTACCTGATAGGCTGGGGCAAAGTCATAGAGCGTGTTTTGTTCGCTGATTGGCTAGAAGTTTTGTTTTGTGGTTGGAAACAGGAGAGCGAGGGAGATGGGTAGAGAGGTAGAGAGAGAGGGAGGGGAAATGACAGAAAACATGTATGGCAGAAACCTCCACCACACATGGACTCACGCAAACACACTTTATACACTGCATTTTCTAGATAAGCCTAGTAGTATTTGCAGTTTTATGAAGTGATTCCAAGACATCCCTCCTGCAGATACCGGTAGGCTATGCCAGAGATGGCTAAAGAAAAGTATCTTTGTGCTATTGAAAATAACAATATTCTTTAGCGTGACTTCCAAAGTGTTCCGATTTGTATGCAAATTAGCATACTTAACAATAACAAATCATTCCATATAATGCAATTACATTACATTCATTTCGTCTTAAAGTAGGTATCATATATAATTTATTATCATAAGTAGTCTATGAAGTTTCATGATAATTCTAAACTATTTTAGCTTTTCAGTTGAGGCTAGGCCTACTTGGGCTAATCAGAGTCAAACTGCAATTAAAATATTTTTATCAAGTAGGCTACAAAAAAATCAGACAACAACCATTAAATTGAAGTTGGAATTCTAATACAGTTTGTCATAATTATATAAAATATTTTTGCAAAGTAATTGCAAATGGCTTTCAAAGGCTTTTGCATCTGAACTCCTTATATTCCTTATACAGTATTTGATAAGGAATATATACCTTATATTTGATAAAATGGCCTTGAAACTGTTTCATCTGGGCTGAAAGTTTGGAGTATCCTTCCACAGGCTTCAGTTTGCTGAAATTTTGGCCCACTCCTCTTGACAGAACTGGTGTTCAGACCTAGCCTGGCACGCCCTCCCATGCAGTGACGTAACAAAGTCGATGGCAATCAGGCTAGTTCAGACCAGATGTTTTCTGGCTTACAGTAGGCCTACATACTGTATGCCTTATCAATGCTTCAATATCCATATAATTTTCTAGAAACATGATGCCATTTGTTTTGTTCAGTGCCCCAGTCCCTTCTGCAGCACAGTACATAACATGATGCTGCTGCCAATTCATAATGGGCAGGGTATGCAGGATTCTTCTTAGGCCTACCTTCAGCATGACATGTTCCTAACCTGTAGAGATTCAACTTTAATTGTAGTTTACACTTACAATAGTTCAGCCTTGCAATAATATGTTAAGATTCGCTAAAGGGTTGCAAATTAAATAGCGGATGTTCTTTTATGTCTACAATTTCCTCATTGTAGTGTACTAAAATCAATTGTACTTTCATCACCACTTTTTACTCGTTTGTGGTCAAGAGTCCATACGTAGCTCCACTCAATAATCATTCGACAGGGTTCTCAAGAAAACAATTTTATTGATTGATAGGCTGTAAGGAAGAAGAATTTTTTTTGTGTCAAGTACTCACATATCCTCTAACTGTCCTTTAAAAAATGCATTTCTCAGCCATTTGGGAAATTGTACCACAAAAGGCTACTTGGCACCAAGATTTGGCTTGCAAAGATGCTTGCATCTTTGGACTATTCATCCTCAAAGACTGTATTACCTGAAATGCTACCTTTGGCTTTGAGACACGGTGGCAATGTCCTTGGCCACTTCTGAGGCCTGCTTCAAATATCGCCACACAAGCTTTAGCGAAACAGAACCCACAAGCATTGACAGTGAAAGAAAGTGACAGGAGAGGAGAGAGTGACAGAGAGAGATAGAGAGATGTGATTTAAATATACATGTACGTAAAGTTTTAGCCTTTAAAGGAATAAGGCAATTTGTTGCACAACAAAACCTGCAGCATGCTTTCTTTCAAAACCAATGCTGTTTTTCAAGGCTGTTACTGTATTTAAATTAGTTTTAAATCAATCAGTAGGAAAAAGAGTGAGAAAAAATAACTGGTAAAATTATTGTAGTTATTGGTTCACTACTCTGTCTATGTTTTAGGTGTGGTCTGTAATGTAATGTTTTGTCTCCTCTTAACATTTCTAATGACAGTGAAGTGAATCCAATGCCAATAACATTGGCCTCAAAGATACACTTGATGCAGTGCCTTCCCAATGCAGAAAAGTTGGTTTGAATGCTGCTCAAACCCCTTGCAGGTACCTGATTTTCTGTATTATTTGGTCATAAAATGTCATGATCTCCATGTCATTTGAGTCTTTAAAGAAAGAAATGAACCCAAAATGCTGAACAGCACAATGCGCCAGATCCCATATGATGCTACAGTATGTGAACCTTTGAGATGAATCACTAGGGTGAACTTCCCTTAGCAGTAATAAAATGTGATTACATCTTGAGGTAGATGTTTCAGTTTCAGTTGTATATCTCGATCATTACCTATTTAGAATGTTGATAAATCCGTAAATAATTGCAGCCTTCGGCTTCATGCCACACCTCGAACCACACCCATGGCGACCAACACCACTCCCTTTTTATATAATGGGAAGGGGGAATCCAGGCACATACTGTACACGCCCGGTACAAGAAGTTTCAATTAGTTATGTTGACAAACAAGTTATCATTCCATTAAGGCCACACACAAGCATCGATGCCATTTATTATAGCTATTTCAACAATATTACAAGTTGATAGGAATATGTTCTGGTGTGCTCACAGATAACACAGCAACATACACAACACAACCACATACATAATGCATTGCACAATCAGTACAGAAATTAGTGCAGAGTAATATAAAGTGAGGTTTTTCATTCTTGGAAGTGCTTTTCCTCAAAAATGCCTACAGCTCCTAGCCTGGCTTGCGCGACCACATTCAGAAATTAACTGTGGTCTGGCAAAGCTAGCATTGCCCAGAATTCCCGGCAGGATTAATTTAAATATCTATCAAATGCAATCGAACTTCTATCAATGAAATGGGACAGAGCTAGACGGAGTCATTGTAAGGTCGCCTCCTTCAGCCTGCTCTTTTCTCATTGGGTCCTAATTTTTCCGAGCTACGGTGTTGAGGAAATTGCCTCTTTGGCCATACTGACTTGATCGCGAAATTTCATGCAGCGACAGGAAGTATGGGCGGGCCAAGGCTATACAGCTGCTTATTTTGAGCTCCTTTTCAATGCTACTGGTGGAACTAAATCAAACTAGATGTACCGCGTGGCGGTACAAAATATGACCGCCGCTCAGTTCTGCACATTTTCTGCATATATATGATGCTTGTCAACTTGTTTGTAACTCTATATTGAATGAAACTTGCCTCATCCGAGGTCAGTGCCGGCGGCCATCTTATGTGTGTCACAAGTATGGAAATGCCTGTGACCAGTCAGTACCGCTTAGGTGGAGTGGTTGGCAATGAATGAATGAATAAATGAAGCAAAAATATTAAATAAATAATTTTAGCTGCAAGGTAAAATAGTTTAGTTAAGTCACAGTCAGTTATTTTGGCTGAGAAGTAATTAATCCAGCCGTGTTACTACCACCAGTGAACAGCACAGGAAGCGGCGACGATCCCACTGAAGCTAGCTGCTACGCCAACTTTCAGTGGGATCGTCACCACTTGTAGCTGCTTCAGTGGGATCGTCGCCGCTAGCTAGCTGCTACGCTAACCTTCAGTGGGATCGTCGCTGCTTCAGTGGGATCGTCACCGCTAGCTAACTGCTACGCCAACCTTCAGTGGGATCGTTGCCTCTTCCTGTGCTGTACAGGTGGTAACGCAGCTGGATTACTACTCGGCCAAAATAACTGACTGTGACTTAACTAAACTATTTTACCTGGCAGCTGCAATCAATGAAATGATTAATAAAACTATAATTTATTTAATATTTTTGCCTCATTTACTCATTCACTCCACCCAAGCGGTACTGCCTGGTCATGGGCATTTCCATACTGGTGACACACATAAGATGGCCACTGGCACTGACCTCAGATGAGGCAAGTTTCATTCAATATAATTCGGAGTTTCATTCAATATATTCGGGACTTCATTCAATATATTCGGGGTTTCATTCAATATATTCGGGACTTCATTCAATATAAGCGGAGTTTCATTCAATATATTCGGAGTTTCATTCAATATATTCGGGACTTCATTCAATATATTCGGGACTTCATTCAATATATTCGGAGTTTCATTCAATATATTCGGGACTTCATTCAATATATTCGGGACTTCATTCAATATATTCAGAGTTTCATTCAATATATTCGGAGTTTCATTCAATATATTCAGGACTTCATTCAATATATTCAGAGTTTCATTCAATATATTCGGCACTTCATTCAATATATTCGGGACTTCATTCAATATATTCGGAGTTTCATTCAATATATTCGGGACTTCATTCAATATATTCAAGGTTTTCTTTCATTCAATATATTCGGAGTTTCATTCAATATATTCAGGACTTCATTCAATATATTCAGAGTTTCATTCAAGGTTTTTTCCCTGAACGGCTTGCCATAGAAAACATCAGTCCTGGATTTATTGACTTAGAAAATAAACTGAAACTACCATTCCTCCTGGGGGAAGTTGATACTTTTACTCAAATAGCCTCAGACTACTTACAGTCTTGCCACATTTTAAGGGTAGAGTCCACATGACCATCATCAAAATATCCACTAGTGCTTTTTCTTAATTTTATCTTTTTTTTATTATTATTATTCCATATGTTTGTTTAAGTTGCATTTTATTTATTTAGTCACTACTTACTATTGTAATTCTCATTATTATTGTCATTATTATACATTAATGCTTTGGCAATATTGTATTTTTTCTTACATTCATGCCAATAAAGCTTATTGAACTGAACTGACAGGCCTATCACCCCAAACCTGTAACGGTTTGGCTTAATAGCACCATCTACAGGTCAATAATTGTACAGTCATTAAATGTACATATAAATTCATTTGTTTTATAGCCCCCCATGGATGAAATTCCACAAAACTTGACATATTCCCACAGGATGTCAGGTTCATCATACACATTAAATTTGGTGCAGTTCCTAACATCTGATCTAAAGATAGGGGCAATTAAAGCCGTATAATATTGCATTTTAATTTTTTACCATGGGGGGCAAATCACAAATGACTGGTTATGAGCTAAGTTGATGTGGGCTCTTGAGACCAACATTCCATAAAAATTTCATCATCCTCAATATCACGGGTCAGGTAGTTTTTTAGGAAAAACTACATTTTTGGGGTTTCGGGGGGCGCAGCGCAAAGATGGAGTGGCCCCCGGGGAGCAAACGAAATTTTTCCGTAAAAGTCTACAGGGGCTACATGCCCACCAAGTTTCATGTGCCCCGGTGTTACGGTGTCCCGGGAATCGTTGACCAAAAATTCAGGAAGTAGATGACGGGAGAAAAAAAAAAAAAAAAAAAAAAACTTTGACAATCATTATATGACCGCTACGCTTGCTACGCAGCGGCGGTCATAATGAGCAGAGCCAGTAGGCGGCGTTCGCCTGGCTATGTCTAGACAAGACATGTTGGCCTTATAAGACCGACATTGGTATTGGCTAGGCCCATATCTAACAAGATATGAAAACACTCAAAATATTTCTTTTTTTATTGAAACTTTAGAAAATAATCTATAAACTGCCACTGCATTTACTTCTCAACGTTTTCGGTGAAAAGTGACATAATCTGGTTATTACTGATAGTATTTATGGGCAGTAACATATTGATTGTTGCACCTTAATTGGACCTTCATTACATGCAACCAGCTACTTTCACTTTTTACATCAACAACATCAATGAGTGAAAGGAATTTTTTTAACTTAAAGGGACACTATGCAGTGTCTGCTCTAAAATGAGTGAACTTGTAGATCCATAAAAGGCAGACCTACAAAACATTCCAAACATTTTCCAGAGTGGGAGTGGGACTCTCTTAATATGGCTACAATTAATTTGGAGATGGTACCAAAACAAAATGTCTGATAAAAAGTCAAACAGGGGGAAAGTTGCATAGAGAACATTTAAAGGGCAACTTCACTCATTTTCAACAAGAGCTCTATTGCTCAAGCTACTTGAGATTAGCCAATACTGAAGACGCCAGACATTTTGGTCCAACCATATAGGTTTCCTTGAACAGAGAAGAATCACTTACAACTAGCCCAATGGGGCAGACATTTAAACTGTGTTTTCAGCATCTAAACATATCATATGTATCATCAGACACATGACAACACACCAATGTAGTGTTTATGACTACAAATGTCTGACAAAGTGGTTAAAATAGTGTTTTTATGCAGTGTTTACAAAACCATTTTGTAAACAAACAATGTTTGGATGCTTACATAAACACACAGTTTTAACACTTTTTCAGCCATTTGTAGTCATACACATACAGTTATGTGTTGTAAGGTGTCTGTTGATACTTCATAGTCTTTGTGGTGACATTTGGAGTATGTTAAGATGTTAAAAATACAGTTCAAAAGTCTGCCCCATTGGGCTAGTTGTAAGTGATTCTTCTCTGTTCAAGGAAACCTATATGGTTGGACCAAAATGTCTTGCCTCTTCAGTATTGGCTAATCTCAAGTAGCTTGAGCAATAGAGCTCTTGTTGAAAATGACTGAAGTTGCCCTTTAACTAGTGAGAGATCCTCTAGTTTAATTCATCTGTTGTGGAACAAAACATTTCCAGCATAGGCCAATCATTCAAAGCTAGACTACACAGTCACACTCAATCTGTTGTATTCTATTTAAAACAGTAGGCTTATTGTTTCCATTATGTTTTATAGGCCTATGCTTGTAGCAGTAACTTCTGAAAACTCCTTAGAGGGAGTTGTCATACAATTATGCTTTTCTATTTGCGCTTTCATCGTTAAATGATCTAATTTGCTTCACTTTTTCCCTCTTGCCAATAGGTTCCAAGCCTTTTGACAGTCCTCTGGACTCATGCGGGTCAGTGAGCGCCTCAGTGGTGTAGAAAATTGGATTAGAATAACGGGTCATTTCAAAGGAACCGCTAGCCCAAGACTCCTCCTCCGTCACGCCACTCAGCCGAGTCCGTCGCCAAGCCTATTCTCCCTCCCCTGTACCTAGTAACTGACGTAGCTTACAGAAGGCTACGGTCGATACGATTGTAGTGAAGTCACAGTGGCGACACAAGCCGTAGTTTACGCTGTTGGAGCCAGCCTCGCCATCATCCATGGATATGTCGGCATCCAACGAATGCAGGTAAGATGTGAAAACGGAGTGTTTAGCCACCGAGCAGCAATAAATAGTTAAGTCGACTGTTCAATGCTCATAAATCCACCACCTTTCAGCATACCGGGGATGCAATCCATTATGACATCACCAACCTTGGAACACCACGATACATTGCCAGTAGCATACAGACTATGCTACTGCTACATCGGCTGGATAGGCTACCCGTCTTGCTATGGATTAATCTGTTCCCCTCAGACATTCCCAACGAAACTAAAGGGGAATAATCATGCTACAATGGATATTATGCGATAGGCTGTAATTAAACATACGTAGCATTTTGCGTGGCTTTCACTATGGTTTTATTTAGGAGCCTTTACGCACTGTCTCATTAACCTAGGTCAGATAGCCTGTAGGCTAAACCCGACACTGTCGTTGGTCTAGGCAATGCAAAACAATATAACGAAGTTACATCGTCAAAGCCACAAAGGTTAAGGCTACTATGAACTGACGTTAAAGGAGCTTCCCATGTTTCGTGGAGCGTTCCCAGTCTCTTAAAGCGACAGGTAACATTTTCTGTGAGCAACTCACTCTTTAAATGACATCTGATAGACACCTCGATGTGGAATGGGTAGCCCCACAAATGTGCAAATGGCCCCGTTGTGTGTGCCAGCCAACGAGTGACAAGAGAAAGGGCTGTTTATTGTGTAGACCGTGGTCTGGGTCAACTAGATCCTGAGCTGAATGGAAAGTGCTGATCCTGCAGTGCGCTTTAGGACCATGGACAGCTCCAAGCAAGCTTTTGTTGACACTACGTCTTTAAATTAACGTTCATTTTGGTTCAGTCGTGTTCAAATTTGTTCAAACGTGGTAGCATGTTACTATAATGATAAACAAACACATTTCTAGAGAATGTCTTGTGTAGCCTGACAATATTTTCTAAGTATCCAATAAAATAATCCAACCAAAATAAAAGTTTATGAGGATTGACCTTTATGGTCTGTAAGCAGAAACACGGACACACCTTTTATACCACAGAATATCACTAGGACTAGGGCTGTATAAGTACACTGCAAGTACACACTGACAATTTCATGGACTATGTCTGTTTTCCCTCAGTATTTATTATAGCCCAGATTTTTTCTGTCAGATTGCAAGGGAATACCTAGCCTACAAACTCTCATTCTTGTGGCCTTTAGTGAATGAGACAGGTGACAATTTGTTATTTTAACATTTCTTTCAATCATAGCACTGTACCTTAACAGAAATCCCTCACAGTTTATTCCATCAATACAGTATAGTGAACAAACAGCTAAGCCATGGTTCGTTAAGCACAGTCAGAAAAAGGTCTTGTGATTCAGTGAACAGTGACTTTTGCAAAGGCAAGTGGTGACATATAAACAGAAAGGTAAAGAAGTATAGCCTACTCTTGAAATGAATGGGAGTTTTAATGTTTCACCATGGACAGTCAGTGAAAGTTCAACATCATGAGTTGGTGGAAGTCCAGCTAAGTGTGTTGACTGGTTGATTAACCAAGTGCCAGCTTGCAAACAGACAAGCACAGACAACAACTGTGCATAGTAAAAACACAACATTATAAATATTGTATAAATAATGTATTATTACAGTATGTGTTGTTATACATCTTAATTTTAACCATTTGGGAAATATATTTATTACAACCAGCAGGTAGAAATAAAATGCCCATTAACCTTACTCATGTAACCTTTGTTCTAATGTTAAAAATGCCACAAAAGTCTGCCATCTGTAAGTGACAGGTTGTTTTGTTAAAGGTTCCATTATGTTCTTGGAAATGTACAGCAGGTGTTATTGACAGGTTGAAGATTTTTTTCAGCCTGGTTCTACTTTTGCTCTGCATCAAGACATTAGGAATACACTCTCAACTAGAAACACACCTGGAAAGTGCAGACCTCCGCCAAGACAATAGGGTCACTAATGCAATGCATATTCCAGATGGCGTTCCTGATCATCACTATATTTGAATCCTCTGTTCCTTGTTGTAATTCTAAATGTCTGAAAGTTTTATCAAAATTCGCTCAGAAGTGTCATTTTGCATACAAACAATCAGAAAAACTAACAAACGCCAGCAAAGAGCCCAACCTTCTTGGGGGAGGTAACAATATGACCTCATGTGTATTTCTGTCGACATCATTGTCTTTCTGTTCTTTAAATAGTTTCAATCGATTCACCAGCAGTGTCATGTAATCTAACTTGCTAAATATGATTGCATTGCCATGTCAGCAGCTTTGTCTCTTTTTTCCGTAAGAGCCACTCCATATTGAGCTATGAAAATGTGGTAGGGGGAGACAACATAGCCTACAGTATGTGGAACCATGCATATGAAGCTCACATCTTAGCTATGTTTTTATTTGACTAGTTGATTTAACAAGTGCATAAATTGATTCAATGGTGAATGGTTCATAGAATAGAACAAAATCTGTCCATATCACAAAAAAATGATTGAAGTTTTAATTGTGTTGTAGTAATTGTGCAATAATCAGTACCTGTGCCGTTATTATCTAAACTGCATCAATTTTAGTAAAGGGTGGTCAAGTCACAGTAATTTAATTGTAACAGTGTGTTTCTAAACTGAATTGATTATAAAATGCTGATCACTATGATGCTTTTACTATCACTGTTACATAACAAAGCAATCAACCAGTCATCAACAAAACCGACTGCCGGGATATAACTAAATTACCAAATGACAATAAGGAAATTCCCCCCTCCCCCTCTGCCTCCCTCCTCTCTCTGTCTCCCAGGTATAAATATGAGGAATGCAAGGATACAGCTGACTGGCTTCTGTCACGAATACGACAGAGGCCTACGGTCGCCATTATCTGTGGCTCAGGCCTGGGAGGCCTAGCTGACCTTCTGGAGAACAGAAGTATTTTTCCTTACCATGACATCCCCAGCTTCCCCAAAAGCACAGGTCAGGTTCCATCTCAACACTCTATTGTTGTTAATGTCAGAGGACTCCAGTCTTTCCTCTGTCTCTGGCCTAATTCATTTAGACTTTGGAATTTGCAATACATGATAAGCTCCATTAAAAAATGGTTTATCAACAAGAATACAGGATACATTTTTATGCAAATGAAGATTGAAATTATACTAGTTATTGTGTGGATCATTTGATCACTGGAAGGGCTGCAGTGGTCTTTGTAGTACTTCTGACAATGTGTGAGAGAAAAAACTCAACTCCTAAATAAGGTTAGATTTTTGTGTGAAAAGAACAATAACTCTTTTTGCTGAGAATGGTTTAGGTCAAAACACATCTGTTTTGACAACTTTCAGTCAGCGAAATAGCCAAGAGATCTAGCTTGGCTAGTGTGTGTGTTTATTCATCTTTGACTTGTGATACTATAACACCCTATAGGCTGAGAGGGCATTGCCTTGCCTCCCGCTGCCCTTTGCTTGCACTCTGTATGCTTGTGGTGCAGTGGATGCTGCTTATTGTCTGCACCAACATTGAAGGCTGAATCTGAAACTCTCTCCCCCTCCCCACCCCGCCCCGCCCCACACCGCCCCCTGCACTGTCATGCTCCTCCGCAGTGCAAGGACACGCAGGTCAGCTTGTCTTTGGGGAACTGAGAGGGAAGCAGTGCGTCTGCATGCAGGGCCGGTTCCACTTCTACGAGGGCTACAACATCAACACTGTGAGTATAAGTCTCAGACCACAAGCACATTGAAACTGTACCGCTGCAAACGTTAAACAGATCTCCCACCCCCCAATGTTAGACCTCTCTCTCTCTCTCTCTCTCTCTCTCTCTCTCTCTCTCTCTCTCTCTCTCTCTCTCTCTCTCTCTCTCTGTGTGTGCTTGTGTGTGAGTGTGTGTGTGTACATGCAGACATGCTTGTGTGATAGCCCCTATGAATTTCTATACTGTGTATGACATAAAAACACGAAAGGCATCATGTAAATCCTGGGCTGTTAGCGGGAACAAATGTCCATATCTTACCTGCAAATAACTGAAGGCAGTAAAATTCCCCAGTAACATGTCATATAACCAAATTAACCAATGAGGCCCCTGAAAGATGATCTGAAAATGTGGTATGAGTGTGAGTGTAAAAGAATAGAGCCATGAGAGAAAGCAAAAGCAGACATTCAGCATTTGGTATTTTATTCACTGTTGTTATCTTGTCAATGCCTCCTTCCAGTAATGGCTTTAGTGTCTGTCGGTATGGAAGAAGATCTTCCATGATGCTAGTCATTGCCTTAGATTCTAATGCATGTAAAGAATGCCACATGAGAGTGAAACTGTAATTCCATGCAGTTATGATAGCTGACTGTTTGTCAGAGTACAGAGGCTATGACTGAGCAGTGAAAGTCTTTCAATGCAGAGACATAAGGCAGTGTAAACGATGTAAAGATGGTTATTGCTTAAATGTTTTTTTTGTTTTTTTTTTAAGAATTGCAACACAGAGACAGCCTGTTTCCCTCTGGATGAATTGCATACTATAGTTAATGAGGACATGTGGGCCATTTACCTAAAGACTCTTAATTGCAGTTTAGGCAGTTGCTGCCAATGCAATCAATTGCAGTGTTATAAACATTATGACTGAGGGTGTTGGTGTCATGTTGTTAGCACTGATGGCAACTTTGCCCTGTTTATGGTGTCATTCGTAGATGTGTTTTGTCTAGTTTGTCATTGTTAGTCTAACCTATGAGGCATTTTAAGGTAACCTATCTCTGTGATCTTTCACCCAGCCTTACCCAGAGTTTTCTTTAATTTTTAACACTTGTCACTGTGTGGACTCCCAGTCCAATGTACACCAGAGAGAGAGAGAAAAACAGATCTGCCTATTACTGTAGATTGAATGGACGAACTGGAATTGAACATTGTGCATTTCATACGCTTTACTTCATAGTCCTCAGCATCTGTCTCAAAGCCATCAACAATCAGCCAAATCACATTCACCACAGTTTGGTGAAGTAGAAAAATCAATCATGTGTGTATAGGCCTGTGTAGTTCCTTGATGCATCTCAAATGGGAGGGAAATGAATTCCTCTAATGTGCACCATTTCTCATATTGCGTAATGTAATGTAATGTTCTCAACATTTTCTGTCAAGAGATATTACCTGTCTTCATTCTCCAGCAGGGATTTTATTTGCAATGTTTGAACATTATGCATTAAAGCATTAGCAAAAAGAAAAAAAGAAAAGAAAAGCACCCATTCTCATAAATGGTACTTTGATGTTTTTTGCATTACTTTGGAAAATTGCACTTATAAAGCTACTCCTCTGTGTTCTCAGGTGAGCTACCCTGTCCGAGTGTTCTTCCTCTTGGGTGTGGAGATTCTCATAGTGACCAACGCCGCTGGTGGGCTCAACCCGGGCTTCAGTGTGGGGGACATTATGATGATCAAAGATCACATAAACATGCCTGGCTTCGCTGGACAAAGCCCACTCTGTGGACCCAATGATGAGCGGTGTGTTATTCCCTACATGTAGTCTTTTCTCCTGCATTATGCTGGCAACAGACCTACCGATTATTAACCCCGATTTTGATACGATGGAACGTCAGGGCCAGTCATGGGTAGTCACGGGTGATCATGAGCAGTCGCAAGTTTCAGTCATGGCTAAAATCGTTATGTGTGTTTGGGTGACAGATTTTACGACTGGGTCGGACTGAATCAAACATGTTTGATATGATCTCAACCGGTCCGTTCTGAGGTCGCTATGATACCAATTATGACATTAAAATGCCGACAACTCGATCGTTAGGTTTGTGCTCATGAACGACTCTCAATCGTCCCAGATTGAGTCTGTAGGTTTGGCTCACTAATCGTAAAAGACTGGCGTTCTAATCGTAAAAGACTGAGAAAGTCGGTAGGTCTGTTCCCAGCTTTAGCTGAAGGAAGGATAGTGTTTTATGCAAATGAAAGCCAAACCAAGGCCAACCGATAGCGCATTAAGAATAATATCATGCTTTTGTCAAAAAAGTAGAGTGAAGAAAAGAAATACATTTTTCTATGTAGCCTACCCAAAGGCATTAACCTCATAGATGCATAAATCAGTGTAAAAACTTTGATTAACTAGAGAAGCACTCAGAGAGTGCAGACCTCCGCCAAGACAATGTGGTCACAGATGGTGTTCTGGGTCACCAATCGCCACCAAAATCGAATCAGTTCTTCCTTGTCCCAAGTTCTCCGAAAATTTCATCCATATCCGTGCAGTACTTTTCAAGTTATGTTGTACACAGACAGACACACACACAGACGCACACACAGACAGACACACACACGCGAAAACATAACCTCCTTGGCGGAGGTAATAATAAGTAGTTGGTAGATAGGAAGGAATGCTGTGGTATTATACTGTACATATAGTATACAGTACAGTATGTATAATTCACACACTGTACATGCACATGTACATATACTGGTAATCGCTTATGAAATATTTCTCAAAAACAAAGAGCAATTTTTAATCACATTTAGCATTTGAAATCACACTGTAGCATCATATGCTCTTGTCTTGTTTCCATATGTGAGAGATCCTTCTGCTCCCTGGTGAGGAGGCTCACTGCTGCAGTCATATGGACTAATGTGGGTTGGCAGTCTCCCTCTGTGGGCCCCAGTCTGACAGGGCTCTGGTGCTCCATGTGCTTCCTGTTTCTTTTTCAGCTTTGGCGTTCGCTTCCCCTGCATGTCAGACGCGTACGACAAGGACATCGCCAACCTGGCGCGACAGGCTGCGGAGGAGCAAGGCTGCAGCTCCTACCTCCGCCATGGTGTCTACTGCATGCTGGCCGGGCCCACCTTTGAGACCATTGCAGAGTGCCGGGCACTACAGATATTGGGCGCAGACGCTGTAGGTAAGTGGATACAATAGTCCAAACAGGTCATGGAGTTTTTATGTGTCTTAATCATTAGACTTTTGAAGGGTATTTGTGGGCAGCTGAAATATGCAGATAGAGGTTAATCATACTGTAGGACTATATCATCAAACTTATGAAGCCAGCAGCTGAGTATTGAATGGATCTGGCTGTATTTCACCAGATCCATGCCAGCATGAGGGAGATTTCTAAAGAGCTGGCAGAGAGCAAACCCTCTTTGATGCATTTGATCTTCCCTTCAGTATTTTGTCCCCTTGTCTCTTGGCAACTACAGAAGTGGTAGTAGCACTGCAGACTGGCAGCTTTGACATTTCCTCTCAAAGCGTTACTGGCAGATTTAGGGTTCTTCTGTAAGTTAACCAGCAGTCAAACCTGACCTCTGACCTTTGTATGTGTGTGCACTAGGAATGAGCACCGTGCCGGAGGTGGTGGTGGCCCGCCACTGCGGCCTGCGTGTCTTCGGTCTGTCGCTCATTACGAACAAAGTCGTCACAGACTACGACAGCAAGGAGCGAGCCAACCACGAGGAGGTTCTGGAGACGACCCGAATGCGCACTCAAGACCTCCAAAGACTGGTCAGCCACTTAGTGGGGAAACTATAGCCCTCTTGGAGCCAGTTGTCCACATAGTTCCTCACTAATGAATAAATGAATGTATGTAAGAATATTAAAGTATATGAAGAAGGAAATGTGTTAGAAATGTAGAAATGTATCTCTATAAAAAGAAAAGTTGCACTAGGAAGTGGTAATTAATATGGCTTTATTTAATCTTGATGATGGCTAATGATAATCTTTTATGGGCAGAACTGTGCACTGATTATTTCTCGACTTAATTGACACTTTAGGATGATGCCCTCCTGGTATCTTGTTAACAGAGTATTCATACTGTACTTTCCTACTCAACTCTGATGCTAATTGGTTCTTTACTTAACACTGGGGCTTATTCCCTGTCTTTGAGCTTAATTCCAACGGAAATCAAACACAGTGTGAGTTACTGTGTGTGTGAGAGAGAGTGAGAGACAGAGAGAGAGAGAGAGAGAGAGAGAGAGAGAGAGCATTATCTCATGTTATTTCCATCTTACTTGACTACCTGACTATGATTTTGAATTAATTAATCTGTAATAATGTCAATCATATAATTTACCTCTTGTTTAACCCTAACTGTATAAGGGTCTGCATACTAATGATAAAAGATCACTTCTGCCTTTACAACTGCAAGAAATGTTCAGGCAACATCCAGGGTGCCTGAGACATATATTTTATGGAATCATGTTTTATGTGGACACTGTGATCACACCTTCAGTATGGGTGCTTGTTCATGGGGGGACCAACTTTAGTTAAAATATTTTCTAGGTGTGTGGTTGTCATCTGATAAATGATATTTCAATTTCAAAACTTGAACAGCAGGTGTAGGGCATTTTGTGCACATGTATTGCAACAGGTTTAAAGTGATAGAGTTGTCCAGAGTGCCTCCAATCAAATCCATGTTGTACAAACTTGCAGTGTGCAGTCAGTGTTAAGAACAACAAAAGAATTTGGTACCATGTAGACTGAATCGTGAATCTTCCGATTGTGCTAACTGAACGGAGAGATGGGAAACTAAACCGAAATTGAATTTATAGGCATATTTGGTGGATGTTATACCAAATTCTGTTGTTCTTTCTGCTGACAGCTTGAACAACAGGGCTGTCATTGGAAGTGCTCCAGGCTATCACTTTAATAAAAAAAAAAACCTTTTGCACTTGTATTGTACTACTATAATAATGTTGAGCCAGTGTCACATTGCAGGTGCTTTTTAGAATGTCGTCATGTTGGATATGGGTATGGCCTGCATACTACCTTCTCAGAGACTGTACTGAATCATGAAGAAGTATTCTATTTTCGTTATGAACAAAAACAGAGCACAAGTACTATGTAGAATCCTGCTTTATTTTCACAATACAGTGCTGATTGAAAATGTGTACAAGTCCCAGCTCAGAGTCTGTGTTGAAATCAGTGCTGTATTAAAATAACTGGACATGTCATTGATGTATCTGTTTTTTTTTCCTGTGAAAAACAACTGCTCTCTCTCTCTCTCTCTCTCTCTCTCTCTCTCTCTCTCTCTCTCTCTCTCTCTCTCTCTCTCTCTCTCTCTCTCTCTCTCTCATCTTCCCGGCCTCTTTCTTTCTTTTCCCACTTGTACATTCTTTTCTAGATTGGTGAAACATTGTACACGTATTTGGCATAAGGTTCCCATACAGTATGTTCTTATAGATTTCAAGGCAATAAGCCCATGGGCCTTCCTTTCAGCATATTTTCAAAAGGATGAGAGAGAACCAATATACATCTGTTAAGATGATCTATTGTGATTGGTAACAGGCAGAGTCATGCATGTTATGTATATAGGTACACTGATTACATTTTAAACAAATACAGTATATCATATACACACATATGCAGAAAAATGCAATTAGGGGATATTATTTGTGGCATTCAAGCATCCATGCATGCAAGTACATATACTGTAAACGTGTAGCCCATATACTGTACAAATGGAACAATAGCCATAGGCAACATGGTATAATTAATGGTGAAAAATCGGTGCTACTCTGGAATGCCATTTTGTCCAATCGGAAAGAGAAGAATAGTGTGACCACAACTAAGTATTGTATAAACACGGTATAAAATCACAGGATGAATGGACTTTCTGCATGAGCCATCTCACTTCATTATTGATATCCCAGAGTCACATCAGAAAGGAGGTGTTCCTATGAAATATTCACAATGAGAAGCAAACCTCAGTTAGCCTGCCTTAGAGAAAAGGACCAAAGCCCCTTTTTTCAGCCCTCTGAGTAACCGAGGAGTCTCTTGCCGATGTACTTAATGTACCACATAAAACATGCAAATGTATTCAGATTTGCACTGATACCTGATATACAGTACCTGACACTCCTGAATGAACAAATTCACACCACTCAGTAGAAGTATAGCACTCTGCACGATGAGACTGCCAATGAAATCTTTCACAATAGACTGCTTTAATATCTGTTCCAATATGAGAAACCAATATAATCGACCAGTTGGGAAAATTGGTGCGTGTGTGTGTGTGTATTGGAGTAGCAAGAGCTATGTGTATCTCTGGATTTTTTTTTTTTTTTTCGAGCTGCCAGTATTTCTCCATCAATGAGATATTTCAGTCTCCTATCTGACAATGAGAAGGAAGATTATTGTTTTATTATCCTGTCAAGTTGAAAGAGAACTAAACTCTTAGCAAGAATCACTCAGCGCCTCTAGTCTCCCTAGCTATGGCTCTGCAGAGATCTCGTTTTAGATGTTGTCCTTTCAATTCCATTTCTCTAATCAAAGAAATCACTTGACTTAAATCTTTTGGGACAGGTCAAAGTCATAAGGTCTTAGCGCAAATGCCCAGGTGAACATACATTAATCCCTTTACCTTAACATGCTCCAGCAGCATTGGGGTGCTGACTATGCCCTTAAAAAAGGGGGAGAAAAAACACATGAAAACATTACTGTTGCTGTGTGCCATTCCTGCACTGGTCACAGTGCTGCAGTTAGAGACTAGCTGACTCGTGAATAATTCACAGCTTAAAAAACTCACACTCACACACACAGCAAGGAGAGTAGGGCCATGCTTTGGAGGTTACCTGTGGTCCTTCCCTAGTTCTTCTTCACTGAGAAACACACACACACACACACAGATATTTTTTTTCCCCATCTCTTACACGTTATCTTGTTCTTATCCCTTCCTCACCCCTCCCCCACCCCGCCATCCCACACAAACACATAACAGTGGTACCTTTAAATCATCCGAGGGGCTCAGGATTCCATTTTGCCTCTGTTCATTCACATCATTGGATGCGTTTAGTACAAAACCAAGCCCCTCTTCATGGCATTTCTCATTTCGGAGTATTCGCTGGGATAAAAGCTCAGAGTTTGGAATAAAGCCCAGCGCAGCACAGAGCTTATTAAATCAGCTGCTAGAAAATGAAATAATGATTGATGAATGCATTGTTGGTTTGGCGGTGGGAGCTATACAGTCACTTTAACTATGGCACACAACTACCTCACAGAAACACATACGCGCACACACACACACACACACACACACACACTCACATACATAGATATACCATATTTCACTCTTTCACTAACACACACACACACACACACACACACACACATATACACATACACACACACACACACACACACACACACACACACACACAGAGAAAAACACATTAAAATCCATTTTTAGATCAAGACTCAAATCCTTCCACCCTTTTCTCCCCAGACATTCCGTTGCACCAAATGCTCCTCCTTCAATCCTGTTATTTTCTCCTTTTTCATTTTGCTCTAATCAGCACGGTGCAATCCTCCAGCTGATTGAGAGAAGCCCCCACCCCCACCCCACCCCACCCACCCGCCTGATTTTCTTTCTCTCTCCTTTCTCCTGGCTATCTCACAGAAAATCCTTCTTTTTTCCCTCCGTCTCTTTGCAGGCGAGAGAGGGCATATGGGAGACATGGAGAGTGAATAAGGAAGAAAACCCCAGGGATACTTCAGTATTAACCATCCAAACACATTAAAGGAAATTCCCCATTACGCCCACACACACACACACACACACACACACACACACACACACACACACACATACAGACACTCCTTGACCAGACACACACACACACACACACACACACATAATAAGAGAAAGAGAGACATCCACTGAGGCCTTTCTGCTTTCTGAGCTTCCCCTCCCTGCATAAGAGATGTAATTTGTCCCTGATAGTTCTCCCATTAAAGTGCAGATATTACTATATATACCCAGAGAGCCACGGGCTGTGTTGCACATCTGGTCTCCATGCGACCCTGAACTACAGTAGACCCAAATCTGGGCCAGATTCAGCCTATTCTCAATGGCTATCTGCTCAATGGTTCAAGCAGTTGAAATGCGATGAAGAGCAGAGATAGCGATTTCCTCAGCAGTTGAAATAGTTTAGGGGTTGGGGGGGTGGTTTGCCACACAGGGGACGCAGCAAACAGCAGTGCCATTGTGTAGAGGTCACAGGCTTAATCACATCTGCATGGTGACAGCTCTCATCCTAAAATGATGATCCATCTGTCCTTCCTTCCCGGGCCAATAAAACTTGAAGTGAGCATATTGATTGCACAGCAAGAAGATGTGCCGGGGAAATGGACTCGGACATCTCTGCTGAATAAAGGCTTTCGGCGCCTCAGAACCAAGCTGTCAGCAGCGGTCCTGCTGGTACCGAGCCAAGAGTTGGGTGACGACTTTGGCAGATTGTATTGATTGACTGTCCCCCCTCAAGATCATATTAGTCGACTATCAATTGCAGATTGTATTGACTGATTCCCTGTGCATATTGGAGAGCTTTCTCTTGTGGATAGTATGCACAGTGAGCTGGGGAAATCTGGCCCGCATCAATTGTCCTGCACAAAGGAAAAAGGGGTTCCTACTTAAATATAGAGTAATTTATAGCGGCAAAAGTAAAGAATATTTCCCAATATATTTTATTTAATGACATGACATTTCCTACTGTTTTTACATTGAAGAGAAAAATGTGAATTGTTCAGGCATACAGAAGTTTGACTATCCTTTGCAAAGGATGCAAAGACTCTGAGAATGCAAAATGCAAAAGTTTCTGACAAATATCTTACACTTACCAACAATTGCCATCACCTAATGAGAGAAGAAACTGATTTGCACCCCACTATTCAAACATAGCATAAGCTTGGTGTTTTGCAATCTCCCTGCAACTCTCATGTCACAACTATTTCCCAACAAAGAGT
This sequence comes from Sardinella longiceps, assembly GCA_027497455.2. Taxonomy (NCBI): domain Eukaryota; kingdom Metazoa; phylum Chordata; class Actinopteri; order Clupeiformes; family Clupeidae; genus Sardinella; species Sardinella longiceps. The sequence goes on from JAODXP020000017.1 coordinate 3,137,703, forward strand.
TGTGATTGAGTGAATGAATAAAAAAAGAGATGCAAGAAAGTAAGCGAAAGAGACGGATGAGTGACAGTGCAAAAGAACACCCCCCCGGTATAGATTGATTTACAGTGCCGCTGAATTCAGTGAATGGGTGAGTTTGTCTCTGCCACATCTTCAGATTGACTGGAGCAATGCACCTTAGGGCCAATGGAGTCCACACAGAGAGATTGATTAGTGCCTGTTGTGATTGCCAAAAAGTGCCTAAACTGCAATTCAAGAGTAAACATGCGAAAGTATAAGTCGTTTGCTCTGGCTACACCTGGGACGCAAGGTGACTTTTAAGTCTGAAGCACTATCTTAAAGGTGCAGTCAGTGCTTTCTAGTTCAAATCCCATTTGTTTATGTTTTTGTTTATGTTTATATTTCCAAGCAGAGGCTGTTATTTTGTTTGATCCAAGGGTTGAGCAATATATGTCAGAGAGGTATCTCACCCCTGCCTTCAGTCCTCCTGGAAAAACTCTGTGTCATTGTTTGGGGGGGGCAGGCTTTCTTTAATTAATTAATTAGTTAAAGTACCTATGCAGTGGCCTAGACCTTACTGTAACTGAAATTCACAATGAGTGTTGATAAGAATGTGTAAATGTGTTCTGTATGCTATTGGTTGGTTCCCCCAATTGATTGTTTTCAGTTTTCAGAGCCTGTGTGTGATAAAAAAAAGTGTAGTTTTTTTTTACCCAATGACCCAAGAGACTGAAGAGCTAGTGGGTCATGAGGATACAAAATAAGGATGAGGAGATACAAAACAAACAATTTGAGAGAAAGATAGCGTATACCGTATGTGTAAATACAATATCAGCTAACAAGGAATTCCTGTCACACTTATAGCTTTCTGCTGTCTTAGTGAAAACAAATCCAACTTACAGGAATGCTGAACTGGCTGTTTACAGTGTATCAGTTTTTGGCTAGACTGGCCTGTGAAGATCACAAGCCACTGATCTGTCAGAGGAAAGCAAGCCTTGTGATTTGAGTGTGATTTTCTAATTAAGCTGGTCTTGCATGAGTCATTTCAGGGAAACACTTGTAATTGCCGTTGAAGCTTTCCCCCTTTTACTATTGCGAGTGCATTGGCCCTTGGCAGTCGCTCAGCATCAGGCAAATGAAAATGACTGGGGTGCCCGAGTCTCTACGGTATATGAACATTACTCTTCCGTGGGCGCTGTTTTCCTGGCGGAGCCCTGGCTTCATAAAAGGCAGCGGTCTAAACACACAGTTGGAGTAAGATAATTAACCGTGTCGCCAAGAGCTCAGCGGGAACTGTAAACGCACCTGAGAGGTGCTAATACGACTGCGTTGGTAGTAAATAAACCATCATCACCTAACACATTGCTTTCTGTCATAACTTCAAGGTGCGTGGTGATATGCTGATCATAACTGACTGCTAACCAATAACGCATGCCTACCAAACATGTGCTAAGAGACAACCAGTAACAAGCGGAAGGCGTAAAATAATTATTTGTGCCATTCGCTCCAAGGTGTCATTTACATAGTGGTTTGTCTCTCATATATCACTTCACGGGTGACAGAACCTGAATCAGAAGCTCTAGTCCATCCAGCGATGTTCTAGAGCACTCGCAGTACTGAGCATCTCTTTGCGCACGGAGGGGGAAGACCCGCATCCAGGCGGGAATCCTCGCATCACCAAGCGCAACAGCCATAGACAGCAGGGCTGCAATAATGAATGAATACAGATGTTAGAGTCATTGCGCCCCCCTTAGGAGGGCAGAGGGACTGTAGGCATTGCAGTCGTTTAAAAGCGCGGTTTTGGCGCACAGGGGGAACAGTGAGAATCGGAGCCGGGCAGAGTAAAAGTTCATTCGGGAATTTCTAGCGCATCCACAGGGATAGTTATCATCACCATGGCCAACAAGGGACAGCACCCTCCATACCTTCATCTGGCGGAGCTCACTGCCTCCCAGTTTCTGGATATTTGGAATCACTTCGACACGGATGGTGAGTGTAGGATACAAAGTTATCCAAAGGAGACTTTTCCGTTACGCACGCCCGTTTTCTTGAGTGCATGTGATTAAACACAGCAAAAGTGTATGTTTGGCAAAATTGGGAAGGTACGAAGAGATGCAGTTCATTTTGGGTTGTCCCGAAACTGTTGGATGTTTAATTTCAATTTCCAGTCGAAAGGAATTGTTACTGAGCTGTGTATTGGTTCATCGGTTCATTTCTAAGATACTATGCTGCACTTTTGACTACACATTTGACTAACATTGACTATTTTGGATGTTTAGACTATTTAAACACCTTGCACATGTAAAGTAATTCAGGGATTAATAGATAGCCGACCTCAAACGTATGGGGTTGAAAAGTGGTCCATCAAAGTGCGCATCTCAACTAGAGCCATGGGTGTGTCTGATTCCCAGTCCTGATTTCCTATAACAAACCTCTAAGAGATAGAAACATGAATGAATAACCATAACCATGAGTTCGGCTTTAGCACTCTTAACTGTTTTATGAATGACGCTGATTATTTCATTCTAAGTGACGTTTTTTCTCTCTGAGCGCACATTTGACAAAAGGCACTGAATTGTCTGAGATGTGTAACAATTATAAACATTTTCTTTCTTCTACTTCCATGTTTGCATATGTTTTTTTTTTCGTCTTAAATGTTCTAAAATCTCTATTCATATGCTGGATTTTTTTTTGTTTGAGTCACCGTCATCATATTTCTCTGTTAGAGTCCGTATGCGTTGTTTAGATGCAACTTATTGCTTTAGTTTGTTGTTCTTGCTGCTGGTTTACAAGGTTAAGCTACGACTACGGCTGTGATGCTTCTAATGATAATATCCACTTTTGTGTTTTGTGATTAAGCTGCCAGTTTCTTTAGAAAGAGCGACAAACATGCCTTTGGATATAACGCGGTTTTGTGAGGTCGATCATTTTTATTGATCCATTTGAAACTATTAGGTGCACCAAGGAGTTGAGAGAGTTGACGATGGTGTCATCAGCAGGCAAAATTTCACGGGATAGTGCATAGTAGTCTAATGGCAAAATTAAGCGCGCTTCACATGCCAATGAAGTCATGATTTCTGTATCTAGTGTCTGGGTAAAATACTATTTCTACAATGTTCTACAGTGATGAACATGAGCCATAGTCTAAGTGATGATCTGATCTATTGGCTGTATTTGCAGATCGCTCTGTCCTATCGCATGTCTAGGCTGTGCTTGTTTGACACAGTGAGTTGTGCCATCCTCTCCGCCGGCATTCATTTCAGATTATGAGAAACAATACAGATATTATGATGAGGCTATGAAAAATCAGGCATTATCTATATCAACCATACATTAGGCTAGTGTGCACAGTACATTCCTATAGCCACAGTTTAATTTTTCATATAGGCTATCTCAGTGGTGCAAGAGGTCAATGATATTTAAGAGAAAAAATCTTAAAAATCTCTGAAAGCTTATCCATGTTGTTTATTGTGCTAATCACATGTTGAATGTCATCAAACCCAGTTTTGAGTTAATATTTGACAGTCATGCTGTATTTTTCAAGTTGGCTGTTATATTTCTGTTATAATGGTAGTATCTAAAACAGACTGCCCTGAATACTCTATTATGTTCTTTACATTATTTCATGGCCAAATTGGTCAATTTTGGGCCAGGGTGGTTCTGGCACCTTCATCTCCATAATGATAATCAGTTTTAATCTATATTCATATCATATAGGCATAGGCCTACATATGCATTTCAAATTAATGATATGGCCTAATTACACTTGAAATTGTGTGAGAAAGTTACAGTATTCAAGTAGTCAAACTAATTAAATACTATTATAAATGGAATGGAGTAAATGTATTCATATAACCTCCCATGTACATGCATAATTTTCCAGATAATGAGAATAAAAGATCCACTAATTACATCACTGTCCACAGTGAGAATGAATAGTGCATTGTGCCATTCATTAATCACCATACTGGAGTAAAATAAATGGTTAAAACAAAAAATACATATTTCCAGCTGTTTAGAGGAACTCAATTTGAATCAGGGGATGTCAAAATAGGTGCCACTGGGCATCTATCCATGCGTATCTCAAATAAAACACCATCATCAGTTGTGTAACACATACAGTACAATGCTGATGAAATATCATCTGCACTTGACGCATGCTTATTGTACAGTATGTTCTTTACAACAGTTAAAGGTTTCCCGATTACAACTTAGACCATGGTTCCTCAATGTAAATACCAGCCTATAAAGATTGTTCCTTTCAGTGATATGATTGTTGGTGTTTGTGAATGGCAGTCATGACCAGAGGCATATTGACTAACCAAAAACATAGGCTAAATAAAAGACCTTTCATAGCTAGTGGCGACTACTGTAAATAGCAAATAGAATGACATTTGTACCACCACCCCAGCCATCTAAGTATCTGCATAGCACAGCTGTTTATAATTAAAGCAATACCTTGTTTTCCATTATGATACATGGGCATACATTATATAGCCTGAATGTGTGAGCGTGCTCACACACACACACACACACACACACACACACACACACACACACACACACACACACACACACACACACACACAGTTGAAGAGAGATGAAGTCAGTGGTAGGGTGAGTGGAAGAGAGAGAGTGAGAGAGAGAGAGAGAGAGAGAGAGAGAGAGAGAGAGAGAGAGAGAGAGAGAGAGAGAGACGTGCGTATAAACACAGACACTCCCCTGTACACAAACACAACAATGCACAATATCTTGGCATGGGAAATTGTCCACAGATGGTAATATCTGTGAAATTGGTCCGGAAACACCAGTTCCATTTTCCAAAGCAGTGTCTGGTCTCATGGTCTCATGATTCTCCTCTCATCTCTACCTAAAATAAATGAGTCGCCAATTAAAAGCAAAAAAAAAGAAAAAAGAGAGAGAATGTTGAAAGCAGTTTGGCGTGAACAGCCGTCCAGTGTTTTAATTAAGCTGGTACCCAGTTTTGGGTGGCCGCCAGCAAGCCCTTGTCAAGTGTTCAAGTTAGCCAGCTTTACACAGGTTTAGAGACAGAATCCAAACAAGCCCAAATACTTAGCTTGTCACTCAAACATCTTTTAGTCATATAGCTGTTTGAAAAAGTTATGCAAAGGATGTAGTAAGACAGACGGGTTGGGGAAAATAAGATAGGAGACACTGAAGTGTGTCTTCTCAATATGTGACTATATTCACTTGTGTATCACAGGTAATGGGTATATTGAAGGTAAGGAACTGGAGAACTTCTTCAGAGAACTGGAGGTTGCACGAAGAGGAGCCGGAGTGGTAAGCTAGTGCTACTGTACTATGATATAACATTCTGGTAGTAAACAATAGCTATACAAGCTCGTCATTAATTAGTGTTGACATAAATGTGGAATAAAAGTTCTTAGTACAGTTACAGTCTCAGTAATTTCCCTCCTGTCAGAATAACTTTGTGTTGTTGAATACTTGGTCTTGTGAAACAGAACTAGATCATGTTGGCTGTTTAATTGGCGTTTTAGTGCCTCAAGAGCAGAAGTCAGCAGTTTATTTACTTTAATTAGGACCATAAATGAAGTTGAGTGACTACCCAAAGTATGAACTAACCAAAACAAAAACGAGATAAATAAATAAGTAAAAAACTGCTCAGGGAAGTTGAAATTCTAGATCTGCTGGACAGCTTTGAGAAAATTAGAGCTCTCCACAAAAGGTCAGAGTGGTTCTTTTCTGACACTACTGCATGTACTTCATAGGGGATCAAATAATGAAATATGACGTAAAAATCCATTTCGGTGTAACCTTTCCTTTCTGTCATGTCTGGAAATATGACAGAAAGGCTTATAGATGCAATGAAGTGATTAAAGTAAAGTAAAGTGCAATGGCTTCTGGATTAATTGGACCCGAATTCATCCACTACCCATGTAAATTATTCACATGGATGATTAAATCAGCTTTTTTTTTGTCGTGTTTATGCACAAGTAGATTAATGTAGGCCTCTTGAAAGGCCTGCAAGATATTTCAGCCAAGCAAATGGCAACAGCATCTGAAGAGCCTAAGACCATTTCTTCTTCCAATTTGCTCAAGCAATTTCTAAATGAGAAAAAGTCAAGCAGCAGAAAAGACATCCCCAGACAGTTCTGCTCAGACAGATGGCTTATAATGCTTTATTTTGGGAGGAGAGCTGCGAATCATATTCTCACAACCCCTCTGTGTATAACAAAGAAATATATGAGAGATGTTTGTGCCCATTAGCTACAAGTGTTGTGCAAGATACCCTGCCCTACAGCAATGATGCAAAGGGCTGGTGTTTCAGTTGGGGATACAGTCTGCCTGGAATTGTGTGCCGCTGGCTGTTCAGTAGCATAGCATGCAAATAGCAATGAGATTTGTTGTGCAATGCCACTGTTTGTTGATGTTTCAATCATCCATGAAGTGAGCTCATCTCCTTGTGGTTGCACGTTTTTAGGACCCAACAAACGTCTCTTTCAGAGAGAAGATGAAAGAGTTCATGCAGAAATTCGACAAGAACAAAGATGGGAGAATTGAAATGTCAGAGGTGAGATTTCTTTGGCATTGTTTACCATTGGCATTGTTACTGGTAATGGTACTTCAGATTTATTTTTATTGTAAAAAATATACCCTGCAATGAATAAAATACACAAAGTGTCTGTGAAAAACATGTGATACCTGCCAGTTTTGCCCCCAATGAAGATTTAGAATCCCACTGTCTTCTCCCTCCTCCCCGCTCCCTTCCCCTTGTGAGGATTTGATTTTGTTTGATGTTTCTCTCGTTCTTTCTTTCTTTCTTTCTTTCTTTTCGCCTCCTGCAGCTGGCTCAGATCTTGCCCACAGAAGAGAACTTCTTGCTCTGTTTCAGACAGTTTGTCGGTTCCAGCACTGAATTCATGGCTGTGAGTATAGAGATATTTGCCTATGAACCATAACAGATAAGCCATGCAGAGATAAACAATGGCAGCATCATGTAAAAGGTACTTTGTGGTAGTACCAACAGGTCTAACACAATCATGTCAAAAAACAATTCTTCTGGTATGTCAACACACTGCATTAGCAAATATACAAAAACTACCCTCTGTGTTTTTGTCCATGCCCTATGTGTCATGTTGTGAGGCCAAAGACGAGTTTCCATGCAAATGGAATAAAGATTTCTATTCTATTCTATTCTATTCTATTCTATTCTAAACCTTATGCACTCTTGGAGAGTGTAATTACACCTTTATAACACATGCCTGGATTCTATCCAGAGAGATTAGTGATGCAATTGCATTAGAAGAACTGACAAACAATGAATATTTGAATAGCAGAACTGCGTCACCACATGCCAAAACTTCGCCAACTAAAAAACATGCTCAGGTCAAAGCGTGGAAAATCAGAGTATTGAGGTCAGAGACTTGCTGACATCACAGGCTTCCGTTCCGTCAGCCTCGCACCCTGATCGCTATACCCCGTGAAGAAGAAAAAAAAAAAAAACCTTTCGCCTCCCGGAGAAGGAGATTCCCTGCTCCCACTGATATTGACAATTTCATCCAGCTAAATCTCTGCGCAGCCTCAAAGTGTTTGATTATCTGTAATGGGGATTCACTTGGCTGTCTGCGGTATGTTGTCAAGCTGAGTGCAGAGAGAGAATGGGAGATGGGTGAGCGAGAGGAAAGACTCTTAATCATCCCGCACCGCTTGGAGAACCTCTTAAAAGGATAGAATGAGGAAGTACAAACTTCTATTTTCAGAGTCATGTATTATAGATGTGCCTCTGTAATTCTCCACAGACCTGGAGAGGCAGGGCATCTATCTTTGATAAGAGCCTTTGCTGGAAACAGGAACGGCTTCTAGATTAAAACATTAATTAAATTGCGTTTTTCATTCCTCGTTCTCTCACAATGTGTAATGGTGGTCGAATTGGAAAACGTCGAAAAGTGTAATGAAAAATCTGGTGTGATTACCAGGAGTAAAAACTGGATGATTAAGGAATAAACAAATTGGAAATGATTTCCTCTCTCTCTCTCTCTCACTCTCTCTCTCTCTCTCTCTCTCTCTCTCTCTCTCTCTCACCAACTGTGTTTTTTTTTTTCATTCTCTTCTTCTTGCTCCCTCCCCCAATTTCTCTCTGACATCTCTTTGCTGCTTCTCCTCTACCCTCATGGGTCTCAATAGGCACATTCTGTCCCATCAATGCAATCTTGTCAGATGAAAAAAAAAACCTTTCCTCTCATGTTACTCGCATAGCTTGGAATGGTTTGTGATTTGTGCCAAGCATATTCTCTTTGTGGATGGTGAAAGCAGCACAGACATGTTCATGATTATCACTCAGGCAGCTGTATGATCATAAAGCTGACTCTTTTCAATCTGTTTTGTCTTTACATAGGCCTGGCGAAGGTACGATACAGATCGCAGTGGCTATATTGAAGCAAATGAACTGAAGGTGGGATTTTTATTTTATTTTTGAATTTAGATTTTGATGTCATCATGTATTACATTATCTCTGTGAGGCGATAATTCAGAGGTTCATTGACCCATGCCTAACAAATGAGTCAATTGAAAGAGGGAAATCAGCTAAATTAATCAAACCCCTTTTTAAAATGTCATTCTGCTTCAATTTTAGCGATACATTTCTTTCCGCAGTGACAGTCCAGACTAACAGTACTTCTACTTAGTAGTACTACCATACTTCATCCATACTACATAGGCCTACTTTATCAGTAGGCTACACATTTCAAATTGACCAGCCCTTAAGTAGTGAACTGCTGTTCATTATTCTTACTCTGTGTAGTGTGAAATGATGAAATACGAGCTTGTTAGTAATGAACAAAGAGATTGACTGATACATCTTTAGCACAGCGAATCAGTCCGCCCCTCCTTTCCACCTGGTATCTGCTAAATCAGGCTGCTGTGTGCTGCCTGGTGGTGGGAGGCAGATAGAACAGAACAGAAGCCACGTAAATGATTAATGTTTGCACTGCACACTGGATGAGAACATCACAAATGACTCCATCTGGATATGTACAGGAATGTCACAGGAAGCTCTTAACTGGATCCCTCTCCTATAGCCTGGATATCAGAGGCACGTACAAAGTAGATTATAGGCCTGCACTTGTGAGCTTGTGAGGGGACTATACTTGAGAGGGTGAGAGGGGACTTGGGAAGATTTTGTCCGAAAAAAATAAATCTTTTGAACATCACTGAGGGGAAAACAAGTGAATTCATTTGCTGCATTTGCTGCAGGGGGTTAGCGGATTGACCCAAGTCAAATTGCGCTAATGAATCTACTTCTGCTTAGTGCAAGGTCATGCCCACATTACTTTACATTAAGTCAAAACAGTGGCGCAAGCAGACTCAGAGCAGTCATTCAAGTTACAAAGATAAATCACAACAGCAGTTACATGTGTGGTCATTTTTTTTCCCTCTTCTTCTTCTTCCTGCTCCACAGGGCTTTCTCTCCGACTTGCTGAAGAAAGCAAACAGACATTATGATGACCAGAAGCTAATAGAGTACACACAAACAATAGTAAGTCCTCTAAAAAACTTCAGCTAACAAACTTCACAACAATTTACAGGGAGAGAGAGAGAGAGAGACGTCTGTCTCCGCCACCCCCAGCGAACCATTTGGTCCCGTAAAAATGATTCTCAGAATAAATTCCACTTTAGGAGCTATTATGCAAGTTCCTCATGAGTTATTCATGAACAGCAGGCCATTCCACCTCAGAAATCTCAAGGTTGAACCAATGTTATCATCCTAATGCGGCCCTGAAAAAAAAAAAAAAAAACACATCAGTTCCCAGGCCACTGCATTTTGCTTTCAGGCTGTTACGGCCTGTATGGAGCAGCCAATAGCAGACAGGGGAATAGAGGTACAGTACATAAATGCGGTTGTTATCTTTAAGTGCTATATAATTTCGTAAGCCACGGCAGATTAGGGAGCTTTGAAGCTCATATGCTGGTGGCTTTCGAGTGGACAAATGGACAAAGGCACACGCTGACCTGCGGGTTGCTTGTTCTCTGCCCAGCTGTGCTGGCATATGGCTACTCCTCAAGGCCTGCAACTTGACCTGAATTTTCCCTAGCAAAAGACAATCTAGTTGCATAACTGCGGACGCGTAAAAAAATCACAATGGTCTTGTCATGCAGAAACACTTTTGGAAACAAAAACTGAGAAACGCATAGTGTTGCACAATTACAGGATGGCTATCAGAGAATGGTTAAAAGGATGGCAATAATTAATAAGCATGCAAAGTGTTGTATGCATTTACAAAATACTCATCCTGCATTCACACTGGTGCTAAAGCCAAGTTTTAGCTCAAATGCAGTTGCCCAGTATATGCAAGACTTACTGAGGCAGGAAACAACATTGTGGACTGCTCACTGAATGTTGTTTGTATGAACAATATTACTGAGTTTCCCAAAAAGTCTGATTTGTGGAGAGGAATTATTCCAGATATTTGTTCTGTAATTTAAACATTGACCTTTTCCAGGTCAGAATGACCAATTATCTGTCTATATCCAACTTCGGGGCAGGCCAAATATGGTTTATTACCAAGTGTTATGCAAGCACTGGAGGAAACCGTTCATGCGTGAGGACCCTTATTAATGAAGCATCACTGAAAAGTTCCTCTGGCCAAAGCTGCACAAAAACTTTAACTGAAAAGTGAACACATGCAGTCAACTATGCAGAGGCACAAATGACCACAGTGTTATGGCACTTAAAAAGGGAGTCTTCTGTGGTTCAGTCTGTAAACTTTGGGAGCTTATGCTTCTCTGCTCCTTTATTCACTGATGCTGGTCTACTTACAAGAAGTGACATGCTTCTGTATACTGTATATATATCACTCTTCTCGTACTCTCTCTCTCTCTCTGTCTCTTGCTCTTTCTCTCCTTGTCTCGTCTCTCTATCTCTCCCTCTTACATTTTTTTTACCGTCTTCTCTGCTCCTTACGTTTGTACTTTTGCCTTACCTCCCATCTGTCCTCTTGTCTACCACCCTGCTCATTTGTTTTGCATTCTGCTGTCTGTTTTTCTCTTCTCTCAACTAGCTCAAGATGTTCGACCTAAATGGAGATGGAAAGCTGGGTCTTTCTGAAATGGCAAGGTAATCAGTTTTCACATACAGTATGGAGCCCTGTATTACTTTGAATTACTTACAATTAAGTTACTTACAATTAGTAATTAATGGTGTATGAATGTTTTTTTTTTTTTACAGAAGTATATTGTGAATAGGAAACACGTCACAAAGTTGATTACGTTTTGCAGTGGCATAAAGTTTTATATAGAAAGAACTATGGGACAAATAACTTGAACATACTCTTACACATACTGTATTGCCTATTCTTCCAGGCTTCTACCTGTTCAAGAAAATTTCTTACTGAAGTTCCAGGTATTGCTCATTATTTTGAATTACAAATCATGCTGTGTGTTTGTGTGTGTGTGTGTGTGTGTGTGTGTGTGTGTGTGTGTGTGTGTGTGTGTGTGTGTGTGTGTGCATGCAACTGGGAATAAATATGAAGATGTATATGAAGAGTTTGCATCTATTTGTTCGCTGATTGTTTTGTGTTTTACAGGGCATTAAGCTGACTGCTGAACAATTCAATGCCATCTTCACATACTATGACAAGGTATGCATAAGCCAACCACTAAACAACAACTAAAGAGTGTTAATGCGTGAAACAGTTCTGACAAAACAAGGACGATCCAGAGCAGATGAAACAAATCCCAGTCTCTCTGCCAAGCATTAATGAACAGATCTAAGGGATTTTATGTCTAATTTCCCTTTACCCCTGTGAATGCCATGTGCATGCAAACAAGTGGTGTTTCCACCCACCTGCACAGGGAAATGAGAGGACACTCCGCACCTGCTGTCCTTCCTTAGCGTCCTCCCTTCAGCCGCGCCAGGCCAGGACGGTCATTTGAGTGGCCATTGGCCCATGATCAACACAATCCCAAAAATGCAAAACTGACGGACGGCATGCTCACTAACATCACCCAGATTACTTTGCGCTTCATGCTGTGTTTATTTGCGATACAAAACAAACGTAATACATCATTTTCCGATCATCTTTTGTGTGTGTGTGTGTGTGTGTGTGTGTGTGTGTGTGTGTGTGTGTGTGTGTGTTAGCATTTAGAATTCATTGCTTTTGTGGAAATAATTTTCACAAGCTCAAGTCTGAAGAGGATTGTCCTCACTTTTCAAAGTACTCATTCATCCTCCATCTGGAAAGAAAATGGGAAAAGACTCGACCAATCAGTGACAATTTCATTTTGGATGGAATCAAACAGTGCCGTTAACAAAGTGCCCATATGTAATCAAAATCAAAGTATCAGTGATGAACGAAATTGGTCGTTTCAGATTCAATCCAAAACAAATGAAGACTTTTGATGCAGCTTGTCACATTGTGATTTGAATCTTTGGCTATTTCCCTCTGGTACCTCATTCACCAATAGAACTTCAAATTGAATGGTTAACCCAAGAAATGAACCTTCTGTCTATATGTGTATGATGCACCCAAGAGGTTTTCTCTCATATGCGGGTGGACTTTAATGCATGAATGTCAATTATAAATGGACTGTAGACAGTGTACCCATGAAGTGCGTTAAACCCTAGCAATTACAGCCATAATTATTTAAGCATCTCTTCTGACCCCCACCCCCTCCAACTGACTCTGCTGTCACCACTACAGAATGGTGGGTTTCAAAACAAGGATGGCGGCAGGCTAGTGCAATTTGCAGCAGGTCAACTGAGCACTAACAAGGCTTACAGTGCCAGAAATAAAATGTGCAGAGTGTTGAAAACCACACAAAAAAGCACAATGCGTGATGGCACGCACACCAAAAAGTCACATCGGCAGCCTCTATTATCGCCCCATCTCGATTTTGTATGCTGTTTTATGTTTATTAAAGTGTGGCCTTCACATGCATAGGCCTATAGCAAACTATTAATAGTACTAGAATACTGTAATAAGACAGTGCTAATGTTACTGCATTGTCTCTGCAGCGTGATGCCTGATTCAGAACATGATTGTATTTTTTCATAGGATGGCAATGGCTACATTGATGAGCAGGAGTTGGATGCTCTTCTAAAGGACCTCTATGAAAAGAACAAAAAGGTAAGCCGGAAGGCAGGAATGAAAGAGCCTTCATTTCTCTCTCATCAAAGACGAGAAGCCCTACATTTGTATTAGCTCATATCTTTAAAGATCAAGGGGAATGACTGAGTCTGTGCTGCGTGTGGGTGAAGTTGTGTGGTGATGGTGATGATGATGATGATGATGATGATGTGCGTGTCCCGTATTTCCACAGGAGGTGGATACTAAGAACCTGACTGGCTACAAGAAGAGCATCATGGCGCTGTCCGATGGCGGCAAGCTGTACCGCTCAGAGCTGGAGATTGTCCTATGCCGGGAGCCCATGCTGTGAAACCTGGCACGCTCGCTCCACTTCCTGTTGACCTTTGACCCAAGACCCTCTCAGACATGACCGTTCTCTCTCTCTCACCCACTTTCAGCTGCCTGACGACTGTAATCATGTGCATGTTCCGGGCACTCCCTTCCATGATTTTTGAATGAATGTGCACGGAGAAGCACAAAGAGAAAAAAGAAACCCATGTCCTTCCTTCGTCCGTCACCTCTTCTCTCAATCCTGTCAGGTGCAGATCTGACCCGGCTATGTCATTGCCCCCCCCCCTCTGCTCAATTTTTAAACTATAATGAATGAATTAAGGAGTCTCAGCAGATCTAATGGTTTGGAGGGGAAAAAAATGCAAGATTATGATATGATAGATGACTTTGACATTGCTTGGATAGAGTTTCTCCCTCTAGTTTGTTTGATATGGCCTTCATTCCTATTTGGTCATCTAGATTTGATCCTGTCTCTCTTCCTGATTTCACTCATTGTCTGTTTACGTTTTTGGGTTTTGCTGGCGGTTTTATGGCTGATACTGTTAGAGGATGTTACAGAAGTAAAAGATAAAGTATGTGATGATATGTATGCTCAGTTTGATGTGTTTATTTGGGAAATAAAGAAATAAATGAATGGCTTCTTACCATATATTCTGTATGGGGTCACATGATGTACAGACCCTCTGTCTCTAGCTCACATTTTCTCTTTCGCCCAGTAGCATGTTTTCACACTTACAGAGGAGAACACTGACCATATGCACACCCAGACAATACCCACGTCAGTGCACATGTGAATTTCTGCCAGATTTCCTCTTGCCTGTCAGAAGTCCTTTCATTCAGGCGCTTTTATATCAAGCTACTGTAAATCATTTAACATCCACAACACAGTATGGACTCTTATTAATTATCAGGACTTCAATATTTTATTTGTAAAAAAAATCATTTGTGAATTTTGGACCTTTTCAATGCAGATTTCAATTTTGATGTTTGAATGGTTTTGAGGTTCCTGATAAAATGTCTTCAGTTAAGAAATGCAAATCAAACTAAGGCTATTGAAGCGGAAAACCTTAAAACAAACTCAGCCTATAAATTGTAAAGCAGATGTCTTTTTATGATTTAGAGTAGGCCTGTATTGTTTTTGTAGTCTCTCTTGACAGTTGAAAACTCAAGCAGGACCTTACTCAGAGACACTCTCTAGTCTCTCTCGAAGTGAGGGATTTCTAGCAAAAAAAAAAAAACAGTGGTCCAAAAGAACTATTAGAACAGCAGAGTAAATAATAACAATTTTACATCTGTCATAAATCTCCTCAGAGGTACTGCCTGCCATGTTCAAAGACGAACAGGAGAAACCAGTCATATATGAAGATACTACTAATGATTTATTCATGAATGAGAATCCTGCTGTTTTATTAATAACATCATTAAATATAGCTCAAGTGAATTAAATAAGTTATTCAGAGATGTAGTCCCCCTATACCCACCCACACTGCATCTTACACCATACATTTTTTGTATTTTCAGGTTTTCGAACATACAGTTCTCTTTGCAAACAGTATTGGCACTTGAGTGACAATATGTTAAACGGTTAACTAGACTGCTAAAATTAATTTCAAACCACCACCATACAATGCACCATACAATGCAATACCACAGTATTGGCATCCCCAATGTTAAATACACATTTATTTTCTCATTCAAAGAAGCATAAACTTAGCAGGGAAATTGAAATTTGTCAAGCTGCAAAGCATGCCAGACAAGTAAACAATGGCTAATTAAAATCAAATCAAAGATGCTAAAATAAACTCATTTGTGTTGCCACACAAATGGCATAATCTTTCTCTACAAACAATAAGGGGGAAAATAATGCAACCTCAGACCCATTCTTTGGTGAAACATCAAGGCATGATTCAGAGTGACATACACAGTTTTTAATCATATATTTTCTGTGCTGCATTTGAATTTGATTTTTCTAGTTCTCAGCTTTAATGGGAATGTGCAGAGAAGTAGGAAGCATTTTTTTTTCTTTGTTTTGGTGTGGAAAACCACACACACAAACACACACACACACACACACACACACACACACACACACACACACACACTGTGTTTGCCTCATAGGCTAATGATAAATAGATCACTAAAGTTACACAGTAGAGACATATACTACTGAGACAGCTTACATCAAATCATAATGCATAAATAACACATGCAATTCCCTAATGTTTTCAGTATGGAAATATTCAGGATCAGTCATATGTTGCTGTAACATATGACAAAATATCACATTATTACCACATCTACAGAGGAGATAAAAGAGATAACTGAACTGTTTAAATATGAAAATGTAGCCTACAGAACAACAAAGATATATGCAGAAAACAGTTGAAAGGGGTTGATTTGAGTGTTGCCCTCAAAAAATATGAGAAAAAGTGAAAGCGGCAGCGCCCATGTTTTCTTACTGCAGTGGGCATGCAATGGCTCACACCTCACATCTGCTGCACACAGTGGACTGCACTTGGTGCTCCGCATGCAAATTTAATCTGCCATGTCATCACCCCACAAGGCACTGAACAAAAAAAATGCTCCAAACTATTCTGAAGTCTGAGTTTAGAGGACCACACTCGCTCCACTGTGAAATCAGAAAACATTACAATCACACGCCATGTTGGGACGCTAAATCGTAATGAGTTACACGCTTCTGATGTATTTTCCCTCAAAGGGTGTAAGAATAGACATCAAAATATCATGTATTTACAGCATATGGTGACAAAAAAAATGTTGCTCTTGTTTTTGACTCTAACATCACACATGGTTATCCCCAGTGAAAGTTTATTACTTTATTCTGTCGCATTTATGTGAAATCAGACCACATCAATGGCATGTGAAGGGGCCTTGCATATATGCAGCGACAGAATGGTGCTTCAGGCTAAAAAACAAAACAAAACTAAAAAAAAATAAAAAATCTTTGCCTGTTTCATAAATCAGTCACAGGAATATAGGCAAAGGCCCTCTCTGTGCAAGGCCAGAGCCATTCCACATTACAGCTTTGTGATAGCACACTATTGTCACCATGTGGTGTTTCAGTGTTACTGCAGTCATGAAACACGAGGATGTCCATCTAGACCAGAGGTGGGCAAACTCGTGGTAACACTCTATGTAATCCGTCCCATGGAGCCTTCCCAAAATAGAACAACTTCTCCTTTAGCCAAGGTGAATTAGATTATAGGCCTCATTTGTTAAATTTGTTGTATTCATGAATCATGAAATACAAATCCCTCCCGTTTAACTGTTTAAATGTGAACATGTCCTCTCAAGAAAGTGGGGCTACTGATCTGAGATTTTCCAACTTACCAGCATCAACTCATCCCATCATCAGTCAACATCTAAAATTAAAAATGTGGCCCTTCAGCAGGCAGATGCTTTGGGCCAGTGGGCCCAGCCCACCCTAGTCTGGCGTTGTCTGCCTGTACTTCCACTCAAAAATCTTTAGCTCCACAGGGATGGCCATTTGCCAGGCTAAGCCCACCCCTGATCTAGACCAAACACAGGGGAAAAAGAAAATATGATCGAGAAATACAGCACATTATCTCTGCATATTATCACACTCTATCACATCTGATTTTGGACATGAAATACACAAAGATATTTCTTTACATTTGTTTTCTTTTTTCTTTCTTTTTTTTTACAAAAATGTCAAAAGAGGTCTTTATAAAGTATATTTTTATTTTAACAGCAAAGATATAAGGATCATTATAAAAATCAGCAAGTCCAATCTTCATGTTAACTTCACCAACTCCATTCAGATAATGAGGGGGTCAGTTTGGGGGGTCACTATCTTGCTCAATGACAATTCAATCAGGTGACCCAGAGCGGGGCTCAAACCTGCAACCTTCTGGTTGCCGAACAGCACCTTTGGTCCTTTGCCTCCATCGCCCCATAAGATAAAGATTACCTGGGTGTAGGGGGCACTGTTTATCTCGATTAGCACAATTTGCTTGAAAACACAAAAATTGGCAAGTCCATCACCTGTGACTGCAATATTGTTCAGCATGACAGGTGTGGGTGTGGATGTGGATCAGTGGTGGTGTGGGAAGAAATATCCATTGAAAGACACACAGACCTCTACGGACTAGAAAAGTGGGATTCTTGAGCCCTGAATTGTTTTTCTCAGTCCACCAGACTTCACTCTGTGACTTTACAACAACAACGGAAGAGCCTGGAGAAAGCAGAGGCCAGACAGGATCTCAGTGATGTCCTGCTGGTCCTCTCTGTGGCAACCAATGCTTCCTCCACAGGTTTGCCTTCCACTGTAATCCAGAGAATGTCACATGAAATCACTTCTTCAACTATCATAGAGAATGACAGATTAACTGAATGAAAAGAGTACTTTAGGGGAGTCTTTACCTGGTGATGGTGAAACACGTCTCTATACATTCCAGAAAAGCAAAAACCATCAATGTGAAAATGTGAAGTGTAGTGCTGTCTTAATTGTCATGTTTTTCTATGTTGTTTTGCACTGGTTTGTACGGTCATGTATTGAAGTTGTTTCTAATGGTGAAATTGAAGACAAATTTCCACACTGTGGACAATAAAGTTCATTCAATTCAATATCTTTGCTTAATTTAGATCTCCTAGAAATGGTAAACAGCCTTTTTCGCCACTGCTTCCTGCCTGCTTCTGGGGACTTAACTTTTTCTGAGTCCTTGGTAAATGACCAAAGGGGACAGAAAACATTTTTAATTACTACTGTGTACAATGTCATAACATTGTCAAGTCCATATCTAACCAATGCAGTTATAGTGTGCTGTGCAATACACAAGTCCTTCCAATTCATTTGTTCCCAATTAATTTGTTTCTGAATGTACATCATTACTTCAGGTGGGAATTGAGGTCAATTGACAGCAGCATTGGCTACTGAAAACATTCTCCTTTTAATTTCCAAATGGCTTATGAGTGAACTAGGGTCTACCTCATTGGAACTCATGTTGTGGCAATGTTTGCAACAGTCTCCTGTGATGTAGTGGAAAGCCAGAGGTACTCCTGATAGGGCAAAATAAGCAACTACGCGATAAAGGTCACTACCAAACTTTTTACACATGATTCTATAGTGCTTTTTCGTGTAGAATCCATTTCTGCTTGGGACATTTTTGTATCCTGCATAGTTAATGAGATAATTAGCATATTTGGCTAAATTTGGAGTAAATTCGAGGAGCATTGTCACCAGGGTCTAACAATATTGCTATTTTTTCTGTCCAAAGAATGCCCCACATCCTGTGACCTATAAAAAAATCAGCCTGATATCTCATTGCATTCCCGAGATATTCCATTTCATTTATAGATAGCCTCGTAAAATCGAGCTAAATGCTAGCATTTTAGACTGTCAAGTGGTTTTGATTGCCTATAGCTACAATTCCAAAACTTAATTTTACATATATAACATGAGAAAAGGTATATGCTGAAGAAATTCTGAGATCGTACTTTGTGCTATTCAAAAGCTATAAGCCCTTAAACATGGCCTAAATAGTGATTAATAGTGAAATCAGAACTTATTATAGCCTACTCCTGGAAAGACAGCATCAATTGCAAACCTATTTTTTTCTGTGTCTTTCAATAGTAGGCTATGGCTCACAATTGACAACTTGAACCTGTTAAATAAAGTTTTCCCTCTTTCCTGTCATTTTGGGACATGTCTAAAAATTGAAATAAATGACAACTGGAACCAAAATAAACGTTATACTGCTTCCCCATGTCGAAACAAGGGAATATTGCTTTGCAGTCAACATCAACGAAAACTTGAACTTTACTGCACGGTGGATAAAGAACCTGGGCTGCATTTCCCAAACATAGTTACGATGATCTTAAGCCTATATCTTATAGCTTTTATCTGCTTCATAGATTTTTTTTTACAAGGTTAGTCAGTTTATTTAACTTGCATACTGGGTTGTACTCCTTGTTGACAGTGGATTTTGTCATGAATGGATTTTAGCTAGGCTCCGTGTGAAAAACAAATTCGCCGCCACAGGGGGAAACCTTTGCCTCAGACCTCATTGACTTACATGGGGAAAAGGTGTTGTGCCCACACTTTTGGCTTTTTGGGAAGAAATGAGAAATGCCCATAAAATCCATTCATGACAAAATACGAAAAAAAAAATTGAATAAGTTTTAGTGATGTGCCTTCCATTGTACAAAAACAATGGGCACCCAAAAAATCCAAACTGGACCAAATTGGTCCAAACTGGACCAATTTATCTATAATTACAAGGTAATGTGAGCTGTCAGTTAGCAGCCTGTTAAGGGACGAGCTAATGCTAAAGTTCAGGTTGCTGAATAACACGTAGCAATTTTGCAACTAACGACATTTTAATGACAAAACTATTCACTTTAATATATATATGGTAACTAGAGAAGACGCATACCCCCTTCCCCGATGATGCCCGAGACGGCCTCCACAGTGCCCAGTGGTTGTCTACCCTCAACCTTGCGTGTGGGTACTGGGATAATGGGGTGAGATAGTGATAGCAAAGATCTTTTGTCCTCTCTGGTGATAGTGGGTACTGGCAGGTTGAGGTTGACCCTCAAGATCGTCCTTTTATTACACGGCAAGGACTTTAATGTTTTTTATGTTCTACCTTTTGGGTTAATTAATGGTCCTAGCACTTTTCAAAGGCTAATGGGCTTAGTTTTAGCTGACCTGCAATCAGGGCCGGACTGGGACCAAAAAATGGCCCGGGCATTTTTGGCCTTGGCGGCCCACCATGATTTTATTCAATAATAGTAATGTTGTGTCTAGCTAAAATAACACTGTAAGTTGGACATATTGCATGAATATGAGAGATTTAATTAAAGTTGCCCAATATCCTTTATGAAAATTATGAGTAAATGACAGCTCCGGCCCAAAAATGGCCATCGGCCCACCGGGCATTGCCCTGTATGCCCTATGGCCAGTCCATGCCTGCCTGCAATGGACTACATAGTAGCCTATATTTAGATGACCATGGTCTTTGGAGGGGACTTTGCTGAACATCTCCACCGTATCAAGTACTGTCTAAGCTAAAAATGGCCAACCTTTAAGGCATCCTGTGTGTTATTGATTTGCATAGCAAGGTGCATTATAAGAATAGCCTACTGTAAGTCGAATTTTCTCACACTGTGAGCTAGCGTAGCTACAGGAGGTGCGGTGCGATTGCTGCTGCTAACCAAGTGTTTTAATCAGAGAGGATTCAAGCGGAGCACTGAGGTCACTGTTAAAAGATCTTTGTTTTAATGGTAATAGCACTGTATTGTTGTTTAACATGGGTTACCTGACCTGTTTGGCAGGAGCTCTGCGTCTGGCTGGCTCCTGCACTGATTATTTTCGTTTCTAATGTTACGATATCAGACAATAAAGCTACAATGTCGCAACCTCTGTTACATGCTCACCTAAAACTATGGTTTGCGCACATGAAAAAAAGCATGTGCTCACTTAAAATGTTTTAGGTGTGCATGCGGATGTTTCATGTGCGCAAACAAACGTTTTGTGTGCACACCTTAAGTCTTAGGACAGGATGGTGGGCAAGAAGAAAAATCCTGCTGAAGGAGACTGGCAATTTCCCTTCAGACCAATTGGAAATAAATACACAGCTTAAGGACTCTCGACGTGTTGAAATTGGTTGGCTCCATTTCTGCACTCAGAACGCTAGTACTACTTACCACCAGGTAAGGACTAGGAATGGAGAGGGGGACCCGAAGCCTCTCCGTGGACAAGTCCATCACCATGGGTGAACTGTTAGAGACTGGCAAGAGCCTATTTTTCCCAAACGGGTGATCGCCCAAAGGCCTTCGTCAGGACTTTCATTACGACATAAGAGATTATAGCCACAACATTCTCTTGTCCGAAATGACAGTTGGTCAGCTGTATGAGGAGACAAAGCTAATGATACGTATTTACACAGCCACCAAGGCTAAAGATGCAGCAATGGTCTCATCAGTTGGTGATCTGGGCCTTTCCACTGGACCGCCTCTCTCCAAGACAGCCATAGGCCTGGGATTTGTTGTTAGACCAAGCACCCGCCTATGTGCCACGCTGTTCTGTATTTTAGTTATATATGCGCACGCTCGTAGAGGTCTCCACTTGGGCTAGATCACAAGATACAAACATACATACACAAGATACAAAACTGACAATAAGTGGAGAGCTATCGCGTGAAAAAAGGGACTGCAAGACACAATATTGACAACAACGCTGGGGATTTTAGGATGTGGTATTAGGCCTAGTCTACCCCAAGTCTAACACAAAAGCTGTGGTTCGCAAGTGGGCATATGCTTACGCTTGGTCAAACGGCAAGTAAATCCCTGCCATTAGTGGACAATTATCTTAATATTGACATCTCACATACCTGTGTTATGTCAGCGAAAAAGTGTTGATGAATGTTGTGTTGGGACGGACATACCCAAAATGCATTTTGCAAAAGCTCCATGCAAAGTCAATGGGATCTGTCGACGGACGTGTACAGTCTGAAACAGGCGTAAGGCTTTGGGAAACATGCTTTGGGTACAGCATCAGTTTAAAGCAATATACCGGAGTAAGTTTAAGCATAGTCCTGCTGCACAAGCCTTCTAACAGCAATATATTTCGCATGAAATGAAAGATTTTCGAACAGCACAGACCTAACACGAACGTGAAACACTTTACATTGAGTCAATGTAACCTCAGATCTTACTTTCGGTTTCCAAAAGTCAGGTCCCATTGATTCAGTGAAAAGTGCCTGTTCGCTTCTGCGTTCGCTCTGTGCTGTACCAAATTATCTTGTTCCACTCGCTAACTATCGCATTTAGCAAGCTCTTTCAACAGGGCTATGCTTGAATTCACTCCGGTACTCTCCTTTAATGCAATGGGGGAGTTTGTGTTTCTTTTTCACATTGGTCAACAGCTCAGACAGCTCGGTTTCAGCCAACGCATCTGGTACAAATGCACTTGATTGTGACATTCAGAATGTGCGCGCTGCAATTCAACCTGGTGTAGCCACGCAGGGTGGCGATTCAGAGGTCCTGGATTTGTTTCCACTATAAATTAGGATTTTCGAGCATTTGTCACAACGGATGTAGTCAAGTTCGTTGACATCTGCATTGCACACAACTGAGAATTTTTGTCAGATATCTGACTTTCCTCTTTGCTTTATTTTTGTTGTGTATTTTCCTTGTTTCTGTTACGAAACGGGTTTAGGGTCAGTTAGTAAGTAGTTACACTTTAGACACTGGTTTGCAGTTGAAACACGTAGGCGTTATCCCTTAAAATAAAGGATTTTTAACCTTTTTTTCACATATATCAGTGTGTCTCGGATTTTTATGACTACCACCTTCAACAAAGAGCCGACTGTTGGGGCTTTCACATTTTGGGGATAGTCACAAGTTAAATACTGAAGATGTACAGCTGCAGCTGAATCTCGGTCAGCTTCTCCTTGGCCACAGGGCTGCTTTTAAAAAGCTGCACAATCTTGCATGCACGTGTGCGGATCAGCTCATGTTCTGGGGTCAGAGTGAGGGATGGAGCTCAGCCATGGTGTTCTCCTTGGTGGCGTCATATTTGTTGTGGATCATCTTCTTCAAGACCTTTCTCCCAGGAATGATGTAATTGGGATCCAGGAGATGAACAAAGTCCAGGAATCCCTCATTTTCAACAATGGCCAAAGGCTGGGTATCCATTACCACCATATTCAAAAGAGCATCGTTCAGCTGTTGTTTCCTGTACGCTAACTTAAAACAACAACAACAACAAAATAAAACATTAAATTAATACCTCGATGGAACTCATGGCAATGTTTGCAAGTC
Organism: Sardinella longiceps; assembly: GCA_027497455.2. Lineage (NCBI taxonomy): Eukaryota > Metazoa > Chordata > Actinopteri > Clupeiformes > Clupeidae > Sardinella > Sardinella longiceps. Next base: position 3,160,904 of record JAODXP020000017.1, read on the forward strand.
TCCTCTGATGTAGTGGAAAGGCAGAGAGACTCCAGAGTTCTCACAGAGGAAAGACTGCCAGAATACCAAGTGGAGGTGGAGCAGCCACTGTCCTTTTTGCAGCCTCCGACTGTGCTGCTGATTTTGCTCTTGCTGCTAATCCTACTGCTGCCACTGCATATGCTAGCACCACTGCATTGCAATGGACACAGAGGACTTTGGAGGTTGTCTCAAAGTCTGTGTCTGACTGATCAGATTCCATTTCAGATTAATCAAACTAGAGCTGTAATAGCATTCCATGTTGAGATGAGTATTAACTAGCCTAGAACTCTAGACGCACTCTAGCGGTAGCAAATTGAATTGAGCCAGCGATGAGCCATAGGTCAGACCTCGATGGTGTCTGAGCTGTTTGATGAGCATCTCTGTTATCTCTTGAATTAGGTTAAGGAAGGAGTTTCTTATCAGATCTTTGTTCTGATGAAGCTAAAAAAGTTCTCAGAGCTCTCATACAACAGCCTGTCCCAGAGGGTGTAATCAGGAACCAACTCCAGGATCACTGTAGGGATGTCCTGTGCCTTATCCATGAGAAATGTCCACATCTTGGAAATTGGGTTGGGTTTCTCCAGTCTCCTGGAGAACAAGATAATCCCGCCTATACGTCTTTTGGAAAATGTGCATGTGCCATGGGTCCAGCATCCATCCTGCTTGAGATCCTTCTGGAGGCTACTTACATAATGCCCAGCACTAGCTGCACCAGTATCACACGGTGGCAGCATGGTGAGGCAGGAATTTCATACAGCCTAAAATTGGTCTCCACCTGCCTACACACCGTAAGAGTAGGCATCACGATGTCCAGTGCCAGGAATCCTATGCATTTCATTAGCTTCTCCATCGCCTAGTCCTGTTCCTCATTGGTGAACTAGCCAAAGGACATGTTAACCATTTGTGAATTGTGCTTCACACACTATTCAAGTGTGTTTTTTGGTTTTCATTATAATCATTAGAAAATCCCAAGCATTTAGGCCTAGAAATGAGAATTGTTAGAAAAATTTAGACATACATTCCCCACAGTGAAAGCAGCCCTGAAAATCTTCAGTTCCCTGGAATACAAAACACATACATGATGGGAACAGATGATGTTGGTATACAAGTGATAATTACAAACTAAGTAATTATCAAACTAACTTACTGAACAGCAAACTGCTGACTGAAAGGAATAACATTGATTCTACTGATGTCCACATTTGGTACGTCGTCAAAACTCTTACGCACCATCTCTTGCAAAGACATAGCAGTTGTGTTAAACATCTCAAAGCAGAATAAAACAAAAACAGCCTTTTAAGTTTAAAAAATAACAGGAAAATAATTTATTCTCTAACACTGATTTCTACCTCAATATTAGTTGGTAATCAATATTAATACTTCATTAAAATAGCGAGCATGTGTTGTGTAGTATGTGTAGTCGTGACATGAATTAAAATGCCAACACCATTCACTTCACCTCACGTCACAAAGCTCGCATAGCAATCTCATGGACCGTGCAAGCGAGTTTTGACCTGGTTCGGGTCATTTTTGCCATTGAGAAGTTGATTATTACCCACACTGTCTTAACCACACAACATAGACTTTCAGCTAGCTACGGCAGAACAAAAGGATTGCCTGTGATCATAACAATGCCACGGGTTCATATGGCATCAACCTTGATTTAATAAAAATGTATTTTAATCGTGATATCACTACACTAATCAAGAAACCACTACACTACCCGGTGGGTTTCACTTGACGTCACTTCCATATTTTTCTATGCGTTCTTCAGTATTTTTCTAACCATGCGAACCTCAGCTGGTGGGCAACTTGGAGTTGGAGCCATTGAAAGCACTGTTTTGTCTGCGACTTTTTTGTCTAAAATTCATCGGGTTACTATTGAAAAACTCGCAGAACAACGCCGTAGTCCATAATGTCCACAGCCTTGATTGTCGTCAAATCTTTCCGCTCTTGAGAAAATTCTGACATTTTCATCAAGTATGGGTCACGTCCGATGTATTTCCCTACATACTGGCTCCAAACTACAATATGCACTTATCTCTGTGCCCTCCATTACTGCTTGCCTGCACTTCCTGCCCACCAGTTTGAATTTTTCACGGTCCCATGATCACGTGACTGAAACCCTGCTATTGGAGGAGATTCCCGTTGTTAGGAATCTGTTAGGCGTGTTTGAGATGTAAAGCCGCCTACAGCCGCCTGCAGGCAAGCGATGCATTGTGGTTAGACGCGGTGTCCGACTTCCGGCTGACTTCACCAAGCTTGTGAATGCGTCAGCAAAATACGCCCACAGCACGTCACTCAAAACTCGCGGTAACAAGGCGCCTGCAGCCGAAACCCGCATCTCCTTTTTCTCGGCTGCAAGAGGATGCATCCCACCCCCATGACGTAACTCATTATTCCGATTGGTTTGAAACTCCTCATGACAAATATGACACCAACCACGTTGTACTCACTGAAAATGGGCTTATTTGAATGAGCTGCTGCTAAGCAGTATGCAAGTTTTGCCCAATGAAATAGCCTTATTGCTCTCCAGCATGGCTTGGTTTGCCATCTCAAATAAGCATTTCATACCACATTACTATTTTTAACAAAACACCTTCAAACACAACTCTGTTCCTCTTGCATTGCAACAATAATTTATTAAGCAACATTATATGATTTATTTCGCCAGTTATCACGTTCATTTTAATGATGAAATGAGGGGATTCAAGCTGTTTTCAGTGCAAACAAACTTCCGCAATATCTCCTGACATCACGTCCATGTTCACGTGTGTTTGGCTTCAGCCAGCTGCAGCTGTGTTGTCCACCTTGTCCCCCATGCTTTTCCACTCCCACCGACGTATTTCCGTAGATCTCGCTGGCTCTGGCTACAGCCTGTAGCCGTACCGACTCTGAAGACGAACGAGCTTGTTGTAACAGCAAAGCAATCCCATAATTCCACGCAGTTCAGACAGGGGGTGCATCTCAATGCATGATTCCTCCGTCCTCCTTTCCTCCGGCCTAGCCCCTCCTCCCGTGAAGGAAACAAGGAAGGAACGATCGGAGGATGGAGGAATCGAGGGCAGACAGATATAAGAAATGAGATGTCCTCCTGATTCATGCATCACTGACATCACTGACATGACATCTCTGAGACAACTGACCAAAATAAATGCTATCTTCATCAAATATAGGCTATAACAACCACCAAACATTGTTATTCATCATGCAATGTAATTAAACCAAGACAATTAAACCACGATGTGTTTTGCATCAGTTTACTTTTGTCTTATAACCACGGACAATGCAGATCATAATAAACTCGATTAAACAATCAACTTTTTTGCTGAAGTTGAAGATGTTTTTTTATTATTTCTAATATGCTTTTCCCTTGCTCCAAACAGTCATTTGAACTCCCATTTTGCGAATAGCAAACTCATTTTTTTAATTGGATGTTGAGGTGACAGAATGGGAGGGCATTTAAACTTTTTAGACTCTCAAATCAAGCCAATGAACGCACATACCCACTGTTTGCGCTTCTGCGTTTTCTCTGCGAAGGATACACCTTTCCTTACTCGCTTATCAGACCTTTCTCCTCTCTCCTTCTCGTAGCAATTAGACAATTGAGACATCCTCGATGACGTCGAGCCTCAAACAATTTCCGGGGCACAAGTATGGAGGACAGAGGACCGAGCCCGAGGAAGCATATTGATACTGTATGTACCCAGGGTTCAGAGAAGATGGTGCCAGTTCAGGAAGTAAAAAACGATCGGGTAAAACATGTTTTCCATGTATTTTAAGCGGAATCTACTTGCAGTAAACTGTAGGAAGTAAGTCACTCAACTGATTAGGAGGCTCAGTGAACTACCATTAGGTCATAAACTTAAGCAATGTTATCGTTCGCGCCACAAATTTGTACACAGATTTTTACCTATCGACTTTTTTTCCATTTTTGTTCACATTTTTACAGAACGGAAGGTCATCATCTACCCCGTAACTGGTTATTACACCAAGTGAAGGCTTTAAGCGCTTTTAAACCAGAGTTTTCGAAATGTCAATGCCAAAAATGAATGGGCAGCGTATTTCCTGGAACCTGAGGCGATTTTTCAAGGGGGCGTAACTAGGCGGGGCTTGCATGGTCTATGGGTTTATTTCACAACATTCCAACATTCTATGGTAGTAAATTGAACATTCTGTCATTGAAATGCATTGAATTTATCCCTCTTATGGGTAATAATAACATTTAAAACATGTCTAAATTCACTTTCTTTCAAATAATGCACATCTGAAGCACAAAAATGTAAAACCACTTTTATTTATTCAGGACATCCAAATGTGTGGGCTTCAGTTGTGCATTATTGGAAAGAAAGTGAATTTAGACATATTTGAAATGTTATTACCCATTTTTTTCAAGTCAGAAAGAGGGATAAATTCAATGCATTTCAATGATGTTACAGGTCCAGGGACTCTGCTAACAACAAAAGGATATCTGAAGCAGACAGGATGAAGTCCTGTAGGCCTAGCCTATGTGATATGGCTGCATATATTTTAGGTGATGATCAGCCCTAAGTCTACCTTATGTTCAGAATAAATCATTTGTCTCTTTCTGTGCACATTATTTACTTGATTTGTAAACAATGGCTTAATTATTGATTACAAAATTTACACATAAAATGTACAATGTTTTGGCCAAAGTAAATCATATCCTTGTCATCCAGCCTGTCACCACATCCACTCAGGCTAGCCTAGGCCTAACAAAGCCAACTGCATATTTACAGGTTTACCTCATAATCTTACTAGACCTATGCTACTCTACCAACAAACACTTCTACTCCACCAACACTGCTCTCTCTGCCTCCCAAGTCCGCTGCATTGCATTCTCCAATGTCCTTGGCGGCGCTGTTGGAGGCTCCTCCTCCTGCTCCGATGCGACGCTGACAGCACGTAGTGGATTCATCAGTGCCGCCAGGTCTTTAGTTACCTGCCACAGCCTTGAGTTGCAACCATGGCCCTTTTGAAATCAAGCAAGATTATCTCCACCGTTGGGGCTCATAGTCCTGTTCTCGGTGTGTTTCCTATTCGCGCAAGGTAAGTTCATGCCTTAATAGGTTTTGCCATTGTGAAATTACCTTTATGCACGCATCTGGCTTGTGTTGACTTGGAAGCTACATAGTTAGCAATCAGAGTGCAAATGATATGGAAGCTTAACGTTAGCTAGACAGCTTGCTAGCCTGCTTAACCAGAGAATGTAACGTTAACGTTAGTGTAATCACTTCATGGAACTAATACATTCTCAGCAGGCTGAAGTAAAACTCAAAGTATAACGTTATACCAATTCAGCAACAACAGATTTTGTGTAGTATGCAAGGGAGCACGCCTAACTAACCTTAGCAAACGTTAGTTGACTTTAGCTTGCTAGTCAAAGAAGTAAACGATACTTAGCTTTTACTTGTGTCCCAAATGCTTAACGTTTGGTAGGGATCTTCACCTTGATGATTTAGATGGGTTAGCTCCATTGCTAACGACATTGGGAGACTAATGTTAGCTTCAGGCTTTCCATAGCACATGCTAGCAAGGCCTAGCTGGCTAAATGTAAGCGGCTACGCCAAGGTTGTTCAAGGCATCTGAATGACTTTCCCCATGAGGTGCCACTAGCTTACACAGTCGTCAATAAAAAAATTGTTTTTAGTTTATATATACTATTGTCTTACAGGAGCGACGACTCGGGCTGTTAAGGATTATTCCACTTTATCAGCATAAAATGTATAGTTATGATGACAAATGATTCACATTTCTACTTTCAAAGTCAGGTGATGAATGGCTAGTGTATGATGCTAACAGTGGTGAAATGATCTCGGATAGACCTCTGTCGTGCCTGGTGTTCTGCCAGCCTATTTCAGAACCCTACTTCAAAGTCAGGTGCATTTCTATGAGTCAGGTGATGAATGGCTAGTGTAAGATGCTAACGTTAAGAGTGTGGTGAAATTATCTCAGACTTCTGTCGTGTCTGGTGTTCTGCCAGCCTATTTCAAAACCTCGCAGTGATGTTTTATTGTTTAAACATCTTGCATGTTTTGGTACAGAGAATGAGTAAAGTTGTGTAAAATCAAAGTAATTTGGTGCCCTCGGTTTGTTAGAGACATGTGAACTTGGAGATGCTCAGAGCACACAGACGTCAAACAGACCTGGAAATGAAGTCGCTAAAGTTTCCTCTTGTCATTGTACTGTCATTCATCTGTAGCAGCAGGGTAGGCCTATACATAAAATGTTAACATTAGGTATCCTGATGCTCGGAGGGCATGTTAAAAACACAGGTTGTGATTTCAAATTCAATGTTTTGTTTAGCCCTCACTCTTCTCATCCTGCCCTTTGAGTAGTAGCCCTTGGTCCTCCTCACCCCATACTAGCCTATATTTAGAGTGGACCATGGAGCCAAGGCTCTAGAGGTAACCTGAGAACTAAACAAGAATTGTTGCATTGACATTAAAAGAAGGGGTTAAAGGTGAAACAGACCCATTACTTTTAAGTTACTTTAACTAGGTGTGATTAATTGGATACTACTTGATTTTAAATGACAATGGCAAAACTTCTGATAGACATACAAGGTACATTTTAGAATATCGTATTGACTAGGCCCCTGTCATTCATAGGGATTGTGTCATGGCATTGTTCTCGGTAACGGTTAGGGAGATGTGTTGTAATTGTTAGATTACACACAATTACCTGACTATACATAGATGGCCAAAACACTTTTCTGCCCACTTTGTGGTGTTTTTAAGCATATTGAAATCCCACTCAAGCTGAGCCTCTTAAACTAAATAGCAGCTGAGTAGAAAGATATGCTGGACCTTGAGGCTTTATCACAGGAAATACCTCAGTAGATTACATACAATAGCCTGATAGGTTGGCCATTTCAATGGACTCTTTTCATTTGGATAAAGAATTGAAGTGAAAGAGATAAAGTTCAGCTGCAAGTCCATTTGTAATTAATTTGCAGAAAGAAACTGATATTAATTTGATAAACTTTATTATCAGTCTAACTCCAGTTGGAATGTTATGGCTTAATTTTCTTGTCACTTAGGCCTAATAATGATATTCAAATTGCAGTTTGTTAGAAATTACAGTAAATTAGGCCTATTATAAAACAACTTCATTTTTGTATTCTGAATGGTCTCAAGGTTTTCAGTTACTCATAGCGACTCATAGTTAGTCATAGTACAATAGCGATTTACTGAATGGGGCAACCCCTATTTTACCCACGTGACAGAAGCGAAGAGGCCCCTCATTAGGGGCAACAACATAGTCGTTGGATTTGCAAAGTGGTGATTTCATTATGCTCATTTCAGTCATGCAATAATCTCATTGGAAATCCAAAGTCACACACAGCTGCCCTTAACCAATCTCTAGGCCGAATAAAGAAAGCACATGTTTTTTGTTGTTGCTGCTGCTTTTGCTAATTGGTGGACTAGGAACTTTGTTTAAGGCCCGGGATTGGGGCTTCTAAATCCAGTCCATAAACGTCATTCATAGTGTTCACAGTTGTGTAATATGAAAGGTTATGCTATGCAGTAGGGTGGTGGTGACTCTACTTAGGCCTACATCCACTTCAGCATGCCAGTCATGCTCAGGATAGTGTAGTGTGTTACTCTGTCTTGATATTACTGTATGTGTGCATGTAAATAAATCCTGAGATCGCTGCAGTAGAATATTATAAACAGTGACCGGACTAGTTACCTATTTGTCATGTAAACAGGGATATTGATAGCTAGGTTTTGCAGCATTCATATACATCATATCCTGAATATGATTGATTTGGGAAGAAACCTCCTGACTGGTACAATGACATGCATGTAAATATGAGCACTGTCACCTCAGAAGACCTTTTGGCCATGTCAACTGGAGAGGTGCAGCTGTATCCTTAAGACTGGGCTATTTGTAGCACTCTGCAATTGTTTAGCTGAACCAAGTATAAGATGTCTGTCCATGACTCAGTACTAGAGCTGTGACATTTAATTGATCATTTAGTTGTTTTGCAGCTATTAATTATAGACTGTTTTGATCAATTAATTTGTGTCAATTTCTTTAGACAAAATCCCTCAAAATACTTTACATTTACCAGTAAACGTAAGCTTTCGGCAATAGTCAATGCCATGGTATGTCAAAATTATGCCCCTCCATTTGGTTAATGCATTGCGGTAGACAAGGCAGGGCAAACTGTAGCCTATGTAGCTAGCGCATGTCTTCCATTAGGGCATTTCAATGTGCTTAACAGAGTAGAGAAACCTCACAAAGGGGAGCAGTACAGGGCCATTTGTTTTATTGATTAGGCTACGTGTCTTTTCAAAAGTAGATTTCTCTTATTTTCACTGAGTGTAAATTGCTCCAGATATGAATATTATGCAAGAGAATGTTGGTGGGTCGGTCATTAGTGGTGCTTTCCCTTTATGTAAAGTATATGCATTTATTCTTGTACATGGCAACACTGGTTTTGTGCTTTTGGAAAAAGCAAAGGATTAAGTTGGCATGGACTGCTGATTTGGCTCAAACCAGTTTTAGTTCCTGTTGTGCAGTATGATGAATGTGTATGCAGAACACAGGAGTTTGTGTGGGCAGTCACTGATTGACTGGCAGGTGGGGGATTGTAAAAGTCCAATCTGATTTAGCCTACTGACTTAGCCTATTTACGCTGCTGGTTGTGCCAGTAGGCCAACTACTGGTGTTGACTGCTGATCTTATTTGAACCTTTAGCACAGGTGAGCTGTAGCCTGACATAGCTTGCCCATAATACGAATGTTCATCCGTATCCATGGTCTGGGGACGGTCTTCTGGGGCGGGTTTACATTGGTAGAGCGACTACCGGCCAATAAGCGAAACTGATTAGACGAGCTGTCCAATCGTTTCAAACTATAACTGAATGCCCTCCCCCCGCCCTATAATTGCACCAGGTTGAAGAACCTCCAGACCATGAATACAGATGAACAGCAGTGTTATGGTCGGGCTATGTCAGGCTAGGTCAGCTGAGCTCTAAAAGAGTTTTTTATTACGCTGCTGGTTTTGCCAGTAAGCCAACTAGTGATGTTAGCTGCTGATCTTATTTGGACCCTAAAGGAATATACCGGAGTAAGTTTAAGCATAGCCCTGCTGCACAAGCCTTCTAACAGCAATATATTTCGCATGAAATGAAAGAATTTTGAACAGCATAGACCTAGCGCAAATGCGAAACACTTTACATTGAGTCAATGTAACCTCAGATCTTGCTTTCGGTTTCCAAGAGTCAGGTCCCATTGATTCAATGTAAAGTGCCTGTTAGCTTCTGCGTTCTGTGTTGTACCAAATTATTTTGTTCCACTCACTAACTAGCTTATTTAGCAAGCTCTTTCAACAGGGCTATGCTTGAATTTACTCCATTATTTTCCTTTAAGCACAGGTGAGCTGAGTTTTAAAAGTTTTTTTTTTTTTTGCCTGTTGGTTTCAGCTCATGGTGGTCAGGTGTGCAGATGGGCCCACCAGACCCCATTCTGGGAGTCACAGAGGCCTTCAAGCGCGACACCAGCCCCAAGAAGATGAACCTTGGGGTGGGAGCTTACCGTGATGACCAGGGCAAGCCCTACGTCCTCAGCTGTGTCCGCAAGGTACAACCTTAGCTGCCCAATACGGTGTTTTCACACTATGCATCTTGCTCCTTGTTTTTTTTTTCTCCCCCTATGATTTATTTATAAAATTTCAACATAAACATGTACATGAACAATGAACATGAGTCCAGATGGATTATAATGATAAGTTCAAATCTTGTAAGAAACTATGTTTAAAGGTGATCTGTCAGGTAATTTTGCTCATTTTTTTTTACAGAAATCAGGACACTTAAGTATTCTTCTTTAGTCTTTTTCTTTAGTTAAATTAGAGATTTGATTCATTCATAAGGAGGGTTGAAATCTAGAAGTCTCTCTGGATGTAACTTTGGATGAATACATGCCAATAACACGTTTGAAATGGCCGCTTCACAGGCGGAGGCCCAGATTGCTGCCAAGAAGCTGGACAAGGAGTACCTGCCCATTGGTGGTTTGGGTGATTTCAGCAAGGCCTGTGCCCAGCTTGCTCTCGGCCATGACAATGAGGTCCTCAAGAGTGGCAGGGTGAGGAACATTATTATTTTTCAGAACACTGTACATGTCTGTTGACGGATGACGGAGGGCGTGTCTGACATAGGGGAAATTGATCTGATTGGCTGATGGATCATTTCTGCCTGAAAAGTTTAACTTTTCTCAACTTTTCGGTGTAAGCAACGAAGCCAACTGAACAAAAGGCATTTAGAGAGAGCTCCATGCAAAGTCAAGGACCTAAGTTGACAGATGTGTACAGTGTGAAACGAGTTGTAGTTTAAGACTTACCTCAACAGACATTGACTTCATATTACAGTGGTCTTGTCACATAATGTGAATGCAATTTAATTACTCTCGACTAAATATGGCTATAAGGATCAGGATGCAAGTTCAATGTTGTTTTCTGTCCTATGTTCTTTTTGTTCTGCCTCTACCTCACACAGAGCATCACTGTCCAGACCATCTCAGGAACCGGATCTCTGAGAATTGGTGCTAACTTTCTGGTGTGTATTACTTGTTGTATACAGTAGTATATGAAAAACAAAATGTAATTGTTATTCAATATTGAATATTTTCTGATATTTCCCCACATTATTGCTTGTGACCAACGCCCTGCTCTTTGCTCGATCCCTGTCCCTTTAGTCTCGTTTCCATACTGAAGCTCGTGACGTGTACCTGCCCAAGCCCTCATGGGGGAACCACACCCCCATCTTCAGGGATGCTGGAATGCAGTTGAAGGCCTACCGCTACTATGATCCAAACACCTGCGGGTTTGATTTCAAGGGAGCCCTGGATGACATCTCTGTAAGTTCAATCTGGGACTATGATCCTGTACCAGCCATGAAAGGCTGTTTCAGGCTGCTTGCACTTAAAGCAATACATATTAATGTGACCAAGGAAATAGCTCAGACCATTTGAAATGTAAGTCCTTAGTGGACTAAGAGTTTGCTAACAAAATTCATACCTACAGTACAGCAGAGAATGTATCATCTGTGGATGACATTGGATGCTAAGGTGTGTTTGGTCTCTTTGCATATTCTCAGAAAATGCCTGAGAAGAGTGTGATTATGCTCCATGCCTGCGCACACAACCCCACTGGTGTGGACCCAAAGCCCGAGCAGTGGAAGGAGATGTCTGCAGTCATTAAGGTAGCTTGATCAGCTGAGATGTTTTCCAACACATTCCCCATCCCTAAAAGGGATGATTTTCTGTGATTTTAAAGTTAATTTACTTGTTGTTTCTGTGACTTTGGTTGCTCTATCCATACAGATACAATACATATAGATAGGCCATATAGACACACATGTTAATAGATTGCATCAGGAAGGGTACAGGTATGCATTTGGAAGACCAATGTAACCACATTATGCTATACTTATTATTACAGTTTTTATTGTTGTAGTTCATTTTAGTTTTAATCTTTATAATGCATTTATAGAACAGCTGAAGTAGCATGATGGACCAAACAGCAATTTAGAAGTGGAAAATGTCGGTGATTTGTGATGCAAAACTCTTGAATGTTATTTGTTTTGTGTCCTGCAGAAAAAGAACCTGCTGGTGTTCTTTGACATGGCCTACCAGGGCTTCGCCAGTGGAGACATTGACCGTGATGCTTGGGCTGTTCGCCACTTCATTGAGCAGGGCCATAACATTGTGCTCTCTCAGTCCTTTGCCAAGAACATGGGACTGTATGGTGAGTCTGACAATATGTTAGATAGTAAATAGTAGATCATAGTAGATTTTATTACAGGTACACAGTCATAACATACTCAATTTCAGACACAGATAAATAGATCAATTGTAGATTAAATCAGACATGGGAAAGATTATAATAATTGAGAGCAGTTGGAATGAATCTCTGTCCTCTATGACTGTTCCCTTCCTGTAGTTATTACAAGGATGGGGGATGAAACCTTGGGTTCTGAAGTATCTTTCGTTAACCCTTTCTCTGCTGTGTCATGTCAATTAAGCTTTATTGTTGTTTGTATCACTCAATAAAATCCATTGTTTATCGAATGTTTTTTCGCCGTTGAAGATGGCAGCTTTGATGTTGTAGGAGCGTGTGAGCACACTTACTGTACACAGAGCACTCTTTCCTGGTTGGCAGGTGAGCGTGTTGGAGGCTTCACTGTGGTGTGCAAAGACCAGGATGAGGCAAAGCGTGTGGAGTCCCAGCTCAAGATCCTCATCAGGCCCATCTACTCCAACCCCCCCATGAACGGTGCCCGCATTGCCGCTACCATCCTCACCACACCCGATCTTTACCAGGAGTGGTAAGTCAGGCAGACATCTTTTTACACCCATCACTTTGCAACTGGTACCTTCCCTTTACATCAATGTCCATTGTTTATGTTCTCTGAAGTTGACCTAGAAATGGCACAGAGAAAATATGACCAAACATTTTTACTTATTTAGAGTATGACTTTGCAGCGAACAATTTGTAATGTGTGTGTGGAAGCCAGGGAGTAGAATAGAATGGAAGCCATTTCATGTGTGTTGTGTTTTTTTCTCAGGCTGGTGGAGGTCAAGGGCATGGCCAACCGCATCATTAAGATGAGGGAGACGCTGGTGGCCAACCTGAAGAAGGAAGGATCCTCCCAGAACTGGCAGCACGTCATTGACCAGATTGGCATGTTCTGCTTCACTGGACTCAAGCCAGAGCAGGTGAGAGATGGACACCAGTCTTATGGCCAATTCAGACTGAAGATCCGTGACGAGACGAAACAGGTTTAGAGAGTAGTTGCGGCGGTGTGAATCAATCGTCGCAGGTTGTTGCAGGCAGTTGCAAGCCGTGGCAAAAGTCATGTAAAAAAGAAATCATGTCAAATCTCAGTTTCGGAGTTTTAGAACGTCCAGGTTTTTAGAGCGCCGCAGCCCGTCTCGTCGCGGATCTTTGATCTGTAGGCACCTTTACATCCTAATTTTAGTCTTTTATAGTGCATTTATCCATAATCATGTCATAGTTGGTGACACCCTTTTACCAAGGTGAGGTCTTTGGAAAAGTAAAAAAACAGAAACAAACTGGGAAAGCGAAATTAGTTTGTGAGCTAGACGGCGTAACTTAATTAGAATTTTTAACATTGTGTCCCTTTACATTGGTGTCTCTGCTGTTCTGCCAGTTGTGTCATGTAATGCCTTTTGTCACTTAGGTGGAGCGTCTGACTAAAGAATTCTCCATCTACATGACCAAGGACGGGCGCATCTCCATGGCTGGAGTGACTTCCGGAAATGTGGGCCATCTGGCACATGGCATTCATGCCGTCACTAAGTGAGGACATCCACGAGAACTACTGTAGCTGCCTCAAGGGAGACAGAGGAGGCTGTAGAATTTGAACAGGGGAGAGGGGGAGAGAGAGAAAAAAAAGAAAGAAAAAAATGTCATTTAAGCCTTTTATATTTCTGTCTCCTCACACACATCTTTCCTTAGGGGGGTGGTGGAGGTTTTGAAGTAGTTTCAAATTGTAGATTTCATTTGAGTTTTATTTGATTGGCGTCGTCATTTGTCAGTGACCCCACAGTACGTGGGGTTGAGCGGTAACCTCCAAAGGCTTCTTGTTAACAGCACTTGACAGACAGTTTTTAAGCAGAAAGCTTACAAAGGTTTCATCGATTAAGCATTTGTCCAAGAACAATTACAAGCACAATGAGTCATTAAGCAAATTTGAAAAATCTATTCCAACAGGACGTCTTTGGAGTAAATTATGATTTTAATTATGTTGAACTACCAAAAAGTCTGTACATTCAGTTACAAATAACGTATTTAAATTATTTATTAAGTGGTTTGCAAAACCAAACCATTCATTTGAATTCTGTTGAGTAATATTTAAACATCTAAAAAGGAAAAAAAAAAAGTATCCATCTGTTACAACAGCTGATATATGTTACTGGTTCTTACCCCTCCAATTTGCAGACTGAGCTTTGAAGCGCATGTTGCACCACAAGCCTAAGACCAATTGTAGTATGCTCTGCCTTTCCCAGTGTCAAACTATAAATGGGACATTGTTGCAATACCAGAGGAGTCATCACACCCCTTAATCACAACACGATGCAACATGCTCTTTGAATTCAGTGAATGTAATGACAGAATAGCCACAATGTGTGCTTCAAAAAGTTTCTTTACAGATTTATCGTCTGAATCACAGAGCCTTACATTTCTAAACCCTGAACCTACTTCATTTGAAGTTCTGGGTCTAGGACTAGTGAGGCTATGGGGTTTCAGCCTATGTTGCTTATGAACACTGGATGTAAATGGTGTTGTCTGTGGCAGAACGCATTAGGAACTTTATGAATCACAGCTAAGCAAACCTTTCGAAAGGACCACAGAACCAAGTAGTTACAGATACTTCACATCAATGGTGAAGTTAGGAATCCACTATAGAGATCGGTGTAATATCTCTGTACATGACTTGGGCCCAGGTCTAGTGTGTGGACGTTTCCTCAGTGAAGGAGAAATGGGCACAGCAAGAATGGGGGGGAAGTGGTACGAACTTAAATCATTTTGTTAGGTCCTGATAGCATCATGAATTTGCTTCTGTGATTTCTGATCTTGAAATGTAAACATGTCTTTCATCAGGGTCGGTAGAGCAACAACTAGTATTTTGATCGAGGTATACTTTTAGTTCAGTGTTATTTTTGTCTTTTTTTTCCTTCCTTCATTTTGCACTAGTTTGGAGGATGTTGCTTTTGCACTGTTGACGAAGTGGGACCTGGGGCACTTGCTACTGTAGACTGAGCTAACTTTTCCACATCACCGTTTACTTAATATACCAGTTAAAACGTAATCATATAAATGGTCCATTAAATACATATGAAAAAGAAAATTCTCAACATGGTTCAATAAACTATTGCTTGACTCAGAAGTATAAAGTGTATATTACAACCACCACCACCTGTTAAATTCTGTTCGATATGTGAATGATGTCTAAAGTACTGTAAACATTAAGTATGAATAAACAAAAGATTATATACCTCAGTCTACACCTCTGTTTTCCTTTTAGAAAGAATAAGTAGTTGCTTTATTTATTTTAGCGCCATCTACTGGTGTATCACATTATTCATTATTCACCTATCAACCCTTAACCAAATGGCAATCCTTACATCCTTAAATCCCAACATTTTTGCTCCACACAAAGCAAATGCAAGTAGCAAGTATTATGCCTATAGATGACCTATGCTACCATAAAATATTTTCATATTGAAACCCATTGCTACTGAAGAATCATGATGGAACATAGCCTCCTGCTGTCATCCTAACCTATTGCTATTCTCCGACTAGACCATGCAAGAAGCGAAAGAGCCCAACATGACATTGCTTGTGCTATAGCCTATATTTCCACGCATCATCTACTGTCTATGTAACCACCTCATACGTTGCATTATTCTTCCAATTCTTTCCAGATCGCTCTGATATACTTCCTTAAACAATGCAGACCGCGAGTGCGCACTGCGCATACACCTTGGTTATCCTGCGTCATGTGACACTCGCTGACCCAATTCTGTTTCTACAGTAGTTCACTCTGAAGTGTTGGTAAAACCGAAAGTCCGCAACATGACCAGTGCATTCAAAAATTGCAAGACGATAATGGTGACGGGAGCGAGCCGTGGTCTTGGTCTGCAAATGGTAGAGACGCTGGTGTGTGGAAACTTTTCTCCGGGGAAAATAATAGCTACCGCCCGTAATCCTGCTGGCGCCCAGGTAAGCGTGCTTGTGGTGTCATTTTCATTTTCGATGAAGGCTGAGGTAGCCTAATATGTTATATTATGTCACTTCAGCTCGCTCATTGAATTAACCTGTAAACGAATTTCATTGGCCTTCATCGCAATGTCACAGCTTTTTAGCAGGCCAGCTCGTGACCTCGCGGTAACCTCGCCCCCTACCTGTTCAGGTATCCGACCACCAGAGATGCAGCCCACCTCTTGCCAGACCTCCCGGCTGTATAGCCTAACATTATAGCTGTATTAGGGACAAGTTACAGCTAATGAAAAAAAAAGAAAAAGAACGGCCACTGCTTAAATTATCTGTTTCTTCTCTTCAGGTTTCTCCCTAAAGAAAAGCATTAGAAGGTTGTTGTTATTCTAAAATGAGTATGAATTGTTTTTTTTTCTCCTTTTATGCAAATAAATGCTTTAAAATACAATATTTAATTTAGAATTTAATAGAAATGTTATTAGTAGGCCTACTTTATGGACCAAAAAGAAGGCCTCTTTTAATTTTTTCCAGCGCTAAGATAGATATATTTCATAGTAGTCTCACCCTTTCCAGTGGCTTCTATTTAGCACATCACATCCAGGCCTCTAAGCATACACTTCAACCTTTTGTGTGCAGGAATTACAAAGTTTGGCTGGAAAGTATCCCAATATCCACATTATCACTCTTGGTAAGTTGTCAATTTTGCTGCCTTTATTGTTAACCTGTACAATGTGTTTTGTTTGTTACCATTATCCATGGACAGGACATTACACAGTATGCAGTTTCACAGCATATATTTACAGTCTCTGTCTCTACGCATGTGATGCTAAATTATCCTTGTATCCTTGTGCACTCCTGAAATAGATGTTGTAAACCAGGAGAGCATAGAGAAGGCAGCACAAGAGGTCGACCAGCTGGTACAGGACGATGGGCTCAATTGCTTGATCAACAATGCTGGCATCAATGTGGTGGCAAATTTTGAGACGGTCACCGCTGAGAAAATGTTGGAAAACTTCCACACCAATTCAGTGGCTCCACTGATGATCACCAAGGTTTGTGATCTGGTCCACTGATTTTTGAATCGCACACGCACATCTTCTTTCATCATAACTATGCTTTTGAAATGTAAATCTAAACCTTTGAGTGTTATGGACAGCCATAATTAACTCCAAATTAGTTGTTAGCCTTTTTTTACTGGAACCCGCCGCCCTTGTAATGCCCATGCTGAGCTAATGTCTTGGAGTTTTAGACCTTGTCACATAGCCTTTAGTAACTCTTTATTGGGTTTGTAGAAATATGGATTGAAATCATCTGGATATTGCTATCACTGCCCAAACTAAGTAGCGCTCTGTAAAGCATACTGTATGTGGTAGGTGTGTTCTGTAGTCTTGTGCCTCCCCAGTAATGTTTACTTGGTTTGGTCTATGCCCCAGGCCTTTCTTCCTCTACTGAAGCGGGCTGCAGCCAAAGGCACCGGCATGAGTATCCAAAGGGCTGCAGTAATCAACATCACCTCATTACTGGGTTCTGTGGAACTCAACTGGGGTGACCGTGCCAACAACTTCAAGTGGTACCCCTACCGGACATCAAAGGTACAGAACACCTCAGTAGTGTGTGTGTGTTTGTTTGTGAGTGAGTGTGAGAGAGTATTATTTATTTATCTTATTTACTTGTACATATTTACACACAATTTTCTTAAATGTTTACTTAAAAGTGTGTGTGTGTGTGTGTGTGTGTGTGTGTGTGTGTCTGAGTGAGTGTGTGTGTGTGTGTGTGTGTGTGTGTGAGAGAGAGAGAGAGTGTGTACAGGTGCATGTTTGTGACACCTACCGTATGATAGCACCCATACGCACATGTGTACACGTGTGTGTGAATGTGTATCTGTTCATTTGTGTTGGTTCACATGATTGTTTCATTGTGTGTTTTTTTTTTTTGTTCTGCATGTTGCATGATACACTTGTACACTGCAGCTTATAGCATGCCAATAAAGCCAATTGAATTTAATTGCATGAGTAATTACTGGTAATACTTATTGGACTAGCTCTGATGTCTGTCACACATATGAAGGTTCAGTGAAACCCTACTCACTGACCACTTTTGAGAAAGAATCAGCTTTACAGTGTTTGATTGAAACGATATTTACAGGGCGGGGAGCAGGTTTTATTTTATTTTTTTTACAAAAACATTTCATTTACATATTCTAGATTTATACAGGATTCACACAATACCATTAACTCAGTTTTCACAAAAATGGTGTTTAGGGGGTTTTGCATCTGAACTCTTCATATGTGCCCACCAATCTAACCCATGCAGTCTTGTCTCAGAGTGCCCTGAACATGGTGACCAGGTGTATGGCAGTGGATCTGGAGGCTGATGGGATACTGTGCATGGCCTTGCACCCTGGCTGGGTTCGCACAGATATGGGTGGGCAACAGGTGAGTTAGCCCTTGAATTGGTACTAATATCATATATATCTCTATATGTAATGGAGGCCAGCTAGCTCGCGGCAGTATATGTAAATCCTCATCACCTCAATCCTCATCCTCGCCACTGGCTACATTGGTGCCGTGACCTGGATGGGAGTGAGGATTTGGAGGGTGAGTGTAACGGAGGCCAGCTAGCTTGGCTAGCTTGGCGGCAGTATGTGTAAATCCTCATCACCCTATTCCATGGCCGCTTCTAACGGCTGAGGTAGAAGCTTGGGTTTTTAACTCAGTTGGTTAGAGCGTCCCACTCCCACGCCGGGAGTTTGTAGCTTGCGGGGTGGCGGGTTCGAGACCTGTGTGCGGTGCGGACCGCCACCGGCTACATATATAAGTGTGTGTGTGTGTGTTGTGTGTGTGAATATTTTTGAGCAAAGAATTGATTGATGAGTTTGTGTAACATTTCTGCCAACATTTTCTGACAATGACAAAAGATATGTGTATCAAGATGTCATTGTTGCCTGTGTGTTTGTAGGCACCACTAAGCACAGAGGAGAGCATCTCATCCGTACTCTCTGTGATTGGAGGGTTGACTGCAACGGATCATGGGTCATTTCTACACTATACTGGGGAGCCATTACCATGGTGATACAGAGGAAATATGTTTACAGTGTGTTTGTTTGTTTTTTGTTCTATGCTCGTTGCTTTTGTACTCTTAGTTGCAAGAGTGTGTTAAGAGTGTATTTTAATCTGGATCAGATTAAATTAATATATTTACATATATAGAGTTCTTGAGAAAGAAGGAAAAATGTAGATAGCCTGAGTATGAATCCTGTGGGATTCCTAGACCTCATGTTTGGTGCAGCTAAGGTTCAGTTGTAATGTGTATATTTGCACTATTATGTTATGTATGCTCAGCTGCTTGAAATTAAACAAATGTTTTTGATGTCACACAATATACAGTATATCTTTATACATATGAAGCACTACAGTGCATTACAGTGTTACAGCAGACAACTGTAGAACATATGTGATGGAGGATTTTTCTGGAAGTTACATAATTTCCATTAACCAAAAAAGATGACAGAATGGTGGTTGATAGTAATATCCAGCTTGAGTCTTAACATCTTACAGTATGTCAGACCATGTTTTTGTTTTGTTGGACTGTATATTATTCCAGATATTTAATAGTGTTTCATTGAACAATAAAGCATTTTGTTCAGACTGAAAAAAATTCAATGAATGTGTTTGTAGTCAGTGAACAGACACATAAGATCACTGGCCTTGAGTAATCTGTCGATTGTCTTGAAGAATGAGGAACAAGGAAGCAAAAAAAAAAAAAAAAAAAGAAAGAAATCTTTTGTATCTTAAAGGTGCTTGAAGTACAGTATGAACCTCCCCATGCAGAGGCACTAACATTTTTAGACGGTTTTGCCGTTCACTTATCTAACCACTGGGCAGTTGAGCATTTGGATACAGCTCAGTGATAACTTTCACGCAGGAACACTTTGCAAATAGTGTCTCTGGATCCTAACCCAGGATGCCTATAGACTTGTGGTCTGCCTCTGTACACACTCTCTCTCTCTCTCTCTCTCTCTCTCTCTCTCTCTCTCTCTGTATTCATACTACATGAAAGACGGCCAGTGAGAGAGCTTGGAATCGAATTAGAAAGTTCTCCGACCTGTTCTTCCAGAGGCACACTGATAGTCAGGTGATGCTTGCACTGAGAGTGCTGTGAGACAGTGTTGTTCTGAGTGCAGAATGTAAGGACCAGGGAGGAGAAGCATTTGTGGAGAGAAGAATGTCTTGAAAGGTAGATGACTTTTTAAAATGATGGTTATCTGGGAATTAGTTTTCACCCTCCCATTTCTTTGGATCATATATGAATATTGCCTTCAATTGAAACAGATGTTTCTTAGAGTATTTAAAACTGAAAAACAAGTCAGTAGTTTTTCAGATAGGATTGGAAAATGCAACAGCGCATAGTGTATGCTTTTATTCATGATTTTACTTTCTTTCAGTGGCATTTTCTTCTCACAGTATGTCTATTTTGCATTATGTGCCAATGGCTAATATTGTCTTAGCATTTGAATAGACTCGAAGCTAAGCAGTCAACAGTATGGTGTCTTATTTTGTGTAGGTTTCAGTCTATGGCAAAGAAAAATGATTGTTCTTCCGGGCATCCAGCAGTTGGATATTCAAATGCCCTTCTCTGATGAAATCAAGTACACCATTTTGGGCATCTCAATTCTGCTGCTTTTGATAGCTCTTGGCATTCTTATCTGGCAAATTCAAAAATGCTGCACCAAAGGTCATTATTCAAAGGATTCAGGCAAGTCACATTATATGACAAATACTTATTTCTGCTGTGAAATGTTGGTAAGAAGAATTCTGATCTAAAAAACAAATGACTTTGTACACACAACATGAACAACACTAGTCCTATCAGCAACTCGTATTGTGTAATGAGTCTAAGTTGTGCCACTTAGATATTAAAGTCAACTTTGGTCAGACTTGATATTTATTGTCATCTATTTGGTGTATTGTAAGTGTATAAGTGCCTGTAAATGTGATTGTGCTTGCTAACCCAACTGTCCCCACGGTAATAATGCTTACTACCACTACTATTGTCTTTTCAGTGAGCAAATTGACGACAGAAGATGAATTGGACCAGAGTGACAGTTCCTATCTTCACAATCAGAGACCAGGATTCAAGGTGACGTATTTAGACTGCATTGGAAAGCTGCTTGGTTGCCCTCATACCTCCTCATACCACTGAGCGTCATCCTCCACTGCCATTCTTTATCTATTCTTTCCTTTTATTTAGCCTTTCCTCCAGTTTCAGTTCATCTCTGGTACATCTTGTCATAGCAGAGCTTTATGGCTGTAATAAACATAGTCATGCTGCTAAAATATGATAATGAGTGTCATGAACTAATGACCTATGTATGTGAATACTGTATTTATCATTTGTAGTCACTTTTCATAACATAACTAAACACAGAACCCTTACCTTGCTAGAGATAAAATGACACATACTGACTGACATACTACATGGTTTAATTCACTATGCTCTGCAGAGAATAACAGAAACATCACACACACACACACACACACACACACACACACACACACACACACTCAATTCCATCCCTGTTCCCCCAGGACACACACACACACACACGCACTCAATTCCTTCCCTGTTCCCCCAGGAGGAGTACGCCCATGAGCAGGTGCGGCGCCTAAGCCGCTGTCTCTCCCAGGACTCTCCCCCGGCCTCTGTGCTGAGTGGCAGCCTGGAGAGCCTGGAGGATGGGGAGAGCGAGGAGGACCCGCCGGTGCGCGGTTCACTGCGCTTCTCCCTCTACTACGACCAGCTGCAGGGCCTGCTGGTAGTGACCGTGCTGGAGGCCCGTGAGTTGCCCTTGCGTGACTTCAGCCACAGCGTGGATCCCTTTGTGCGCGTGCGTCTGCTGTGGGCCCGAGAGGAGAAAGAAGGAGACACTGAAGAAGATGATGAAGATGAAGAGGAGGAGATTATGGAGCAGAGGAAGAGGAAGAGGAAGACAGGGAAGGAGAAGAGCTCAGAGAGTCTCCAGCCTCAACAGTGTGTGCTTCACGAGTGGCAGACACGGATGGTGAAAAACAGCAGCAGTCCAGCCTTTGGCGATCAGTTCTCATGCACCCTGGCTGAGCAGGAGGTGTCCCGCATCACTGTCAAACTGGAGGTGTGTGTGTGTGTGTGCGCATCTGGGAAATGTATGCTAGATCATCAAAGCTGATCAAAACAAATAAAATATCATATATTAATATATTTAAATTAATATAAAAATATTTAAATGCTGTTACAAGAAATGTTTATATACTGTACCTTCTTGCTTCTGTCATAAGAAAGTTTCCATGTGTTTTCAGGGAAATTGGTACAGTGCAATGAAATAGTCATAGAAATTTCTGAAATTGGGAATTTTATTGTATCAACAGTACAATGTACAGTAGGCTGCTATATTTATCCAATACAGGACTGAACTGATTTCATTTTGGCACAGGTTCGGGACTTTGATAAGTATTCCAGGCATGGGATTCTTGGGGAAGTCCGCACCCCTCTGAGCAATATGAATATTTCATATCCTCTGGAACTGTGGCAGGATCTGCAGAGACCCAGGAAGGTGAGTTTTGGTGTATAGGATGAATTGGGTGCCTTTTACTGTAGAAGCAAACTTCATAAGAAACAACTCTATTGTATGTGTATCTTTGGAATTAATTTCAATTTTTTAATAAGATATTTTATGCTATTTTATTCATGTAGGACTTGGTGGGGGAGGTGCTCCTTTCCCTGAAATACATGCCTACATCACAGAGGTTGGAAGTGGGTGTCTTGAAGATCAGGATGATTTCAAAGTCCAGGCGAACAGACAGAGGTACTGAAATTGTGTGTCACCACTGTGCTCATTAAGCACCATGACAGAATAAGGAAAACCTGTAGGACCACCTAATGAACCAACACTATGATATACAGATTTAAATGTACCTTCACTTCAGGGTCATCTATAGGGTTAGAATTGTGTTTGTGTTAAGCGTTTTTCAGTGTGTTCGACCATATACTATTTCCATCAAGGAAAAACAATAATAAGCCTGTGGGTTTCACATGGGTTTCATTGCCTAATGATGTTGCAGTAATATACCATGTCTTCCCTCACACTCAGTGCTATTTGTTCGGGCCAGTGTCCAGTGCAACCAGTGCAAGCTCCGGCACCAGAAGACCTCCACAAAGACCCGGTGGGACGTGACTGTTTTTAATGAAGTCATGATTTTCGTGCTGCCTGACTCTCCTCTGCGAGACTGCACCATTGCTATCAATGTTTATGAACTGAACCCTGGGAAGAAATCATCAAAGCGTCTGATTGGTCAACTGACTATTGGAAAGGGAAGACAGTCAGAGGATGAACACTGGAAGCTGATGATGCGTTCGCTTCGTCAGCCAATTGCTAAGTGGCATCTATTGTATGTGTGAGACATCTGAAATAATTTTGTTTATGTCTTTTACAACATTTATGAACATTTATTTAACTTACATGGGCAACTTGTTTTGCTGCATTTTTGTGGAGTCCTTCTGACTTCAGGAAGCACTTCTGTATTCACTATGTGCACTAAATTAGTGTATATGCTTTCTTGCCCCCATGTGTAATGAGAAGGGTGGTAAGAGAGGCTAAATATTAAAATGAAACACTGTTTGAAATGTCTGAGAAGGAGCATCTTGGAATCACCAGGTCTTAGAAATAACACAAACTTTGTTTGTCTACTCTACAGTAGTTTATCTTTATGACTGAGTGAATTTGGTTATGTATCGCCTAACCATTAAAACGACTGTTTCTACAGACACGTGAAGAAGGTATAGTCTCTATGCAGAATAGAATCACACATTAATAGCTCTACACACTGGAGACGGGTTGTGGTGGAATATAAGTTCCTATATTCTCCCAGTGTGTGTGTGTTTGTGGGTGGGTGAGTGTGTATGTGTGTGTCTGGAAGATCTGATATCACCAAGTAATTAAGAGTCCAGGATCAATGTCAAACTTGTTGCCCTGGATCAATGGGTTAGGTTTAGGGCTACGGTTAAGGTTAGGGTTAGGCTTAGGCATAGGGTTAGGGTTAGGGTTAGAGTACATTGATCCAAGACAAACAAGTTTAACATTGATCCTGGACTCTTAATTACTTGGTGATATCAGATCTTGCGTGTGTGTCTTCAGGGGCGCTGCTAGAAATGTTGGGCCCTATGACAATTTTTTTTTTGGGCCCCTCAAATATTGATTTTAATATTAACATTTTCTCTGGGCCCCCCTGTCTGTGCTGGGCCCTTAGAATCATCCTAACTTCCCCCCCTAGCGGCGCCCCTGTGTGTCTTACAACTCAGAATAATAGGTATGAAAGCAGAAAGATGTATTATCAGGCAACACTAAAACAAACAACCCCCAAACACGCAATTATCAAGATCAATCATCTAGATCACTAGATGTTGTATGATTGTATGTGCCAGCGTGCACGTGTGCATGTGTGAAGGTGTTCTCTATATACTACTACACTCAGCTTCCACTAGATGGCAGTACATATTGAATAATAAGAATTAGCCAGGGTCATAGCCAGCAACTGTGTTTCTTCTCATTTTTATGTTTTGTATTGGTAATTGATCTCCTCCTAACAGAACTCAACACCATGTGACCACACACTGCACCGAATCAATGCACACCCTTAATAGCTTAGCCTACATGTACATTATAGATTAGATCACACCATTATATAATTCATGTGCTTGTTATCAAGTGACCAATGGCATATAAATAGGCTATGTATCTGTGCACTGCTACCACTGTACAGAAAAGTGCTACGCTGAGGTTGCTCACTTCTTGACAGGTCAGTGCTACCTGTCAATTCATCTGTTCAAAACAACAAAAATCTCTCTTAGCTTAGTAAAGAACACCAGGGGGCACTGCTATACCATTTTGAGACTAGGCACAGAACAGTTGTATGTGTTTTGTATATTTTATGTTAAATGGAGCACGGAGTGACGCACATGCCGATGGGCTAGGCTTCTTGAATCCAGCTGTTTTTGGGCAATAAAACTTCAGTATACTGTCTACCCCTCAATTATGGCAGGTTATATGATGTTACTGAAGGATTTGGGTAGCAATAAACAGTCAGTTTAATGCTGTTAGACCAGAGCCAGATTAACATTTCACCAGTATTCAAAGGAATAACCAAGCTTCTAAAAAAATCAATTTCATATCAATTTATAATTTCTTCTTTTTTCTTTGTTAGTATATCAATCATTTAATAATCTGGGTATTTCAGACAAAACACTATCCCTTTTGAATGTTTTCATATAGCCATCTCCAGGAAATCAATCATGCATGCAGCATGTTCAACAATATTGTTGTTTAAGTAATTGGATTTATCCAATCCTAATTCTTCTATATTATGTTTTGATTCATGCCTGAAAAACAAAATACAAGTGTGCTGAATCAGCACATCATTTACTGCTATCTGTCTATCTGCCACTATGTTATACCAATAGACAAGGCCTATCATGCTTATGGAAATCATTTGTTTTATGCAAACTTCTTCCCAAAGGATGAACGTAAATAAATGGGTAGCCTATGTCACTGTCATATCACTGCCATTATTAAACCTATAGTGCAATATCAGTAGCCTCCTGTTGGGCTAGAACAGTTAAGGTTAGACCTCTGTTTTGCTGTAAGCACTTGGTTGCTTGGAACCATATCAACAACTGTTTGAAAAAAAAAAAGGAATTGGTAACAAATGAAATTAGATTTGCTGCATAGCGTGCTCCGAAGAACTCCTGTGTGCTGTGTTATGTGGCCCTGCATGTAAGCACATCTGTGGCCCTTTATATAAAGGCATCTGTGTTCAAGTGGTTACAACACGTCACTGCTGCAATTCAGTAGAGCCATATTATGGGCAAAATGGTTCAAGTCTTGTATTACAGTAAGCAACACAATTTTCAGATCTGATTATGTAATGGAAAGATGACATTGCTCAAAACGTTACCCCCATCACCTTTAGGGTGTTGGCCAAAGAACTTCAGCAGAATAGAAGGAACCACTCAGGGGACTGTTCACAAACTAATCTTAAACTTTGCTGAGTATATTTACTTACACCAGGCTATGCAATGTGCCGTGTTTGACAGTAGTGTTTGAGAGATTACAAGACATGCCTCAACCAGCAGTCATTCCACAATACAATAGATGCCACTAAAAAGTCACCACTGAACTTGTCAAGTTTTGCAATCCATCAACTGAACCTGCTGAGAGCCATAGAATGCTTTGAGCACGGTTGCATGGACAAACGCAAACATGTTATGGACTTCAAGAATGGTCGCCTTTGATGATTATCCATCAAAGATTTTTAATATTCATCCCTGGATATATATTGATATATACACCAAAGGTACCTCAATTGCAGCCAATTAATTAAGAACTAAACGTTGATAGTCACCTGTAAACCGAACAAAATGAAAAAAAAAACACCATCCAATCACTTTGAACAACCTGAAATGATTGAATGGTGATATGTCTATGAAACTCAACAACCATTTGCCCATTCCCCTTCTGTACCAGTGTAGATCTCAGACTTGTTTCGTGTAAACATTGCATGCATAGGCCCCCCAAAAATTGATTTTAATGATTTTAATGTGCACAAGGCACCAATTGATTGCTGACATGAATTTTTTTAGTTCTTTCAAAGCATCTTAACTAAAGTAAGAGTAAAGTAAGAGCTAGATTAACAGCTTATGTACCATTCAAGATAGCCACTGGTTTTAGCCAAGAACCATCTTGCACGGAATGATGGACATTGCTTGGAGTGAAATGTTAATACCATTGAAGTCCATGAACCTTTTGATGATTTGACATTGAAAATTCTAAAATTATCATTTTAGTTGTTTAGTTGGAGGTGTTTTACAGTAAACTATGACTTTAGGTCTGGAGTTAGACTACTGTACGCTCAACACAAATAATATATTAATGAAAGCTGCTTGAAGATTATAAGAATGTGGTTTATGTCGGTGATTATGGAGGTTGAAGGGCCCCCAGTGTCCTGTTTGCTTGGGGCGCCATAAGTACCTTGAAATGTCCCTGCTAACCACTGCCCAGTTTCCAAGAAATTTAAGGCAGGCAGCTTCCAAACTTGGCTGGCTGGGAAGCTGACACTCCCTCCCAGTCCACCAATTAAGATATCAGCAGAGAAAAAGGAGCGAGAGAGAGAGAGAGAGAGAGAGAGAGAGAGAGAGAGAGAGAGAGAGAGAGAGAGAGAGAGAGGAGGATAACAACTAAGCATGTGGAAGGCCTTGGGAGTGTGATTTCCCCTCTAGCTTTCTCTCTGTCTGTGTCCACTGTTTGAGAATGAGGAGATACTGTAGCCACCTGCAATTATTACCATCGCCTCCTTGGCCTCCTCATGCAGCTGGCTCAGGGATCATGGGAGGGCATTGCCCTGTGAAGTGACCTCATCCACACCATGGGGAGTATAAACAATACACTAGCATGGCTGATTCTCACTTTTGGTACAGTTTCATTCCTGTGGGACTACAGTTATGCAGCTCACTCACACTCTTGTGTGTGTGTGTGTGTGTGTGTGTGTGTGTGTGTGTGTGTGTGTGTGTGTGTGTGTGTGTGTGTGTGTGTGTGTGTGTGTGTGTGTGTGCGTGTGTGTGTGTGTTGTGTGTGTGTGTTGTGTGTGTGTGTGTGTCGTGTGTGTGTGTGTGTGTGTGTGTGTGTGTGTGTGTGTGTGTGTGTGTGTCGTGTGTGTGTGTGTGTTGTCTTTTCTTTTTGAGAGGAGACAGGAAAACGAGACAGGAGAAAGCATGTATGTTCTTTTCCTGATATGTTCTAATCCTGTGAATGGACACACATGGACTTGTCCATGGGATTCTTATCTTAAATCTATCAATTTCTGTAACAAGGTGAGATTGCTGGGAAGGTATTACCGTCTGAACAGACTTTAACATTTGTTAAAGTTTGACAAATGACACGAGCCTTTATCTGTCTGTAATCAACAGACAAGATAATGTAGGTGAGATCTTCTTACACACAGAACACACAATCACTTATACAGTACATGTGATGGTGACCAGTTAGTAGTACATCATTGGTCAATATTTAAGCACCCCTAAAAACGTGTCAGTGAAGACCTTTGTCAACCAACTGAAACAAAACAGTAATTTCAGTTTTTTATCATTCAGAAATTTTTGCAAGAATGTTTCAGTGATTTCCGGCTCTGTGAGACAGCAGCATGTCAGTCGATTCAGAGGAGTGAGCTTTGACTTGAAGAAAGACACAAGCCAAAAATATTTCTGCGAGGTGCTAGAAGCACTTCCTTTGTAACATTAACAGACTTCCTTTCTCTTCCTGCTTCAGGGCCTCACTGCTGGCAGCAATTTTCCCTTTAATCTGAGAGCAGCACAGAAGAGTTCAAATCTGCATGCATTCCTCTATGAGGTTGAATGCTGAAAAAAAATCACAAATTAAAAAGGTGCCAATTAAAATGTCCCATTGTTTTATCCAGTCTGCAGTTGTATTGGTTTTAAAACAGATCACATGTACAACCAGTACTAACCACACAGAGGCCATAATTCCTTGCCTAAGCACACTAGCGTCTGTCTAAAATACTGAAATTGATGGACCCAATGAGCAGGGATGCCAAAGACTAAATTCTTTTGGTTAGGCTATGTGTGCTGCTATCCAACCAAAAGTGATCACACAGTGCACTGGCTGGAGTGGGATCTGAATAATTGACATAGAACTGCTTCCGCCTCCTTAGTTAGTGGAGACAGAACTCCAACCTTAGCCTGAAAGCCAAAAAGAGAATGTGTGTCAGGGAACAAGCAGGACTTGAGTGCACCACTCATGTTGCTTTTTTTATGGTCCCTCTCTCTATCTCTTCCGCTCCAATGGGCCTGCTTGCGTCTCCTGAGAGGAAACCGTCACAACATTCGTGCTGTTGTTTCCTGGCTTCAACGTACTGCGGCAGGCAAGCAGGCAAGCAGGCAGGCAGGCAGGCGGTGTATGATTTGTGACACCCTTGGCTGGGTGACGACGTTATGTAACTCAGAGGTCCCACCCCACTCCATGCATCAGTACGGTGCTGCATTCCAGCTTATTACGGGGGAGTGGGATAAGGTTAAAGCAGGAGAAGTTGTGTGTGTGTGTGTGTGTGTGTGTGTGTGTGTGTGTGTGTGTGTGTGTGTGTGTGTGTGTGTGTGTGTGTGTGTGTGTGTGTGTGTATGTGTGTGTGTGTGTGTGTGTGTGTGTGTGTGTGTGTGTGTGTGTGTGTGTGTGTGTGTGTGTGTGTGTGTGTGTGTGTGTGTGTGTGTGTAGAGGGGTGGGGGTGGGGAGTTGGGATTGTTATTGAAACCACAACTTATTCTTCAGTCTGCCTTTTTTTCCCCTTTTAATTAATTCTTGCTTAAACTGTGGCGTGGCTTAAAGGCACGTGGGACGGCACAAGTGAGGGTTAACTCCTCAGGAGCTAGAAAGCAGTTAGAAAGTCAGTGACAGCACAGCCATTGTTCCGAATGCTTGTTCTCGGAAGTACTGCCAGACTTCAGGGAAGAAAATGTGACTTTTGCCTTAGAGGTCGGTCAGCCTGGTTGGCCGGTGAGTGGTTGAGTGGAGTGGGCTGGAAGGTGGGGAGGGGTCTTAACAGGAGGGGAAACTATTGGGCAACAGCAGAGCACGTTGACTGTACTGCAGCCAGCTGACTCCACAGAACAGGAAGTCCAAACAAAACACACAGAAAGGTCCCCCCCAGCTTTTAGACAGTCACCCCATCAACACCTCCACCCCTATGCCCCCAACCCCCCAACATCATCATCAACCACCACTGTTGAGTGTCCACATTCCAACCCTGCAACCCCCGCATTCCCTCCTGTGGGACTGGTAAACATCCCTATGACCAGGCCACAGCAACAACACAGCACTACAGCACAGGAAGGCAGCAAGCTCATCTCTCTCTCTGCTTTACTGCAGCCTTAGACCAACAGGTCTGTCTCCAAACTCTCTTATTGGCTATTGGCATCCTTTGGGTTTCATATATAAAGAATCCAGCACCATCCCTGGCGTTCCAAAAAGCACTCTACCCCCTCTCTCAACTCCTAACTGTGTTTTATTTACAATATGTTCTCTGATGTTCCGGTCCAGACCAGCACTTTGACTTTGGCTCTCTGCCATGCACTCTCCAGGATTGGTATTTAAATTTTATGCCACCAAAGCACATCGCCCTATCCCTGATTCTATCCTTCAGATGCCTGACCTGCAGTCTCGGTTTGTACTGTACATTGAGGACAAAGGGGGTGGGCCACGGAGGGACTGGCCACGTAACCATTGAACACTCTGGAACACCCAAGGGAGGGAAAAGGACTTGATCACCCAAGAACGCAGCCCCTTATTGCCCTCTCTGTGAAACGAGTCAAAACAAACAAAGACATGAGAATTGGTTTCTCTAGAATGTGTTTGCTTGCCCTTGTGTCAGGGCCAGGGACATGAGAGAGAGAGAGAGAGAGAGAGAGAGAGAGAGAGAGAGAGAGAGAGAGAAGCAGTAGACAAGTCTGATTTGTCCATGTTCCAGTGGTCAGTGAGGCCTGTGCACATGTGTCGTGATGACCTTTACATGTGTCACTGTGACCTCTTCACGTGTCCTCCTCCTCCCAGACACCAAGTACACACATTCATATTCAACTGGCCTATGAATTCATCTATTGGCCCATGTGAATTTGGACATATTTCAATGAAATACTTCAATGAATCATCAGTCAATTTATTTACTATCACATAGTTCTTATCGTATTTCACCTTGAATTAATCTTGATTGCCCTTTTGTATTTGACCTGGAAAGCACAGGGTTTGAAATCTGGCCGGAAAAAAAAAATGCTGCGTGCCAAAAATAAAAACTGGGACATTGCCAAGTGTGTTGAGCACGCACTTGTGTGCAGAGGTCAGTGACATCAGAAGCAGCGCGGGCGGGCGGCATCATTGTTACCACGCTGCGACGGACGACGTGGCACCGACCGTAAGCCCTAGGGCTGAACAAACACAGGGGTCAGGTCCAGAGATTAGAATGGTGACAAGGTACTCCAACAAATAACTTTCCCTTCTCTGTGACCCAATATTCGTCTGGACATGTCTAAAGCCAACTGAGAGCCAGTGTGTAAACCAAATCATGAACATTGTTTGTTTTCATTCAAGTCCAGCGGACAAACATAGCACATCCAATCAAAGGTATTGTGTCATGTGAGCTGGTGCATGCAATATAACCAATGTTTGTGTGTTTTGGATTTGCCTGGTGGCTTATCGATCTTCACTGAGGCTGATGAAGTGGTGGTATCCCTTTGTCTCGATATCACAGACTTTTTGTTAAATGCAAATCATTTTAGAGCATAATTCTGAAAGCTTCTGTTATTTACACGCACTAGAATATAAGTGATAAGTTTTGGACATTTTTTTATTATTATTATTCACTTGTCATATGCCAAGTTGAATGGTAGGCAATTCCTTTTTGAACAAGAATGAAACAATCATGAACTCTGTTTAGGTCATATAATTAATATCTGCCCTAATTTAATCAAGGGCAGCCTCATAAACTGTTATCTCTTCCATGAAGTCAGATAAAGTCTGTTATATAACCAATCAATAAACTAACTAAATAAACAAAACAATGAATCCAACTGAACCAACACATTATGGCAAGAAGCAAGGCAAAAGCATATTGTATCACTTATTCTTTATTGATTATATGTGCAAAGCAAGAATTGGACAGTAGGCTACTGTACAGTTTAGATTTACCCTCTATGAGGAGCTTCGACTCCTTCAACACCCTGTGTTATAGAAGCTACTGGAGAGAATGCTAAGGCTACAGTCAGCCATATTGGCATATAAAGTAAACAAGGATTAGATAATGTGTGTGTGTGTGTGTGTTTGTGTGTGTGTGTGTGCGAGAGAGAGAGAGAGAGAGAGAGAGAGAGAGAGAGAGAGAGAGAGAGAGAGAGAGAGAGAGAGAGAGAGAGTCAATGGGGTCAATTTCACATCTGATTTTACAGTGTGGGTAGTGGCAACCTCTCAGAAAAAGGTTATCAGTACATTCATTGCGATAATCAAGAAGAAGCTATAATTTTACAGTATTTTGATTGTTAATTGTCTCACAGGAATGCATTGTCAGTCATCAACATTATAATATTTGAGTCAATTTTATGTTTTAATGCCTGTGATATAAAAATATTCCGCTGGGCATAATTTCAATAGTAAATTTATAACATAATAAATCAAAGAAATGACCGCCATCATAAATGTTCACAGGAAGAAAATAAAAGAAAATTCATTCATTTCAACAAGGAAAGAGACAACTTTCTTATTAAGAAAAATACATCTTCCGTCGCAGGAAAAAAATTACAAAAGTAATAGCATTTGAAAACAGAACAAATACACAACAACAAAAACAAAAAAACATAAACATGTAACTGGTGTGGAAAGTGCCACTGACATTATTAGCAAAAGGCTCAGGTCCCCCCAAATACATCATAACATGATTGAATATTTGCATGTCTACTTTATATAAAAACACAATTGTAAAACACAGTATATTGACATAAGAAAGAAGGGGAAAAAAATGAAAGTTTCATCACAGTTATGTTTCTGTAGATTAAATGAACCAATGGCATGACTGGCACAGACAAATCAAGTAGATGCAGGACTGTCGCTCAACACTTACTAAGTATGTAAAAGATTTCAAAGAGAAAACATTCAATACTTCCACAGTCTCCAGTGATTTCACTGGAGCTGAGAACCGTCCTTCACTTTCTCCAATGTCACACTGGAGAACTGTACATTGTACATTTCAGGCTCCAATGTGAAGCCAACCTGCGCATTGAACAAAGTGAGTCAAGTATGGAGCTACTAAAGCTATCGAGTGGCCGGTGGGAGCAGTGTGCTCACCCATACACAGGTGTTGCCCATTGTCCATTGCCCATCATCAATGGCAAATGGCCCTTCATAATAATCCCAATGTGTTTAACTCAATGACGGTAGAAAAGAGTTACTGTTTTAAATGGGATATCTGTCAGTTTCTGTCACTGTCAATGGACAGGATCTCTTTTGAGATATCTTGTATTTTCATCCACCTCCTGTGTCTACCCATAGGGTACACCTCTACTGACATGGTACAGTTCTTCAAAACATTTCCGTAGGTTACTCATAAGCTCACAAGCATTATCTAATTAAACTTACACTGCAGCAAAATACTCATCCCATTAATAATATCATAGTCTGTATTCAAGTTGAGAAAGAGGTAAACTACGAAGGAGTCACACAGAAAGTAGACAGTATGTGTTGATGGAATGACGGTAAGGAACTGTAGACATTAAGGGAAAGACGACCCACAGTGTCAACATAGTGTTAGCCTATTTTGCTCACTGACTGCAACCTTAGTCCTACACGGTGCGTTTGCTATCATTCCGCTTGTATAGATAACACAGCTAGCAGGATTAGCGTCAGCAATAAAACACGCAGAAAGGGCATCTGGGTATTTTTCCACCAATGTTACCATTTCATCTGAACACCTGAACATCCTCGTATACGTAAATGCATAAACCTTACAATTTTGCATAAACATTTTACATGACCTATGGACAGACTGGTGTGAATGTTTCTGTGTGTCATCAATTAGCATTGAAGACTTAACAAGTGCATGGAATGTTTGGGATTATAACTTTGTAAACATTGCAAGGGTAGGCATGGGATGTTGGTTAGTACATACTGGACAGTGTCGCCAACATGGTCCATGCAGCTAATTTCATGGTGGAGCATCTCTCTTTTCGGGAAAGAGAGACATCGATGCTGGAATCAACCAAGCTCTCCTCTACAACACTGTTGAATGGTCCCTTTTATCAGAACAAAACACAGTGACTCTGCATGTCCCTTTAGACTCCCAGTTTCTTCTTCAGGTCGTAGTATGCGTCAAACCGCGCCATGGCATATTCCTGGAATAAGGGGAGGGAACAGAGATAGATGACTTGAGCTTGGCATGCAAAATTCTGGGCAAGAACAATATTGACAGATCAAAGTATGTAAATAAAGGCAAATGAATCTTGGCAGGTTAGGCATGGAGGAAAAGAGTGTTTAAGCCAAACCGCAGCAACACAGCTCTCTCTCTCTCTCTCTCTCTCTCTCTCTCTCTCTCTCTCTCTCTCTCTCTCTCTCTCTCTCTCTCTCTCTTTCTCTCTCTCTCTAACTCTCTCATCTTGACATGATATTCTGACCAGGCAAATATTTGTGTGGGGGCCACACAGCTGTGTCCGGGCACAAACACGAAAGCACCGATTAAGCACCTCAAACACTGCTTCTGTGGCCTCTCTCTCGAGTTTTTTTGTATCCAGTTTTTAGTGTACCATTGCTCTTTACATCATGTCTAGGTTCCCCTATGCTATGGACAGTGGTGCCTCTTACGCAACGTCTTTGAGCATATAACGTGGCAGGTCTAACTTACCATGTAGCCAAACTCAATAGTGGATATTCTGGCTTGGATGATAGCCCACAAGCCCCAGAAGAAGTGAGAGGCAAGAGCAAACCTGCAAACACACACACACACACACACACACACACACACACACACACACACACACACACACACACACACACACACACACACACACACACAGAAATGACATTACTTAACATAAAGCATATGAGCATAACCTAGAAAAACCCTTCTCCTCCGTAATGACCTTGCAGTTACAGTATGTGCATTTCAACACTCCTGGGTTGCTGCCAAGCTTTAGTCCTCCCCTCTGAGGCCCCTTACTGACTGTCTACAGGGGGGGGGGCTGCAATGGAGCTATTATTTAGTGTAGGCTTCTACTCCAAGAGCTTCTACTATACTTAGTACAGATCTAAGTCAATTCTGCATCAAAGGTTGTGAATCTAACCATGAGGAAATAATTCTAACACTCTCAGAGTTAAGCCAGAACTAAAGCCATATGTTCACTGGTACGGCAAAAGGTTTTACATTTGTGCCAAGTCTTAGTTTTTGCATTTGAGTGCCAATTAGCATTAGTGAACTGAAACAAACCTGCTAGCAAATTTGAATTCACTCGCTCAAGTTTATCTGGAGTGGAACTCATTGTGGTCCACTGCCAAATGACCAAAAACCCAGTAACTAATTACAACTGGCATAAGGGCGGGATTTGGACGATTGTTTGTCCTTCAATGAGCAATGAGAATTCAATGAGCATCTACATTTAAATAAAGATAACATTGCTGCATGTACCTACCTGTTTACTTCCACCACCATCTTCTCCTTCACTTTCAGCTGGTCAGCAGTGCTCAAGTTATCAAAGCCCTTGTCAAATTCAGACAGGTAGTGTCCATAGAAGTGCAGCTGTGGAGGAGAGTTCATAAAGCTGTTTAGTCTGATACTCTCCATTATGAAACCTGAGGCAAAAGAGAGAATCAAACCGATAAAATGTAACGTACCTGTTGAGCTTTGGTAGGGTAGTTCTTTGTTTGGACCTTGAAGAATGGAGCTTTGTCATGGTTGTAGTCATACATCCACTCACAGAAGTGGTTTCCAATGTCAAAGCCCCTGATAAAGAAGACAGAAAACCAATGAATATGTATTCCCTGGATTGACATCAGAGTCAAAATTATGACTACCGTTACACTTACATCTGTGGAAATGGGAGCTTTGAACTCCCCTAACCTCACCAACTCTCCTGCTTAGTACTCCATTGCAAAAATCTGGCAAAACTACAATCTTGTCTTCACCGAACCACAACTTTGGCCTTTGAGAAGTGAGACTAAATAAATCAGTAATGAGCTGGCAGAGGCTCAGAGCTGCTGCTTTCTCACTCCTCTGTTCTCTCTCTCTCTGTCTCTCTCTCTCTCTCTCTCTCTCTCTCTCTGTGAAGGGGGGGGGCATTTTTTGAAATGTGGAGCACAGCTGCTTTGGACAGAAGACAAAACACACACACACACACACACACACACACACACAAAATGTGTGTGTTTCTGAATGCCAAACGCCATTCTCGGCAGCAGCGGTGCTGCCTTTTCTCTGGAGCTTGGAATAGAGTGATGGGTACAAAATGCAGCCCAGTATCCTTGGCTTTAGAGGACATAGCAGAGCATCACTCCTATAAGCGGAGACTCCCTTAGACTGGAGGATGGGAAAGCAAACAGACTGAATCTCAATGTTTGGACCCGATTTAGATCTCTGTCACCTACTGTACAATAGCCCTTTTGGCAGCACCTCCTTTGGAACAGACAAAAAAAAAATCGAACAAAAGCAGCAAGCTTAGGAAACATAAGCGCTTAACTGGGGGAATGCCGTGGGCATCTAGTGACTAAACCTGGGTGAAATCCGATCACTCTGTAGGAAGCACGTGTGAGAACCTGAATGCTTTGCCCAGTGTTTTGACTGAGCCTAAACTGGCTGACTGCCAGGTCACTCAGCGTCCCCTATAAGAAGCTGGGCACAAAAGCATTCCACACTATGGGGAGAAAAACAGGCAGGTCTAGAGAGAGAGAGAGAGAGAGAGAGAGAGAGAGAGAGAGAGAGAGAGAGAGAGAGAGAGAGAGATGAAACTTGAAAGTGTGGATGATCAACTGTGGATGATCAAAGGCACTGGAACACTCTGCCTGACATCTGTGAGGAACATAATCTTTAACTACAGAATAGCAGAGAGCGAGGCAATGGGGATGGGGAATCTTTAAGGTCACGAAACCGATTCACAAAATGTTTGTGAATCAGTTAGTTACATAATGGCACTTAACCTCAAATAAAAAAAAATGGCTGAAGCAGTGATCAATCAAAGAGCTCATAAATGTCCAAAGAAAATTGCTCAACGACATTCAGAGCAGCACGCCTGGCAAAGCCTTGCCTATGAGGCAATCGAGTGAACCGGACTGGATTGAATTGAATGTCTGGCTTCCATCCACATTCTTGCTAATACTGCAAGAGAGGGAAAAAAGAAGGAAAAAAAATCCTGACAGCAGAGTAAAGGAAGCTTGGATGTCTTCCTAAAAAGAAGCTAGTGGGGGAGAGGCCTTTTTTAAGGGGCTACAGAAGAAAAGAGCCTTGCATGACCAAGGAGCTTCTGGAATTTTCTAATGTGCACTGAATAGGATGCTACCTCCTGTAAAAACGAAATGATTCTAGTCTTTCTTGTTACATGTGAGAGAGGAGGGGTAGCCCGTTTGTTCTCGAGGTATACTGAAATCTTCTCTATTCTCTATGGCAGGGGTGGCCAACCTGTGGCTCGAGAGCCGCATGCGGCTCTTTGCCCGGAGTCATGCGGCTCTTACATTCATGTCCAAGTTTGTGTTTGTGTGTGTGTGTGTGTGTTGTTTATGTGCGCGTTCACTTCCCTTACATTTAATACAGTGATTTTATTTTACAATTCATCTCACTGGCAGGTGTGTGTGTGTGTGTGTGTGTGTGTGTTGTTGTTGTTGTTGTTTCATGTGCCTGTATGCCGATGTGACTCCATGCTGTGACATAGTCAGATATGTGGCTCTTGGTCTCCGACTGGTTGGCCACCCCTGCTCTATGGCCTCTACTGTATCTTATTTTTTTTGCTACAAACCTGTAGTTGTAACTGCTGTACTCAAAGTCGATCAGCATGAGCTTCTGTCTGTCGGAGTCTTCACGGCCGTTCAGGAGCAAGATGTTCCCTGAAAGAGGAGCATTCAGTCAGGACACTGACCACTGGTATGTTGCATTCTGAAAGACACTCAATTCCTGTAAAACGCATGGACAAGACACAACATATTTGCAGAGCTTGCTCATACCTCCTTGGCAGTCGTTGTGACAAAAGACAACAGGCGAGTGAGTGGACTCCAACAGATTCCTGAAAACCACAGAAAAACCACAAGGCGAACCAGTCATACTTCAGTGAGAAGGAACATTATGCATTTATGACAATTGTAGTAAACCAATGTATATAATGAAAATTGTGACATGTGAATGTAATCTCATTCATGCGAATGTAATCTCATATGACAGAATATGTACATTTAAACACATTTGGGATAATGAATAAATAAAAAGCCACTTTTAACATGATTCAGGTTGTAAAAACTGTTAATGTTAAGTGAATATGAGCTTACTTTAAAGTCTCCATCTCCTGAGGCAGGTTGTAGCTCATCAGTCGTGTGAATTTACGGATGTGGGACTCTCTGGTGAAGGTTAGACTAAGCACCTGGTTCATGTACCTGTAGATAGGGAGACAAGTAAACACAATAAGCACAATAAAGCTTCAACTTTGAGGCTTTCAACTTAGATATTCTTGTTGTAAATGCAAACAAATGATCAGTTGAGATGAGTTTGTGCTTTAACAAATAGCTGAATACACCTGTATTCTGAATATGGCCACATTATGGCATGTTTGAGATCATAGGTGAGTCTAGTGAAGGCCATCCTATCATTGGGATTCCTGGTACTCTGTAGATAAGCTGGTATCTTGCTCTGCTACGTGGCATTTTATTTAGGCTAATGTGGGCGAAGGACAATACTCCATCCCACAGACTAGCATGTGGGCAAGAAGATCTTTGGTGGGAATCAAACCCTTGTTGAACCCAGATGCTTTCAATTACAGGGAAGTTTCACAGAGCTAAGAGAGGTGGGTTACTATGACAACTCCCAGTTGATCTTTCACAGCTGTAACTAGAACAAGATAGGGATAATAGCTGCCTAGGTATTATAGAGAACTAATCGACAAGTTAACACTTGCATAGAAGTCCACGATGTGAAGCAAAGTGGACTTGCCCCCATCAAAACAAAGGGAGCAACGATGAATGTTGCTATACTAGTTTCTTTGGCTACAACTTGTAAACAGTTGATTCCATTGTTGCTCGGCATTGTGTAATTCAACCCTTGTGTAAAGTTATGGTTACCATTCAAAAGTGTTGATATGAAACAGTGACAAAACTTTTTCACCAAATCTACATCATAGGCTCCCACTATCAAAGGATAGTACACCCCATCAGCTGATCAGAAAACAGTATTTTATTACTCTGGGTGATAACTAAAATTCATGCCATATCTCCAAATGCAACATTTGTTTGAGGTTGGGAATATGAGACAAGGTACACATCCCACTTAAGGTGTGCCCAAAAGCAGCAGCAAACAGAAAGAAATGTCAGCATAATTTGCATACACCATGACGGATTATATCATTATATCATTTTATCTGTATCATGTATCTACCATTCAGGATTTCTGCAGAAATGAATTTCCATGTGAAAGACGAGATTATTTGTATTGAGTGACATCATAGGTCTAAATACCCACACCCTGCATATGACCCACATTCATTTTTTTCCGTAGTTACCAAGAGAAGATCAGGGACTTTCCAGTGAATAATGGCGACTTGTGCCTTAAATACATGTGATGTACTTTATTGTCCAGGGGGCTAACTCACTTGTCCATAGTGCCGAACAACCACTTGGGCTCCTTGTTGAACGGCATTCTCATTCCGTGGAACTTGGCAACCTTTTCAGCGATCTCAGCAGATATGCTTGGGATACTCAGCTCTTCTGTGTCAAGCTTTCGACTCTGTAAATAAAGGCCAATGCCAAAATG
Source organism: Sardinella longiceps (assembly GCA_027497455.2). NCBI lineage: Eukaryota > Metazoa > Chordata > Actinopteri > Clupeiformes > Clupeidae > Sardinella > Sardinella longiceps. The sequence goes on from JAODXP020000017.1 coordinate 3,200,260, forward strand.
TCAATGCCAATGTTTATTGAGAAACCACTCCAACTGGCAACCGCACAAATGCTGCTGGGAAATGGCACTAAATTTGCCAGAACAGTAGAGGTGTCACAGCTAATGCGTTTTACATGTTGATTCATAGGATTATTTCATAATAAATTAGTTCTGACTAGATGACTAGTTGTTATGAACCAGTTCAATGCTCCATTACTTGTACATTGCTTACATTGGTCGTCCTAGGAGCTGCCAGTGGGTGTTTCTTGTTATTATACATCAACACAGTTATATGAAACAACTTAGGCTACATATCAGTGTTGGGCAGGTCTCTTAAATTATACAGTTCACCCACATGTAGGAAAGCATAGCCAGTTTAGCTTTAGCTATTTTTTCCATGAATGACTGACAGTTCCCAAAAGCAACTATTGATGATAACCAGCTCTAGTAGATGACCCCCCCCCCCAGCAGATAGTCTCAATCTCAAAGAGATACTTTACACCTACAGCTACATTTCTGTTTACACTCAAATATTAATTTCTTTACTTTAGTCAAAGAGAAAAGTTTGTGGGGATTATGAAAAAATATCTGGCATGTTTTCAATAGGATTTGTCACATGTTAAGCCACACCCTGTCAGTGAATTAGCTAAAACAAACAAAAAAATATATTAAATTGAAATAGATGAGTTTGATCTTATTTTAAGGGGGAAAATTATATTGAATGTACTATTTCGTGGTACAAAGAACTAACACTAACCCTAGTGGGGTGCAAAGTAGTGGGAGCCTGAGCATGAGTTGGCATTAAATCTAGCTGAGCAACACTAAGAGAGGATAGGACAGGCTGCCCTCCATTGATGCTCATTTGGTATGCATGAAAGGCATGACTGCAGGAACTTATGTAATGTTTTGTCTGTGCCTAGCTTTGGCATTATCATGCAAAGAAAACTAACCCCTAATGGAATCATTATTTCATTAATACAAATGGACATGCACCTCTCTATCTCTTTCTCACACACACACTCTCTCTCGCTCTCTCTCTCTCTCTCTCTCACTCACTCTCTCTCACACACACACACACACACACACACACACACACACACACACACACACACACACACACACAAATACGCAGGCTTTCAGTGAGAGTGCTAATCAATAGTTTTCACACTGGTGAACTCACAGGGACGAATTGCTCCAGTCTCCCCTGGGGAAAGATGCCGTAGAGTTTGGGCCCCAGCTCACGCTCAGCCAGAATGGCAAACATCACGCTCTCCAGGACCATGGCCTCGGCACCCTAGTGGAAGACAGAGCACAGAGAGTCAGTCAATGCACACACATACTCGTGGAAGACAGAGCAGGGAGACAGAGAGTCAGTCAATGCACAAACACTCTCACACACATAAATTCCCCCATGGTTTTGTGGTGATCCACAGGGCTCCTCTCCATACACCCCCACCACCCCTTCCCTGTGGAGACACTTCAGTGAGGGTCATTCTTCCATTACCCCCTGTCCACTCTTGTCCGAATGTAATCTGTGAATCTTTGTTATAATGGGTGAATGTTGTGTGTGTGTGTGAGAGAGAGAGGAGAGAGAAGGAAGAGGCTGATTGGGGATGCTTTCACAGCGCTTGCTTGGGCAACGCTATGGCCGAACTGTGGCCGATTGTTAGCTGCGGTCCTCTGCCCTTGTCGCTCCCCGCAGGAGGTCAGTGGGACAGCATGAGTCTCCACATGCGAATGAGCTCAACCAATCATCCAACTTCTCTGGTCAACAACAAAACACAGATACTGTACGCATGGAGCCTTGACCCAAGAAAACTCATGATTTCCTTTTTTTTATTCCGCCTTCAAAAAGGACCCCTGCGTGTGTTTTTACTGGAATTAGATGAAAGTTACCACTGAGCCATGAAGTGGGAATAATAGAAAAGAAAAAAAAATCAACACAATGTGAAGGCCCAAAATTCTAAGCATTCTCGTCTCAGTGCAATGGAAGATTACCTCTTTCACTGGATTGGGTCACGTCATTGCCATACTATGTGGCAAAGCTGGCATGGTGGAGCTCTCTCAGAGAAAGAGGAGAGACACAAGAAACAAGGGAGGCAATTGTGCTGAGAGGGGAGGGCTATGCCAGCAACTCCAGTCATGAATTGAAGCAGGCTAAGCAGAAAAGACACCAGCGCTTTGCTACGGGTGGTGAAAATAACGGCAGAAAAGAAGATGAGCTCATAGCTCCTGAGCTGTTAAATGGGGTGATAGAAATTGAAGAATAGGACTGAAATGGTTGAAAAGTCTTGGGTACTATTTTCAGCTGCTAAATCAACTGGTTTCTGTGACTGATGAATGTACTGGAACATACATGTTGTCACTAGATGAGATTGAGATACTGTGAAGGCATCATAGACATGTTCAATGCCATGTCTCCTGTCTCCTAATAGTCTCCTAACCCAGAAAAGAAACCTAAATTAGTAGCAGTCTTAGTCTTCCAAAATTAGCAATCCAGTTCCATTTCCAAACACAATGACCTAGTTGTTCACCTATTTGTTTTTAGTAATCAAAAAAAAAAAAAAAAAAAAATACAAAACAGTAGTTTTGTTCACGATTGAGACAATCCTATGTGCTAAGAAATGCTGCCTCAGCCTTGACGGACTAGACATATAGTCTAATGTAATATCCTCTGCAGGCACTATAACCTGCTCAGCCTGTAAGCTCCATTAGGGGAGGTCTCATTCTGACACACATTTTAAACATATGGATTGGGTTGTGTGGCAAAGCAAGGGGGAGAGGAGGAGGAGGAGGCTGCACAGGCCAAAATGGCTGCCACAGCAGAGATCACATATGTGAGTGGAGATGATATCTGTGCATACAGTATGCCTTGCCAATGGCATTCCAACCTCCACTACAGTAACCTCCGGTTGAAAGAATTTCAACACCTTCTGGCAAATAAATCTTTACGGGAATTGCAGCAATGTCTGGTAAATCATTTACCATAATCACACTTCCAAAACTGTTACTTTTTTTATTGGCCAAAACTCACGTTGAGGTTAGTTCAAACGGATTCCGCTCTCTTCATCAGCTTCCTATGACCTCGGTGACGGTGAAATCTAGGTCACATGCCACTTCCTTTTGTTTCGATACCCTTGCATTCATTTGGGTACATGTGATGAGCACAAACATGGCCCCACGGTGAGTGCTGTGGCCAATCGTCAACAAGAGTGCACCGCGTCGGTCGTCTATGCATCCTGTCAACATCCTGTAGGACACTGCTGCAGAATGCTGTGACTGCTGGACTGACAGGGACATGCTGGCCAACCTCACAGGCATGGAAGGAAATTACACTTCCGCAATAACATATCAGCCAGAGAGGAAAAGTGGCCTGCCAAGGGGGAAATGCTTTCATACTAAATAACACTTTTTTTTTCTTTCTTTTACAAAACAGAGACAGAAGTGTGGGGCTTAACTGGATAATTTATGGCTGAGTTGAGTATTCAGGAGCACCACTGCCGAGGGCATCTTTTCTGGTGGCTTTTAGATACAAACACATGTTGAAATTTAAACTAGAAATGAGAGGAAAAGAACAGAAGTGAAGTGAAATGAAGAGAAGAAAAGAGAAGCTGAAATGTACCAGACACTGTTACAGGAAGGAAAATGGCAGCTAGGTGTACAGTAATACTGAGTGGGCCCACCAAGAGCACCTGCTCTGGCTCTCACAACCAACCCTAACCCCCGCCCTCCCCCACATTAGTGGTGGCGACTCTATCAGGCAGCTGCTGGGTTTTTTCCACCTATGAGCCCATTACAGCTGCAGACAGATAAAGAGAAACCAGGCCAAAGAAACCATGTGATGAGAAAGACCAGTTAGCAGTGGATTGGCTGGGTGAAGGAGTACAACAGACAAAAAGACAGACACATACAGACAGTACACAGAGGAGGGCTGTGGTGGGCAGATACTGTATGTAAGGCAGCCAGGTAGTGGCTCTGCAGACAATGAGGGCACAGCTAGAATAAGCTCTTAATAGGATTCTTGTCTACGAATGCTGCATATGCACTGAGATGAACTGGAGCTAATGGTATTGCTGCTGCTAAGAGGACAAATGTGCAAATGGTTAGTGGCATGATAGCATGCAGGAAAATTATTCATAACCATGGGATTTTAATACCCATAAACACCTTTCTCCCACTGATATAAAAAATTAGCTAAAAAGAAAGAAAAGTGAGGGCCCTATTTGCACACACTACATCAGTCGAAGGAGGGCTTATCCGACTTCTGCTTGTGCATATTCATGAGGGTCATATGGGGAAGTAACCCACTTACCTGATAAACCCACTCTCCAGCACTCTGTTCGAGATTTACATGGGACTCTTTCTGACAAAGTGTTAGCCTTTCTTAATCATATCAGGGCTTGGATGAAACGAAATGATCTGTCTAGTATCTACAGTACTGTCTACTGAAACATGTTGTTGCTGTTACTACAGGCACTGTGTATTTAAGAACGCACAACTTTTTGCATAGTCATTACTCTTTACCTATAATAACTGACTATCTCCTTATACAAATAAAAAAATGAACGTGTTCAAAATGCTCAGTATACTAATATACTGTTAGCATAGAACTCTAGACAAACTCTAGTGGTAGCAAATTGGATTTGCTCAGCGAGTGCTGTGCGTCTAGCTATGAGTCAAAGGTTGTACTCAGACATCGGTGGTGTCTATCCAATCACAACGCTCTGGGTTATATTCAGTTGTGCTGATTGGTTGTAGCCATCATACCCGTGGGTCTATCAGTCATGGTCAGACTATACATTTTATGTTATAGTCTGGCTTGTCAGGCTAACAAACTGTATGCCTTCATTTATCCATGGTCATTCTGTACATGAGAAACACAGTAGGCTACAGTATATGATATGATGTCTGAATGAATTTCACTAAGGCAATCATCAATGCACATACATAATTACAGGAGGCCAGACCATCAGTATTTTATGCAAATTTAAACAAATGTCGATTTACTCATCATTAACAGTCATACATTGTGCATTTCCATAAACCTTACATAACATTAAAGGAAGCAAAAACCATAAGGCAAACAACCGCACATTCATTCTAATAAGTCAGACTTGAACAGAAAACCAAATGTTGTGTGCCAAGAGCCATGCTGATACAATCAATGAATTATCATATCAAATGTAGGGGTGTTTGATAAAAAGGAACGGTGGTGAAAGTGCAGCACGGTTAATTGCACTATGATGAGGATATGTAAAACAGCGAGGGTCACATGATCCTTCATCCTCATGCCGCCAGCATGCTTTTTTTTTTTTTAATGTGTATGTTCATGCATCAACAAACAGCAGCATGAGTGTTTAGCAAACACAACATTTGTTGCTCGATGAGGCCTGGGCCATGGTCACAGGTGGCATCATGGGACGCACAAAAGTACACAGCCGAAGGCAAGACTCATTTGGAACACTGTCAAGATAGTCGTCTTGCAAGCCTTTCCAGTTTAAAATTTAAAGTGAGTTAAACAAATATTGGGTTTACTAAAGAAGCACACTACCCATCTACCAAAGAGGAGCCTCAACGTGAAGAAACTGATGTCTGTGCAAAAAGTTGAGGGCAAATTCCTTGTTTTTTTTCTTCGTCTATTAGTTACTTACTTGAAAGTGATTTTCTTTGTTTGACTCTCTGGGCTCCCCTTTATTACAGGACATCTAGCAACGAAAGAAAAAAAAAAAAACACTAACCATGAGTACATAAGTCTTTGCATCATTACCCAAGCTAACTCCACAGTTTGTGGAAGGAAAAAAAGGTTTGAAAGTACCATACAGCAATTGTTGAAAGAGGGAAAAAATATCATATAGTTTATTTTTATCTTGTCCCAGAAAAGGGGAAAGAGAGGTCATAGTTACATCTGTTGCTTTTTTTAAAAAAAGAAAGAAAGAAAAAAAAAAACCTTAATAGCTTTGTGTAATGACACCAACACGTCATGCGAATGGAAAAAAAAAACATTAAATGCCATTAGACATCAAATAAGCCATTTATAATTCCACTGTTGGTGTGTACAGATTTTTATTGGAGAATTTATGAGAGCCATTACGAAAGTCATGTTCCATTTGATATATTTGGAAACCGTTTTTAATCATGTTCACGGTGCATTACAATCCATTAGCTACCAATTTATAAATAAACTTTTGCAGCCGTAATGTCAGACTTGGTAACCAAGGTAAAGAAAGAATTCTTAGTGCTTGTCCGCTCTCACAAAGGAGTAAGCAGTACCAGAATCAAAGACATTTCTGCATCTTACTTCACGCTTGTCTAATAAGGCATGCAAGTCTTGTATTGCTCTTGTCCTACATTATTATTTTCGCTTGCCAAAGATTCTTTCATCATAGGTCTATCATCACTCAAATCAGAGGTAATAGCCTACCTCATCAACCATGCCACACATTTACTGAACCCACAGTTTAAAGCAGGCCAACAAAATGTATTGGGTACTACTTTAACCAACATAGGAATGTTGTATGATAAGACTCGCACTAATCAACTTGATCTGGTGCATACATAAGCACCCTAGTGAAGTATAATAAGAGAAGCTGCGGTGAAAATACCCCGCAAGTATCTCAGCGTAAACGTATTGTGTGTACTGAACGTACTAGGAGGCTAACTCTCAGTGCCTGGTGGCATTGTGACCATCCCTGAGATTTGAACACATTGCTGCAGCTTTCAGTGATCTCATACTGTACCGTGTTTGGTATGGCGGAATCACCTGGAAACAAGAGTGCTCAAGGCACGCTCCTTTCGGTAAGCCTACGGCAAAGAACACACGCATGTACAGCCATGGTGGAATATCACCCGGAATATCACGGGCTGTGGCTCTGTCAAAAGCCACAGCCACCCTTTCTCTCTCTCTCTCTCTCTCTCTCTCTCTCACAAACACACACACACACACACACACACACAAGCTCTCCCTCGCACACATACACACACACACACGCACACACACACACACACCTATGCAGTCTGCTCCTGGCAACTAATGCCTCCATGGTTAATTAAACAAATAATGTCTTCCTTTCAAAGCTGATCTGTTTCTCTTTTCTTGGGAAACATCAGTTATGGGCCTATCACAGAATCATTTCAGGGCAATGCCACACATATACACAACATTCATCATTCAGCTGGATAAACAATATGGTTTGGGGTAGTGCATTTTGTGCTTATAGCTTGGGTGCTAGCCTGAAGGGATTCCACATTTTTTTTTGTATTGCCCAATATGTTACAGGTTATAAGTAATGATTAACTCACATTGGACAGTTGTGGGTTTTAGAATTTTACTCAGAATATAACAAGACAGACAATACTTAGAATTCAATGGCTGACTGCCTGCAATACCCACCAAAATGAAAACTTTAATTCAATTTTATATTGTGAAAGACACTGTCCAAAGCAGGTTGAATGATCAAAACCCATCTGAAAAACCTGTAAAGTGTTGCATTCAAGGTCGACACCTCCTTGAGTTTTGATGGATGATACCAGGTTATTGGAGCCCTTCAGCATTGAGTGGAACTGGGAACACATTGAAAATGAAAGACAACATCTCTGCCCTCCCTTAAATGCTATTCCCACCCTGCTCAGTATCACAGATGCACAAACCACAGTGTTTTTCAAGAAGTCAATAGACATTACCTACTGGCACAGAGAAATGCGTGTTGTCATGAAAACCAACCTGTAGAATGGCTCCATATATGCGTAAAAGGACGTTCCTGGGCTCGTCGCCGACTCTAGAGATGTGCTCAGGCAAGGCGCAGAGGAAAAGCATATTACTGAGGCCGCCCCTGCACATAAGACACAGAACCAGCTCCATAAGTGCAATGAACATGCAAGCGTGCGCTTTCATCCAGGAAATACGTATCAGTTAATACAATCTTGTGATTTAGGCTTTTTAGGTTATTCCGTTTAATCAGACTAGTCATATCACTTAGTCCTATCGATTTCACCACCAGAATGTTCAGTAAGTTTGAACATTTGGGAACATTATTATAGGGTAATAATACAATAACAGGCATATATGCCTATATAGCGAGAAATTGTCTACGAGAGTAACCAGTTTAAAGAATAAACGTCGATAGCCCAATGGGGGTGTAGGCCTAAATTTAAAACAGATTTCTTACATTAAGGAATACATAGCTCTAACAGTAGCCAGGTAAACCGTTAGGGCAGGCTACAATGGTGGGTTTAACGGAGCTAGGGTAGGCCTTACGATATAACAGGTCTGAAATTGAGATCGCATCCTACCTGATTATGGTGATCTTGAATTCATCTTCGCTCAAAGATTTCCATGCTCCGTGGAGAAATTCTTTACACCACAAATACGCCTTATGCTTTGTCTGTTGATCAGGCTCATCTGCCCGAATGATATCTTGGCAGTCATTCTCGGTATTTGGCTGGACTTCAAGTGAATTTTCTGTTACTAATAAGCCCAATGACATCGAAGGAGAAGAAGAAACCCCATTAATGAACTTGGTCTTCATTTTCACAGTCAAAATTAAACCCTTGCCTGCTGTAAAATGTTCCAAATGGACTGAGTGACAACAATAGGCTGCAATAATCTAAATCGTGAAGGCTACAGGGAAACGTCTTATTTATCTTAAACTGTTGGAAAAACGATGAAACAACGTATCAAGGCGAAAGAAACTGCTCAATGTAACACAGCGAGACTGAATGAATCAACTAACTGTAACATATGTTGCAAGGGCTTTTACAATATTGTTGAAATGGAGGTGTTTACTGCAACGTCACACGACCACGCCCGTAATCGTCTTTCATTGGAAGACGTAGGCACGTCCCTCCAGGATTCAAACCAATCAGTTCTCGGGACATAAGTTTGAGGGTTTAACCATTGACATGAGTTGTGATTCCACTATTATTTTTTCCCCTACCATATTATCTTTGTGTGGTTTAATATTTCTGCGTAGGCCTATACATATTGAACATTTTGAGTGGACAGTGCTTGGCTTGTAGCCTAAGGAGAGACAGTATAGACCGTAGATTGCCCCTTTCACAGTTAGTCAACCAATGATTGTACAGTCACCGAAATCAACAATGCCAAAAGTCCCCTGCTTGACCCAACAGCTCAGCTCAGCTATGTCTCATGGGGGTCAGCTGCAAGAGGTCATGTGGGCATATGATTCATGCTATTACACATACCTAACTGTGATTACATCACGACTTCCTGCGTAGGAAAACAAAAATATCCCTACTGCATATGTGCCCAGAGGAAGGTGATTGATCAGGTCATGTGGTCACGGAACTGATAGGGTAACTGATTAATTGGACTCCAGGCAACTTTTCGCAGTAAAGCTACACTTGTGACCTACAAACAAAACAAAACCTTCCAAATATTTTCGAGTCTTATTGCCTCTACTGAAACATGCCAATGATGTCTAACAAAAAGAAAAATGTCTAACAAAATCAAAAGACTGAATGTCAGGCTATTTTATTTTGAGGTGGTTTCCTACCCCCATCTGTAACTCTATGGCAGAGGTGGGCAATTATTTTGGCCGAAGGGCCACATTGGATTTTAGATTTAGGCTAATGGGCCGGGTGTTAACAGTCAATTGGCAAGTCTGAAATCAATCGCCCTACTTTCTTCAGAAGACATGTTAACATGCAGGTTTAAAAGGGTGGGATTTGTATTTCATGAATACAACAAATTTGATAGATTTGTCCTATAATGTAATTAACATTGGATAAATGAGAAATAATTTTATTTTGGGAAGGCTCCAAGGACCAGATTAAATAGCTCAACGGGCCACATGTGGCCCTCGGGCCTTAGTTTGCCCAGGTATGCTATATGGCATATCCTGGGTTAACTTCAGCATTTATCCTATGACTAAATGTCATCCAAATCAATTTAGAGATGGAACCAAAACAAATTGTCCGACAAAAAAAGATACCTTAAAAAGCGGGTAAAAAGTTGTGTGGTGTTCCTTTAACTGGGATGTCTTCAGATTACCATTAGTGTCATACAATCATCTATGATTAAATCATTTGACCACACGTTCCAGTTTCTTCTATGGCCATCTCACAAGTAGGGTCCAGAGTGCATATCGTGAATGGGGTTCATTGTTTTGGTGACGGCCACATTTTCGCAACTGGAAAGTGGCAAATTACTCTTGATTTTTTTTTAATACAATTACTAAGCATATCTAGACAATCGGTGGAGATTTTTGGACTTTGTCATCTTAAGATTGACGTGTTCAAATTTGACAAGATAAGATCATCCCAAGGTCCAAAACTCTTTGGCAACACTGAAGAATCGAATAGTTTAGGCTTCCAGTTTAACGTAGAAAGCAATTTCTCGCATGGATAAGTCAGCACATTTTGGACACACACAAAATCAGTAACTGTGTTGACAAAACTCTGAAAACATCAAATGAATGATGGCTTCATTTAAGCCACCACACAGAACAGAAAAATGAAATGACTTGACATTCTTGAAAATGAATTTTATGTCTTCAAGTATTCAAACAGTTAAATAAAAAGAGTTCTCAAGATGTACATAGTGAAGAATATACCCACAAATGTATGAATACATGATCCCATAATCCTGAAAAGATGTGCTACAAAATAATCAAATACTTACAAGACATAATTTTAACAAACAAAAAAACAAAAACAAAAACAAAAAAAAAAACAAATGCAGAGGGCTAACCTAAAGGTGCAGGGACAGTAGACTTGAGACAGCATACAGTGTAAAACCAACAAACCCCAAGGGAGAGAACATAAGGAGAGCAATAGCTGCAGTTTCCTGCTCTGTTGATGAGAGGGGGGAACAAAAAGAAAGTACAATAATATGTGTTTTATTTAAAAGTCCCTTAATGTTTTCAGCAGTGCACAGCATGCACACTACAGTCAAGACAATAGCATCCAGACACAAACTGGTGGTTGACTCCTGAATAGGATAAATCAAGTTTCTAAGGATCATTTTTTTTTTGTTTGTTTGTTTGCTTGTTTTTTGTTATGTGACTGACTTCAATTGAACTAATCAAGATGACTGCTGGTTGCAAACATTGACTTGCATAATGTATGTATGTGAGGTCATTTTGATGCAATGCACTGATTTACACTGAATAATTAAGGAAGAAAAAGAAAACATGAACATGTTATCAAGGCCATTGGTCTTGCAAATCAATATTTTTTTCAGGGGCTGGGGCCACACAGTTCCTTGTGTTGAACATAGCACAGATGTCTTCACACAATTACAAGAAAATTAGCACCTTTAACACTATGATCTGCTCAGCTCAACCAGCTTCAAAAGTCTGCTACCGAGCATATTGGCCTATCGTAGGTTACCATCTAAGCCATGTTTAACAAGGCTTCTTGTGTCCACCAAGATGTTCCGTAAACTATATGCATGTTGCCTTTTTCCCCTACAGCTTCTTTTGCCACTTCATCGATATACTAATATGTACATGTAGACACAGCCACAAAATCCTTGGATCAATGATTAGTTTTGGGGTGAATTCATGCATGTGTCTGTTGAAAAGTCTCTTGGTGTATGAATGTGAGTATTTCTCAACCATGACTGCAAACCCCATGGAAAAGAAGTCAGGGCATTTGATAAGAATTGCACATGATAAAGCTTAATGAACGCTAACAAAATTATCTGCACATTATCAGACATGAATACATATCTGTACACTTTCTACAATATTTATAATTCATGGTTAAGAACCAATCGAGAAGTGCCATTACTACGATTCATTTGTGTCAATTACAATTACAGTTTTGATTTTTCTCATTGAATTTTTTTTTGTGTTTGTTTTCACAAGCCCACTTCAACAACATGATTCAAATAAACAAATACATGATTGAAACAATAGTTTCATACTCCAGCGACGAGTCCCCCATAAAACACAACCCATATCAGCTTATGCATTGAGTCTGAGAGACTGATCTTCTCTCCGTCGGGAGGAAATGTCAATGTCTATCGAGTCCTTGCCCACGATGAGCCGCAGGCGTTTCGCTGGTGGGAGAGGAATGAAGTCATCCTCAAATTCTTCGTTGTCAAAATAGTCCTCCTCTTCCTCATCCTCTTCATCCTCATCGTCATCTTCTTCCTCTGATGACAGCGAGTCCTCCTCAATGCCTGCTGTGCTATGGCTGCCCGGCTGGTGTTCCAGCACCTCGCCTGCCTCTCGCTTGACTATACCTGTGAAGTGGACGTCGTCAGCGTACGCCCGGGGCAGTGGCCCTCTGCCGGCCTTCTCACGCTTCAGCTGGATCTTTAACTTGGTGGCGCTGCTGTGGCCAGAGTGGCCGTAGCCATTGTTAAGTTTGGATGAGGCATATCCACCACCACCACCACCACCCCCTCCTACTCCACCTGCTCCTCCACTTCCACTACACTCTTTTTCATGGTCCTGGCTGAACTTAATGCTTATTTTAGATGAAGAGGACCCTCCACCCCCTCCACTGCAGGTCCCGTGGGTCTCTACCTCCCCCGGCTCGGCCTTACTGCTGCTGCTGTCCCTTCTCCTGCGTAGCGTCAGCTTGGGGATGCCCGTGCTGTTCTCCAAGATCAGCTGAGCATCGTAGCGTGTGATTCGCCGCTTCTTCTTCCCCTTGCCTCGCCGCAAGAGCTTCCCACCTTTGCTGCCATTCCTCTGCTGCTGCTGCTGTTGTTGTTGTTGTTGCTGGTTTGAGTTCTGGTTCTGGTGCCTGCCTGGGAGACCCAGCAGAACCTTCCCGCAATCAGCCACGTCGGCGTGGTGCAGGTCCGTCACGCCGTCCTGGAGGAAGGGCTCGCCGTACGGCCCGCCGTTCTCCTCCAGTTTTGGCGTCCTCCTGCGGCGCGGGCATGTGCCCTTGCGTGGGCAGTGGGCCTCCAGACTGGGCATGTTGGCCTGCTGGGGGCCAGGTGTGCCCGTCTGGTCCTCCTCTGCTGCCTCCGACTTAGAAACTACCCTGCCCTGCGATGAGCTCTGGCTGGGGGAGGAATCATGTCCATAAAAGCCTCCGCCATTGCCAGCAGTCCCCTCAGAGCTAATGGAGGTCCTGGTTGACCTTCGAGTCCTGTATGACAAGGGCAAATGGTCCTTGCGAGCTCGAGTGCCTTTTGGCGTGATCTGATTGTTGTTTTCCTTTGCTGCCTTCCTAGTGGAGCTGCCTTTGATGCCCAGTGCCTGTGCTGAACCCCTACGTGTTAAGTCCCTCTTGGGGGTGTCCTTGTGGCTGACGGCAGCTGCACGACCTGCGGACTTTGCCGCTGGCCCTCGAGAATGTGTCCTTAATTTAAGCAAAGGCGTCTTGGCGGGCTTTGATATTAGTCTCTTTGGTAAACTGGAGCTGTCAGGGGAACGTTGTTTGGAGGATGAGGTAGGTGTTGGAGTGCTGAACAAGGATTGCCTTGTTGACTTTTTAACACTAGGCTGGGATGTCCTCTTCCTTAAAGCTAAACATGGGAAAGTGAAGAGACAAACCAAGTCAGAAATGGCAAGTTGACAAACATGGCTAGAATTACTTTATTGTCTCTTCCCTGTGCACCATCAATCCACAATGCAGACAATACAAACACACACACACACACACACACACACACACAGTGAATTCTTACATGGGTGCGAATTCGGCGTTTCCTGAGAATCTGTGTCCACACTGGGGTGTGCTGATTGGCCATCGGAGCTCCTGTTACCCTCCTCCATCTTCTTTAGCCTGTTGAGTCGCTTATCCGTTTCCCTCAGGCCGTACTTGCTGTTGATAACAGGAGCTTCCACTGGTAGCCCCGGTTTGGTTTTGAATGCCCCTGTGCCACGCCTGTTATGCAAACATACATTTTCTACATAAATATACACTTCCTACTGTTCAAGATATAATATTTGGTTTTGGTTTTACATCCCTTTCAAGGCAAATCATTAACTTAAATGTTGGGACAAAACATTAAACATTAAAAGTTTATACCGTTCACAAGTGTAGCATTCACAGAATTCGTTGTTTTCCCCAAAGAATCCATCTCCATAGTAACAAGAGATCTCTTCTCCCGGTTCGATATCCCTTAAAACCTTAACGCAGGCAGTGGCACGACCTGTTGACACAAACTGTCACAGAAACAGACCCGTTGAATATTCTATTAATTGTGAAATGTCAGATTGTTCTTTTCAATACTCATCATAACTTATCATTGACACTTCCTGTCCAAAATCCATACGGTAACCCATGCGGTTTGAGCCAGTCATCTTATCTTTCGATCAAAATTATGTTGTTGCAGCACATTTTGTAAAAACAATACATTGAGTGCCAAAAGTCCAAAAATATTCTCATCTCTTTGAGTTATAACATTTCATATGAATGAACCAATAAGATATTGCAAGGGTTATTACAAGGGACAGGAATTTATGTCTTTTTGTACAGGCAATGCAATATGCTACAAAGATATTTAAAGATTTCTGAATAGTTGTGGAGAAGTTACAATTACATTAATCCATTTAGTTTGGGCGTTACATACAGGAAAAAAGAAAAAAAGATAACAGGAGATGTCCGGTTCGTCCAGCAGTACAGAATGTGGATGATACTACCTAAATAAGCACTTGCATTTTGAATACATTAGTTATTACTTACAGTATATACCAATTCAGCAAGCAGTTTTTCTACCCACATTTCTATAAAGTATTGTTAAATTATTAGTTGAAGCAACACTCACCTTGCAGTTTGGCCTACAATCTGAAAAGAAAGTGAAGAAATAAATATGAACATTTTCTATAACCTACTGAGGATTTTACTTCCTTCAATCATGGAAAATATTGTATTGAAACTTGTAAGTTTGGTAGTGTGCAATATATTTGTTTAAATTGTAAGGAAGCCATAAATTACATGGATCATCATATTTCATATTTCCACATACACAAGCCACCATAATAACATAATAATAAACTGGTGTATTTATATTTATTTAGTTAGTTTTTTTTCTAATGGCATCTCCTGAATCAGACCCTTGGTCAACTTATTGCCGTAGCAGCTAATGTTTCAATCAATATTTCTGACTGTCAACTTGCTGTGTGAGAGCTGGAGAATCACACACCATGGTTGATGAAGGCTGCTGGTCCCAGCCAGAGCTGTGCGCAGTTCTTTCTTGTGGAGTACATGACGCTGAAATCATTTTCCCCGTGCCGAAGCAGCATCCTCTCCTCAGCTGCAGTCAATTCAGCGATGCAGCCCACCAGGTATTCAATCTTATCATTCCTCTTCCTGCATGAAGACAGAAGTGACTGCATTAAGAGATGCCTGGATAACTGACGCTTGTGCAATTTAATTTTATATTACCGGTATTCTTTATGTGGAATTTCAAAGATTAGTGGCTAGAAAATGAGAACACCATACCCTCCATGCAATAGTTATGGGTAGAACAGTCATACATAAGTGACTTGTAATGACAATGTTAGTGTGCATCAGTGTGCATCTATTTGCATGTTAATATGCAGCCTGTCAATAATGAAATGACAAAAGTATTTCTCTTCCCCTAAGACCCTTATTACAGGCTGGCTTTACAAAGAGGTAATCCAAATCGCAAAACAAAACAAAAGAAATAACTGGTGCATTACCATTCCTTTGTTGCTACAATTTTGGCTCCATTTTGCTCTGAAGAGTACCGGTTGCATGACAAGATTTCAAACCCACTGTCTGTGGCAAACATGCGCAGATATACATGTACCTGTTCCAAGTAAAAGAAGGACAGTGGTGACTATTCGGAACCTTGTTAAGGAATGCTTATAATAAAGTACTATCCACAATCAGTTTAGTAGTTACACTAAGTATTTGGAAAAAAGCTTTACATGTTCTTTGAAGAGTTTTTCCTGGGTCTTGTTCTTATTTGGAAAGTAGGGTTTTGTCCCATCTCCTGATGTCAAGGCTTGGAAAGCTTTCTCTATGTCATCATGCTTTTTATAACTCTCAATCACATCCTTCAGTTCCGCTTGTCTGGAGGCCTTGATGGGCCGAAACCTACAAGAAAAACATTTGATCTCCAGTCAGATAGCATGCACACGCGCACACACACACACACACACTCTTTTGCCTCAATCATCTTCTTTTCATCAATTTAGCTTTTTATCAAGTAAGCTTGATATATTGACGCTTCAATACATAAGAGGTACATGTAAAAATCAAATGAAGAATATATCTTTTCCATCATAAACTAGTTCACCAATACATTTTGACAACCAATCAAAACATGTAGTACTGTGCACTGTGAGTGATTGAGGTGAGCCTTTGTGAACGGCAGACATACAGACCTGGTGTTCATTTTGTGCGTCTGGAATCCCAGGTAGGAGTCCAGAATCAGGCTGGTGCTCACATCATCATATTCACACAGCTCCTTGGCGGTCATTCCAGAGGCCGGAACATGCCGCCGTTCCATGTCCACAGAAGCATTTCCATAACCTGCCATCACACAAACAAACAAACAAATGTAGGACAAAATAAAGACTCGCATTTAGCAGATCTGCTTTTGTCCAAACGCAACTTGAGACTCGCAATATGGTCAATCGCGCAATGTAACAAACAGGTGTGATGTAACATTTCAACACTAGCTCTACGATATAAACACTTTGATTAAATTAAAGCATAGGCCGGTTATTTTTGTATAATTTATGCATTACTACATATGTATCAATTGAAAGTGAATCTACACACAATGACAGTGTTTGTGTACTGATGAGTATGTCAAAAGTTCTACAAAAGTTCTGGGTCTGGAAACTCACGCCGTCTGGATCTTTTACTGCTGGGTGTTCCCTTCGCCTGACGCAGATGCGCTTGCTGCGTCCTGGCTTTGTTGGAGGGCTGATGGCTGGAGAACCTGCTGCCATGTCTCCTGCCATTCAGCACCATGTTCTTGGATTCTCCCATCTACTTCATACCAGCTGGCCACCTGCTGAAGGTGCATTTAGCCTATATGTCCTTGGCCCACCATGTAGTCTGGAGCAAAAAGGGGGTTGCTGTGAAGATGTCAGATCTTTTTCTTATTTTGTGAACTGGTGTAGGTCAGCTATGCCCATCCAGGTTTACTATCTGGAAACACAACAGAATGGAAGAAATGCATTCTGATGAAGTTAATCGTCTTTGGCAAGGTAACATTAATAGCAATATCATCAAGACCACGATTCTAAATAATGTGTTCACTGTGTCATTATTTCAACATTGGAATTGACAACAAAGTCATTTGCAAGGCATATCGAGACGTTGTGCCTATACTGCCACCTCCTGGCTGTCAAAGAATAAGAATTAAATTGATAATATGCTAAATTCATCTCATCACTAGGACTCAGAAACATTCACTAAACGCAAAAATTAATCCCAGTCCTTACACCAGTATAACTCTGCCCATAACCCATTGGTTCATACAAGGCAAAGGTATGGACTTGAATTTGATCCTAAATGACAAGTGAGATAAAAAGCTGGCTAGCTAGATACATAACGTAAGACAAGCTCTTGTTTATCAATCATGGAAGTGAACAAAAAACTCACAATTTAAAGTACTGGTGCCACCAATTAAGTGCGATATCAAATATAAGGCAAGGCGCTGCAAAATAAAATTGTTGACGATCACTAGGTAGCGTGTTGGCCATCAAACTAGCTCGCAGTGTTTTTCAGAAATGGTAAACATTGGAGCCAGCTAGCATTTAACTAGACTAGCCTGCTAACCGGCTAGTTACCTTTAAGACAATGGAGCTAAATTGCTACCTAGCTCCAACGGCAGTTTTGCATCACTACATCACTAATTTTATGCAATATCTTTTAAAGAGATTTTGACATCACACAAGCATAACAGAAACACAAGATGTTAATATTCTGTTAACTGTCAGTTACTTCTCTGGTAAATGCTCCAATGGGCACAGGGCCCAGAGTTAGACACCAAGCTACCTAGCTAACTAACTACAGCCAAATTGAGACCAAGCTAGCAAGCTAGCCACCCCGTTTGCTAATAATTACAGCTAGCCAACATTACCCGGAAAAAGAATCAAATAAAAGAATGATCAGGTCGATGAGACTGATCTGTAAATTTAATACTCACTTTACAGTTTATCCCGTGTTATAAACAACACGTCCCAAATATCAGTGGATCTGAAAACATCCTTCATAAAAAATGCTATGAGACACAAAATAACCAGAAATTTAACATTAAAATTCAAGATGGCTGCCAACTCTGGCTAAGAAAGATGGGACTACCTCCGAGAGAAACAGACCCGATGTTTTGCAGGGAATACGGCCTGCGATTTGAAATTCAGCGGTTGCTTGGGATTGAGTTGTATTTTTGAAAATAAAAGTCAAATATGCAAGGACATACGACGAAATGATAGTCAAACATGTATATATCGCATGAAAACACGAAACGCGTCTGACTTTCAGTTTAAATGTCTATAAGAGCTAGTTTGCTAGCTAGCTAGCAGGAACGGAGTATTTGCAGCCAACCAGCGACGGGGGACACGATGTAGGTAGCCACCTCGTTGAAACATCTGCACAAAAATGTTGTAACCCACCTGGCTTAAAGATTTTTGTTTAAATGTTTGTTTGGTTTATTGTAGTAGCCTATGTTTTTAATCAACTTGTCATCAGGCACAACGTAATTGGCGCACTTTAAGCTCACGATGCTGGAACGGAAACTTTTTAACCAAAGACTTTAGAACTCTACTGAGGAAGGGATACATGAGTCGATACAACGTAACTTTAGGAAGTTCTCTTGATACACTGTAGACTACTTCATTCATTCAAGCTACTTATGGCAGACACAGTTTAGCTATCAGCGTGCTTGTTGGCATGGGTAAACACGATGTTAAAGAAAATCACATTTTATGGCTTTTGAATGTGTTTCTTGGGTCTATACTGCCTCTACACACACACTTTAAGTGGGATAAAAAGCCTCAATTGCTAAAATAGACAATTTAAACTGTTAGTAACTGTTCAGCTGCTGTGTGCTTAAACCACATGCCTAGAATTTCCCTAATTACATATGTCACAGGGTAAAGGTGGGTAGGGTCCCACAACATTGGCAGCCAAGTAAGCAGCTGAGGGCAATGAGAATAGATAATTGCAAAAAAAAAAAAAAAAAGAGAGAGAGAGGCCTACTACTATGCTACATGTGCTACATGCTGCCCCAGCACACAGTGCAGCTGCAGGTGCTGTATTTGACTGGCTGAGCCTCATTTACTACTCCCCAGTATGCAGCATGGTATGCAAGCAGCAGAAGAGACCTACTGGCCACATGACCAGAACCTCATTAATTAATGGACTACAGGTGCTCTACCTGACTCAAGGTTAATTGAGCCCCACACTACTTCTGTGATATTTATCATGTACTGCATGCTATACGCTGTTATCTGCAGAGATCAGTATACGAGCAGTATGTAGTAGTCAAGTAGTAGGCCATTTCGGAAATGGCCAGAGAGAGAGAAGTTGGCAGGCACTTTGCAGCTGAGAACAATGAAAATGATCAATTGACTAATTAGGGGTGGTCTGTCAATAGGCTACAGAGGAAATACTCAATCGGCGTGTTCTTTTGTTGGCTGCAGGTGTCTAGTTACCTGGTGCATGCCCCCATGAGAAACAGCCTGTTCTGAACATTACAGCTGAAAAAGTTAGCTTGGAAAAAGCGTAAGATATGGTCCCTTTAAGTTGCAAAAACTGTTAGGCTATAACTTTGAAGCTCTAGGTGTGGTCTGTTAAGAGCAACCATTTAGCAGAATTAAATTAATCACATAATTAACTCCCAATTTTTTTTTTGATAAATATGGTATTGTGTATTTTTCTGTAAAAAGAAGTGAAGAAATGTTTATATTCCCGTTTACTTGTCCCCTATACTTTTCCTCGGGATAGGTCTACCTATCCCATCCTAACATTTTTCATAAATATATCAAGGTACCTGCAGTTAGAATTAGTTAGACAGTAGCACAGACACAGACACAACCTAAACACCATGCAAGTAAGGAACAGAGATATTGCTGTTTTCTGTTCCACCTGTGATGCTTTGGTTGCATCTCTGTTGAGCCTCTTGAGAGTGCATCTTAACTATAAATTAACATACAGTATCTATTACACAGATCTGTTGCACTCCATCTTAGTAGGCTGTATATCATCATGTATTTTTTTAATATAATTCTTCTTAGGTCAGTTTTATGATAAAAAACACACTAAACATTTGATCTTATCATTTTCTGCAAATGTCAATTGTGGGAAAGGTTGAAAGTAATTTCAGGTGCTTTTCAGCATGTGGAAGTTATTCAGTGAATAGGCTACATTCTTTACATTCGCTCAGGCTTTGGAGAGAACTCATCAGGACTTGTTGTCTGAACCAACACTCAGTAATGTTACATGCTTTCTTTGAACCCACATTGCCTTATCTCTTCAGAACACATTGATGATCACGTTCCTATTTTTTTATGAGAACGTTTAAAAATGTTTTTAAAAGCAGATTTTTTTTTGTCATGTGTTGGAGAAATTTGCCGTCATTTCAAATCAAATAACTCTGAAATGGCTATTTGAGCTGTGAATCCATAGGTTTTGCTAGGCCTACTTATTTTCATATATTGTTTTCCATGTTGTTCAAAGAGTTTGTGAGCTGTTGCGATGGGTGTCCAAAGGGCTGCAAGTGGTGAATATAATTGAATGATGTAAATTCAAAGTACATGTACATTTTCTACAGAATTACCTGAATTGCCCGGGTCTCATGTTCATTAAGCTCAGATAAGATAAAGATAAGATAAGAATGCAATCAGGAGCATATGGTCAGAGTAAAACTAAACTAAACATTGAATCAGTTGTTACTGTCCCAATACACACGTTGTCCGAAAATTTCATCCAAATCTGTGCAGTACTTTTCGAGTTATAGCCTATTGCACATACACACACACACACACACACACACCTGTGAAAACATAAGCTAAGTGAAGGTAACAATTCACCACTTACAGTTTTTCGAGTTACAGCCTATTGCACACGCGCACACACACACACACACACACACACACACACACACACACACACACACTGCAGACGCTGGTGAAAAAATAACTTCACCACAGTTTTAATAGTTTTAGTAATAACAATTAAATTGTGTAACAATTCATCACTATTTCCATAGTTTCATAGTAGTCTTTGGCACACTGGTCAGGTCCTCCTGACTGCAGTCTTGGGATCATGGATCCATAGAAGTGTCATGGATCAAGTCTGTCCCCCAGTGTAGACTGTCATACCTCAATGGCATTATTAGGCTACAAGCTACTGACTTTTAGCAAGGGTGTTGCTCTCTTATCTTTTGAAACTCGGAAGAACTATCTCTGTGTTAAAGTGCATATGGCAGGTTAACATTTACTTTTGATATGCTGTAAAGAGATTCACAATGACCTGAATTTCATTAAAATTAAAAATTTAAATAACATAAACAGCCATTTTTAACTGACTTAATGAACATTCCAAAATAGAATCATAGGTCACGCAGGGGAGACGGTGAAAATTTCTGGTAGAGAGTAATTATAGTGCATGCAAAGCAATGCACTATATTGTTATTCGGTGGCTTCTTATTATTATTATAGTGCATGCAAAGCAATGCACTATATTGTTCTTCGGGGACTTCTTCCTCTTATTATAGTGCATGCAAAGCAATGCACTATATTGTTATTCGGAGACTTCTTCTTATTTTTATTCCACTTACCGCTTTTTGTGCGATTAATTCAGCTTAAACTATGCAACTTTGCAACTTCATTCAACTACCGTTGCGTAGGTCTACATTTGGTGACTTGAGCTAAATCGAAACTTTTTTTCTATCGTTTACGATTTTTGCGTTATCGGCGATAAACGAGCGTCAAAAGTCCCATTGAAATGAATGGTGGAACTTTCAGCATTCTATTTCCCATTGTTGTAACCTTAGCCACTGTAGTGTAAACATTCCACTGGTCCTGCTGGCAGTCGGAACTTTAGGATTCATGAGAATTCTATGTCAACTAGAAACTATTATCAGCTGTATTAAATCAACTATTTCAACATTTTTAAGCAACTTTACAATAAGCAACTTTTTATGTACTTATCCATAACGTACAGGTTGACGCAGCCGAAGGCTGCGTCCAACTTTTTCAACTAATTTAACTATTTTAACAAGCAACATTCATCCAACTATCATACAATTCAACTTTAAGCAACTTTTTCCTTTGGCAACCATCATCCTATGCAACAACTTCCACATTGATGACCTGGCAACCAACATGGCAACCGTTATATCCGCCCTAGCAACGGCCTAGCAACTACCATAAACACTTATGCTACGTCCCGGGAACCACCCCCACGATGATGACCAACCACTCAACTTAGCACCCAACATGATCAACATGGCAACCAGCATAGCAACCGACATGTCCGCCCTAGCAACTGCCTAGCAACAGCTTCCAGCATCCTTGTAATGTCCTAGGAACTACTCCAACAATGATGATCTGGCAATGAACACAGCAACCAACATGATCAACGTAGCAACCAGCATAGCAACCTATGTGTCCGCCCTAGCAACGGCCTAGCAACAGCTTCCAGCACCCTTGCAACGTCTTAGGAACCACTCCAACAATGATGATCTTGCAATGAACATAGCAACCAACATGACCAATGTAGCAACCGGCATAGCAACCGCCATGTCCGCCTTAGCAACGCCCTAGCAACTAACTTAAGCAACCTTGCAACTTCTTAGAAACAACTTCAGCATTGATGACGTGGCAATCAACATTGCAACCAACATGATCAACGTAGCAATCAGCATAGCAACCGACATGTCCGCCCTAGCAACGGCCTAGCAACAGCTTCCAGCAGCCTAGTAATGTCCTGGGAACCACTCCAACAATGATGATCTGGCAATGAACATAGCAACCAACATGACCAATGTAGCAACCGGCATAGCAACCGCCATGTCCGCCTTAGCAACGCCCTAGCAACTAACTTAAGCAACCTTGCAACTTCTTAGAAACAACTTCAGCATTGATGACGTGGCAATCAACATTGCAACCAACATGATCAACGTAGCAACCGGCATAGCAACCGCCATGTCCGCCTTAGCAACGCCCTAGCAACTACCTTAAGCAACCTTGCAACTTCTTAGAAACAACTTCAGCATTGATGACGTGGCAATCAACATTGCAACCAACATGACCAATGTAGCAACCGGCATAGCAACCGCCATGTCCGTCTTAGCAACGTCCTAGCAACTACCTTAAGCAAACTTGCAACTTCTCAGAAACAACTTCAACATTGATGGCCTAGAAACTATATCATCTTTTAGTTCTATAGTGTTCTATATGATGTTTTAATTCATATTCACTCTAGCAACGGTCTAGCAACAACTTCATTTTTTTAAAGCATTTTTAAACTTTTTGCATGCACTATGTAATTTCCATGGAATTACAAATCTAGTTATTATGTGCATGCAAAGCAATGCACTATATTGTTATTCGGAAACTTTTTATTTTTATTTTTATTATTCCACAACGTTTTTGTGCGCTTAATTCAGCTTAAACTATGCAACTTAGCAACTTCATTCAACTACCGTTGCGTAGGTCTACATTTGGTGACTTGAGCTAAATCGAAACTTTTTTCTATCGTTTACGGTTTTTGCGTTATCGGCGATAAACGAGCGTCAAAAGTCCCATTGAAATGAATGGTGGAACTTTCAGCATTCTATTTCCCATTGTTGTAACCTTAGCCACTGTAGTGTAAACATTCCACTGGTCCTGCTGGCAGTCGGAACTTTAGGATCCATGAGAATTCTATGTCAACTAGAAACTATTATCAGCTGTATTAAATCAACTATTTCAACATTTTTAAGCAACTTTACAGTTTGCAACTTTTTATGTACTTATCAACAATGTACAGCTTGACGCAGCCGAAGGCTGCGTCCAACTTTTCCAACCTATTTAACTATTTTAACAAGCAACATTCATCCAACTATCATACAATTCAACTTTAAGCAACTTTTTCCTTTGCCAACTGTAAATGCAACCATCATCCTATGCAACAACTTCCACATTGATGACCTGGCAACCAACATGGCAACCGTTATATCCGCCCTAGCAACGGCCTAGCAACTACCTTAAACACTTATGCTACGTCCCGGGAACCACCCCCACGATGATGACCAACCACTGAACTTAGCACCCAACATGATCAACATGGCAACCAGCATAGCAACCAACATGTCCGCCTTAGCAACGCCCTAGCAACAACCTTAAGCAACCTTGCAACTTCTTCGAAACCACTTCAACATTGATGAGGTGGCAATCAACATTGCAACCAACATGACCAATGTAGCAACCGGCATAGCAACCGCCATGTCCGCCTTAGCAACGCCCTAGCAACTACCTTAAGCAACCTTGCAACTTCTTAGAAACAACTTCAGCATTGATGACGTGGCAATCAACATTGCAACCAACATGACCAATGTAGCAACCGGCATAGCAACCGACATGTCCGCCCTAGCAACGCCCTAGCAACAGCTTCCAGCGGCCTTGTAATGTCCTAGGAACCACTCCAACAATGATGATCTGGCAATTAACACAGCAACCAACATGATCAACGTAGCAACCAGCATAGCAACCTATATGTCCGCCCTAGCAACGCCCTAGCAACAACCTTAAGCAACCTTGCAACTTCTTAGGAACAACTTCAACATTGATGACGTGGCAATCACCATTGCAACCAACATGATCAACGTAGCAACCGGCATAGCAACCGCCATGTCCGCCTTAGCAACGCCCTAGCAACTACCTTAAGCAACCTTGCAACTTCTTAGAAACAACTTCAGCATTGATGACGTGGCAATCAACATTGCAACCAACATGACCAATGTAGCAACCGGCATAGCAACCGCCATGTCCGCCTTAGCAACGCCCTAGCAACTACCTTAAGCAACCTTGCAACTTCTTAGAAACAACTTCAGCATTGATGACGTGGCAATCAACATTGCAATCAACATGATCAACCTAGCAACCGGCATAGCAACCGCCATGTCCGCCTTAGCAACGCCCTAGGAACAACTTTAAGCAACCTTGCAACTTCTTAGAAATCACTTCAACATTGATGACGTGGCAATCAACATTGCAACCAACATGATCAATGTAGCAACCAGCATAGCAACCGCAATATCCGCCTTAGCAACGGACTAACAACAGCTTCCAGCACCCTTGCAACGTCTTAAGAAGCACGTCCTCCACATTAATGACCTTGCAATTAACATATCAACTAACACGATCAACATAGCAACTAGCATAAAAACGAACATGTCCGCCCTAGCAACAGCCAAGCAACAGCTTCTAGCAGACTTGCAACGTCATAGGATACACGGCCACAATGAAGAGCTAGCAATATACTGTACTTAGCAACCAATATGAATTGTATAGCAGCCAACATAGCAACCGCCATGTCCGCCTTAGCAACGTCCTAGCAACAACCTTAAGCAACCTTGCAACTTCTCAGAAACAACTTCCACGTTGATGGCCTAGCAACTATATCATGTTTTAGTTCTATTGTCAGACATTTTTGCACAAAACGTTAACTTTCATAAAACTTTTTTTTTTTCAAAACTTTTACTTTGATAAAACCTTTTTAAACTTTTTGCATGCACTATGTAATTTCCGTGGAATTACAAATCTAGTTATTATTATTCCACTTACCAAAAACGGTGCAACTAATAGATCAGCAACTATGCAACTTAGCAACTTCATTCAACTACCGTTGCGTAGGTCTACATTTGGTGACTTGAGCTAAATCGAAACTTTTTTCCTATCGTTTACGGTTTTTGCGTTATCGGCGATAAACGAGCGTCAAAAGTCCCATTGAAATGAATGGTGGAACTTTCAGCATTCTATTTCCCATTGTTGTAACCTTAGCCACTGTAGTGTAAACATTCCACTGGTCCTGCTGGCAGTCGGAACTTTAGGATCCATGAGAATTCTATGTCAACTAGAAACTATTATCAGCTGTATTAAATCAACTATTTCAACATTTTTAAGCAACTTTACAGTAAGCAACTTTTTATGTACTTATCCACAATGTACACTTTGACGCAGCCAAAGGCTGCGTCCAACTTTTTCAACTAATTTAACTATTTTAACAAGCAACATTCATCCAACTATCATACAATTCAACTTTAAGCAACTTTTTCCTTTGCCAACTGTAAATGCAACCATCATCCTATGCAACAACTTCCACATTGATGACCTGGCAACCAACATGGCAACCGCTATATCCGCCCTAGCAACGGCCTAGCAACTACCTCAAACACTCAAGCTGCGTCCCGGGAACCACCCCCACGATGATGACCAACCACTCAACTTAGCACCCAACATGATCAACATGGCAACCAGCATAGCAACCGACATGTCCGCCCTAGCAACTGCCTAGCAACAGCTTCCAGCATCCTTGTAATGTCCTAGGAACTACTCCAACAATGATGATCTGGCAATGAACACAGCAACCAACATGATCAACGTAGCAACCAGCATAGCAACCTATGTGTCCGCCCTAGCAACGGCCTAGCAACAGCTTCCAGCACCCTTGCGACGTCTCAGGAACCACTCCAACAATGATGATTTTGCAATGAACATAGCAACCAACATGATAAACGTAGCAATCAGCATAGCAACCGACATGTCCGCCCTAGCAACGGCCTAGCAACAGCTTCCAGCAGCCTAGTAAGGTCCTGGGAACCACTCCAACAATGATGATCTGGCAATGAACATAGCAACCAACATGACCAATGTAGCAACCGGCATAGCAACCGCCATATCCGCCTTAGCAACGCCCTAGCAACTAACTTAAGCAACCTTGCAACTTCTTAGAAACAACTTCAGCATTGATGACGTGGCAATCAACATTGCAACCAACATGACCAATGTAGTAACCGGCATAGCAACCGTCATGTCCGCCTTAGCAACGCCCTAGCAACTACCTTAAGCAACCTTGCAACTTCTTAGAAACAACTTCAGCATTGATGATGTGGCAATCAACATTGCAACCAACATGACCAATGTAGCAACCGGCATAGCAACCGCCATGTCCGCCTTAGCAACGCCCTAGCAACTAACTTAAGCAACCTTGCAACTTCTTAGAAACAACTTCAGCATTGATGACGTGGCAATCAACATTGCAACCAACATGACCAATGTAGCAACCGGCATAGCAACCGCCATGTCCGCCTTAGCAACGCCCTAGCAACTAACTTAAGCAACCTTGCAACTTCTTAGAAACAACTTCAACATTGATGACGTGGCAATCAACATTGCAACCAACATGATCAGCGAAGCAACTGCCATGTCCGCCTTAGCAACGCCCTAGCAACAACCTTAAGCAACCTTGCAACTTCTTAGAAACAACTTCAACATTGATGGCCTAGCAACCATATCATGTTTTAGTTCTATTGTCAGACATTTTTGCACAAAACTTTTACTTTGATAAAACTTTTTTTTTTTACAAAACTTTTACTTTTTTAAACTTTTTGCATGCACTATGTAATTTCCATGGAATTACAAATCTAGTTATTATTCTTCCACACTATTTGTGCGATTAATTCAGCTTAAACTATGCAACTTAGCAACTTCATTCAACTACCGTTACGTAGGTCTACATTTGGTGACTTGAGCTAAATCGAAACTTTTTTTCTATCGTTTACGGTTTTTGCGTTATCGGCGATAAACGAGCGTCAAAAGTCCCATTGAAATGAATGGTGGAACTTTCAGCATTCTATTTCCCATTGTTGTAACCTTAGCCACTGTAGTGTAAACATTCCACTGGTCCTGCTGGCAGTCGGAACTTTAGGATCCATGAGAATTCTATGTCAACTAGAAACTATTATCAGCTGTATTAAATCAACTATTTCAACATTTTTAAGCAACTTTACAATAAGCAACTTTTTATGTAACTTATCCACAATGTAAACTTTGACGCAGCCAAAGGCTGCGTCCAACTTTTTCAACTAATTTAACTATTTTAACAAGCAACATTCATCCAACTATCATACAATTCAACTTTAAGCAACTTTTTCCTTTGGCAACTGTAAATGCAACCATCATCCTATGCAACAACTTCCACATTGATGACCTGGCAACCAACATGGCAACCGTTATATCCGCCCTAGCAACGGCCTAGCAACTACCTTAAACACTTATGCTACGTCCCGGGAACCACCCCCACGATGATGACCAACCACTCAACTTAGCACCCAACATGATCAACATGGCAACCAGCATAGCAACCAACATGTCCGCCTTAGCAACGCCCTAGCAACAACCTTAAGCAACCTTGCAACTTCTTAGGAACAACTCCAACAATGATGATCTGGCAATGAACACAGCAACCAACATGATCAACGTAGCAACCGGCATAGCAACCTATATGTCCGCCTTAGCAACGCCTTAGCAACAACCTTAAGCAACCTTGCAACTTCTTAGAAACCACTTCAGCATTGATGACGTGGCAATGAACAATGCAACCAACATGATCAACGTAGCAAGCGGCATAGCAACCGCCATCTCCGCCTTAGCAACGGCCTAGCAACAACCTTAAGCAACCTTGCAGCTTCTTAGAAACCACTTCAGCATTGATGACGTGGCAATGAACAATGCAACCAACATGATCAACGTAGCAAGCGGCATAGCAACCGCCATCTCCGCCTTAGCAACGGCCTAGCAACAACCTTAAGCAACCTTGCAGCTTCTTAGAAACCACTTCAGCATTGATGACGTGGCAATCAACATTGCAACCAACATGATCAATGTAACAACCAGCATAGCAACCGACATGTCCGCCTTAGCAACAGCTTCCAGCGGCCTTGTAATGTCCTAAGAACTACTCCAACAATGATAATCTGGCAATTAACACAGCAACCAACATGATCAACGTAGCAACCAGCATAGCAACCGACATGTCCGCCCTAGCAACGCCTTAGCAACAGCTTCCAGCGGCCTTGTATTGTCCTAGGAACCACTCCAACAATGATAATCTGGCAATTAACACAGCAACCAACATGATCAACGTAGCAACCAGCATAGCAACCTATATGTCCGCCCTAGCAACGGCCTAGCAACAGCTTCCAGCACCCTTGCGACGTCTTAAAACCCACTCCAACAATGATGATCTTGCAATGAACATAGCAACCAACATGATAAACGTAGCAATCAGCATAGCAACCGACATGTCCGCCCTAGCAACGGCCTAGGAACAACTTCCAGCACCCTTGTAATGTCTTAGTGACCACTCCAACAATGATGATCTGTCAATTAACACAGCAACCAACATGATCAACGTAGCAACCAGCATAGCAACCTATATGTCCGCCCTAGCAACAACCTTAAGCAACCTTGCAACTTCTTAGGAACAACTTCAACATTGATGACGTGGCAATCACCATTGCAACCAACATGATCAACGTAGCAACCGGCATAGCAACCGCCATGTCCGCCTTAGCAACGCCCTAGCAACTACCTTAAGCAACCTTGCAACTTCTTAGAAACAACTTCAGCATTGATGACGTGGCAATCAACATTGCAACCAACATGACCAATGTAGCAACCAGCATAGCAACCGCCATGTCCGCCTTAGCAACGTCCGAGCAACTACCTTAAGCAAACTTGCAACTTCTCAGAAACAAACATTGATCGCCTAGAAACTATATCATGTTTTAGTTCTATAGTGTTCTATATGATGTTTTAGTTCATATCCGCCCTAGCAACGGTCTAGCAACAGCTTCATTTTTTTTAAGCATTTTTAAACTTTTTGCATGCACTATGTAATTTCCATGGAATTACAAATCTAGTTATAGTGCATGCAAAGCAATGCACTATATTGTTATTCGGAGACTTCTTCTTATTATTTTTATTCCACTTACCACTTTTGTGCGATTAATTCAGCTTAAACTATGCAACTTTGCAACTTCATTCAACTACCGTTGCGTAGGTCTACTTTTGGTGACTTGAGCTAAATCGAAACTTTTTTTCTATCGTTTACGGTTTTTGCGTTATCGCCGATAAACGAGCGTCAAACTTCCCATTGAAATGAATGGTGGAACTTTCAGCATTCTATTTCCCATTGTTGTAACCTTAGCCACTGTAGTGTAAACATTCCACTGGTCCTGCTGGCAGTCGGAACTTTAGGATCCATGAGAATTCTATGTCAAGTAGAAACTATTATCAGCTGTATTAAATCAACTATTTCAACATTTTTAAGCAACTTTACAATAAGCAACTTTTTATGCAATTATCCACAATGTACACTATGACGCAGCCGAAGGCTGCGTCCAACTTTTTCAACTAATTTAACTATTTTAACAAGCAACATTCATCCAACTATCATACAATTCAACTTTAAGCAACTTTTTCCTTTGGCAACCATCATCCTATGCAACAACTTCCACATTGATGACCTGGCAACCAACATGGCAACCGCTATATCCGCCCTAGCAACGGCCTAGCAACTACCTCAAACACTCAAGCTGCGTCCCGGGAACCACCCCCACGATGATGACCAACCACTCAACTTAGCACCCAACATGATCAACATGGCAACCAGCATAGCAACCGACATGTCTGCCCTAGCAACTGCCTAGCAACAGCTTCCAGCATCCTTGTAATGTCCTAGGAACTACTCAAACAATGATGATCTGGCAATTAACACAGCAACCAACATGATCAACGTAGCAACGGGCATAGCAACCGCCATTTCCGCCTTAGCAACGCCCTAGCAACAACCTTAAGCAACCTTGCAACTTCTTAGAAAACATTCAGCATTGATGACGTGGCAATGAACATTGCAACCAACATGATCAACGTAGCAACCGGCATAGCAACCGCCATGTCCGCCTTAGCAACGCCCTAGCAACTACCTTAAGCAACCTTGCAACTTCTTAGAAACAACTTCAGCATTAATGACGTGGCAATCAACATTGCAACCAACAAGATCAACGTAGCAACCGGCATAGCAACCGCCATGTCCGCCTTAGCAACGGACTAACAACAGCTTCCAGCACCCTTGCAACGTCTTAAGAAGCACGTCCTCCACATTAATGACCTTGCAATTAACATATCAACTAACACGATCAACATAGCAACGAGCATAAAAACGATCATGTCCGCCCTAGCAACAGCCAAGCAACAGCTTCTAGCAGCCTTGCAACGTCATAGGATACACGGCCACAATGATGAGCTAGCAATATACTGTACTTAGCAACCAATATGAATTGTATAGCAACCAACATAGCAACCGCCATGTCCGCCTTAGCAACGTCCTAGCAACAACCTTAAGAAACCTTGCAACTTCTCAGAAACAACTTCCACGTTGATGGCCTAGCAACTATATCATGTTTTAGTTCTATTGTCAGACATTTTTGCACATAACGTTAACTTTCATAAAACTTTTTTTTTTTTCAAAACTTACTTTGATAAAACTTTTTTAAACTTTTTGCATGCACTATGTAATTTCCGTGGAATTACAAATCTAGTTATTATTATTATTCCACTTACCAAAAACTGTGCAACTAATTGATTAGCAACTATGCAACTTGGCAACTTCATTCAACTACCGTTGCGTAGGTCTACATTTGGTGACTTGAGCTAAATCGAAACTTTTTTTCTATCGTTTACGGTTTTTGCGTTATCGGCGATAAACGAGCGTCAAAAGTCCCATTGAAATGAATGGTGGAACTTTCAGCATTCTATTTCCCATTGTTGTAACCTTAGCCACTGTAGTGTAAACATTCCACTGGTCCTGCTGGCAGTCAGAACTTTAGGATCCATGAGAATTCTATGTCAACTAGAAACTATTATCAGCTGTATTAAATCAAGTATTTCAACATTTTTAAGCAACTTTACAGTATGCAACTTTTTATGTACTTATCCACAATGTACAGGGTGACGCAGCCGAAGGCTGCGTCCAACTTTTTCAACTAATTTAACTATTTTAACAAGCAACATTCATCCAACTATCATACAATTCAACTTTAAGCAACTTTTTCCTTTGCCAACTGTAAATGCAACCATCATCCTATGCAACAACTTCCACATTGATGACCTGGTAACCAACATGGCAACCGTTATATCCGCCCTAGCAACGGCCTAGCAACTACCTTAAACACTTATGCTACGTCCCGGGAACCACCCCCACGATGATGACCAACCACTCAACTTAGCACCCAACATGATCAACATGGCAACCAGCATAGCAACCAACATGTCCGCCATAGCAACGCCCTAGCAACAACCTTAAGCAACCTTGCAACTTCTTAGAAACAACTTCAGCATTGATGACGTGGCAATCAACATTGCAACCAACATGACCAATGTAGCAACCGGCATAGCAACCGCCATGTCCGCCTTAGCAACGCCCTAGCAACTACCTTAAGCAACCTTGCAACTTCTTAGAAACAACTTCAGCATTCATGACGTGGCAATCAACATTGCCACCAACATGACCAATGTAGCAACCGGCATAGCAACCGCCATGTCCGCCTTAGCAACGCCCTAGCAACTACCTTAAGCAACCTTGCAACTTCTTAGAAACAACTTCAGCATTGATGACGTGGCAATCAACATTGCCACCAACATGACCAATGTAGCAACCGGCATAGCAACTGCCATGTCCGCCTTAGCAACGCCCTAGCAACTACCTTAAGCAACCTTGCAACTTCTTAGAAACAACTTCAGCATTGATGACGTGGCAATCAACATTGCAACCAACATGACCAACGTAGCAACCGGCATAGCAACCGCCATGTCCGCCTTAGCAACGCCCTAGCAACTAACTTAAGCAACCTTGCAACTTCTTAGAAACAACTTCAACATTGATGACGTGGCAATCAACATTGCAACCAACATGATCAGCGAAGCAACCGCCATGTCCGCCTTAGCAACGCCCTAGCAACAACCTTATGCAACCTTGCAACTTCTTAGAAACAACTTCAACATTGATGGCCTAGCAACCATATCATGTTTTAGTTCTATTGTCAGACATTTTTGCACAAAACTTTTACTTTGATAAAACTTTTTTTTTTAACAAAACTTTTACTTTTTTAAACTTTTTGCATGCACTATGTAATTTCCATGGAATTACAAATCTAGTAATTATTATTCCACTTACCAAATTTGTGCGATTAATTCAGCTTCAACTATGCAACTTAGCAACTTCATTCAACTACCGTTGCGTAGGTCTACAATTGGTGACTTCAGCTAAATCGAAACTTTTTTTCTATCGTTTACGGTTTTCGCGTTATCGGCGAAAAACGAGCGAAAAAAGTCCCATTGAAATGAATGGTGGAACTTTCAGCATTCTATTTCCCATTGTTGTAACCTTAGCCACTGTAGTGTAAACATTCCACTGGTCCTGCTGGCAGTCGGAACTTTAGGATCCATGAGAATTCTATGTCAACTAGAAACTATTATCAGCTGTATTAAATCAACTATTTCAACATTTTTAAGCAAATTTACAATAAGCAACTTTTTATGTACTTATCCACAATGTACATGTTGACGCAGCCAAAGGCTGCGTCCAACTTTTTCAACTAATTTAACTATTTTAACAAGTCAAATTCATCCAACTATCATACAATTCAACTTTAAGCAACTTTTTCCTTTGCCAACTGTAAATGCAACCATCATCCTATGCAACTTCCACATTGATGACCTGGCAACCAACATGGCAACCGCCATATCCGCCCTAGCAACGGCCTAGCAACTACCTCAAACACTCATGCTCCATCCCAGGAACCACCACCACGATGATGACCAACCACTCAACTTAGCACCCAACATGATCAACGTAGCAACCAGCATAGCAACTGCCATGTCCGCCCTAGCAACGCCTTAGCAACAGCTTCCAGCGGCCTTGTAACGTCTTAGGAACCACTCCAACAATGATGATCTAGCAATGAACATAGCAACTAACATGATCAACGTACCAACCAGCATAGCAACCGATATATCCGCCCTAGCAACGGCCTAGCAACTGCTTCCAGCACCCTTACGACGTCTTAGGAAACACTCCAACAATGATGATCTAGCAATGAACATGGAGACCAACATGATCAACGTAGCAACCAGCATAGCAACCGACATGTCCGCCCTAGCAACGGCCTAGTAACAGCTTCCAGCGGCCTTGTAACGTCTGAGGAACCACTCCAACAATGATGTTCTAGCAATGAACATAGTGACCAACATGATCAACGTAACAACCAGCATAGCAACCGACATGTCCGCCCTAGCAACGCCTTAGCAACAGCTTCCAGCGGCCTTGTAATGTCCTAAGAACTACTCCAACAATGATGATCTGGCAATTAACACAGCAACCAACATGATCAACGTAGCAACCAGCATAGCAACCGACATGTCCGCCCTAGCAACGCCTTAGCAACAGCTTCCAGCGGCCTTGTATTGTCCTAGGAACCACTCCAACAATGATAATCTGGCAATTAACACAGCAACCAACATGATCAACGTAGCAACCAGCATAGCAACCTATATGTCCGCCCTAGCAACGCCCTAGCAACAACCTTAAGCAACCTTGCAACTTCTTAGGAACAACTTCAACATTGATGACGTGGCAATCACCATTGCAACCAACATGATCAACGTAGCAACCGGCATAGCAACCGCCATGTCCGCCTTAGCAACGCCCTAGCAACTATCTTAAGCAACCTTGTAACTTCTCAGAAACAACTTCCACATTGATGGCCTAGCAACTATATCATGTTGTAGTTCTATTGTCAGACAACTTTTACTTTGATAAAACTTTTTTTTTTTCAAAACTTTTACTTTGATAAAACTTTTTTAAACATTTTGCATGCACTATGTAATTTCCATGGAATTACAAATCTAGTTGATTATAATAGTATCTTTGAGACATGGTTTGGGCAAAAAACATAGCCTAAACTCATATGCATTCCTATGAATTGTAATTATGAACTTTTCTGGCATCTAACCGAGGAGGATTTGGATAAATAACTCCATCAGCAAATAATTCATTTATTGTTCAAGCAGTGAAGTGGACAGTGGACAGTCTTGGTGAGTAGGCTTGCTGAGCTAACATAATCTATAGGTTAATTATTAGGCTATTAGTTTGCCATCACATCAGAATATACATTGAAGTTTTTAACAGAATCAAGTCTGTGTTACCACCCAATGGTTACGACGTAGAGGACGTAATCTTCCCAAATCTACCACAGTCAAGTTAGTCTGTCTACCGCTCCATCGGCCTATTAGCCTACAGCTGAGCTCTAACTGGCTATGAATCACTCAAGCACCGTGTCCACATGACGGGACCAGATATAGTCGCTTTGCTGACTATCAGCAAGTGTATAGATTTGTCATAACGCTTTAATTGTTATTTCGTCCCCGTTCGCATTTTGCTGTCTTATCGTCATATCTCGAACTTCTTGCAATAAAGTTCAGGCTGGTTATGCAGCTGGCGCGATGAAATTGGAAGTTGGCTTTGATATTCGCTGGCTAGCGCAATGAAATTGAAGTTGCCTTTGATATTAGCTGGCTAGTTTGATGGGCATGGATGGACATACAAGCATGGTGTATTTTTTGCCGATTAATTTATGAGTTAGTTGACGTGCTTTTCCTAACCTGTAGCCTGTCATGCAAAACATTATGATTTCTATAGTCTAGTCCATGATTTTTACCTGAGATCATTGTCAGACTAATACAAACAGTCGAGGCTATCGCATCTAGGCAGTGATCTTTGAAAAGACTCGTCAGCAAGTGCGTAAATTTTCCATATTGCTTTCAGCTGTTTTCTTACACATTAGATTAGCAGTCTCATGCATGCATCGAACTTCCAGGCTATTGCAGATGTTACAAGCTACTATTGTCTATGAAGTAGCCCATGTTTGATAAATAGCCTATTGCATACAGACACGGTGAATTTTCTTTTGATTCATTTATGACTTGCCGTGTAGCACTTTTCTGAGCCAGTAACCCGGCGGATACTTGTGCAAAACAGATACTCGTCTTGTCATGGGAACGGATTTGACCCGAGTCTGTCTGTGATCATGTTATAGCAATCTGGCCTATTATTAAGTTGCAAAAACAATGCAGACATACTTTGGTAATGGTTTGTACATTTACAAATTCCTGTAATGTAACGGTGAAATAGTTATGCCTCATACACCATGCAAAAGTAAGTAGAGGCAGCCACGACTCCCCTAGGTGACGTAGCACCACCTTTAGAATGTTCATGAATACTGCATAAAAATGGCTATTAAAACCGTTTTTTTCCCCCATTCGCGTCCATAAAAAAGATACAAAATGATACAAAATTGTTTCTACGTACGTTAATGAACAATATAGTGTCTAAATCCACTGAAAATTTA
>JAODXP020000017.1:3236708-3261551 GCA_027497455.2 Sardinella longiceps
TTACATAGAGGGTCTACCAGGCAGGGGTAGAAATGTGGGACTATAGTACCTGACTTTGAAGAAAAAAAAGAAAGAAAAAAAAACTCTTAGAAATGTGAGAATATAGAGCTGTGGGAACGTAGACACGCTCCCAGCTGTGGTGAGCAGGTAAGTCGATGGGTTTCTATCTGTAACCACTGTAAAAGAGACGCTGTACAGGTAATTCTCTCATACAGCCCACTGGAGCACAAGGAATTCAAGTTTGAGAGGTGGGTAACAGGATTCGCTCTTCGACAGTCAGTTGGCGTAAACTATAACACACATAACTTCTTCCTGCTCCTGGTAGAGCGCTGCCTCTTGTACTTACCAGTTGTACTTGCATCTGTATGCAACACATACGGCAGCTTGGGGGTTGGCAGGGGCAGTAGTCAGCTTGTCAATGATAGTCTCTAAAGCAAACTCAACTTGTGATGTGCAAACTGGAATCTGCCTATTTTGTTGTTTGGGGCATCCAGTTCTGGTTTGAAACGATTGGACGGCTTGTCTAATCAGCTTCGCTTATTGGTTGGTTGTCTGTTAACTGATGTAAACCCGCCCCAGAAGACCGTCTCCAGACCATGAATACGGATGAACAGCCGTGTTATGGGCGGGCTATGTCAGGCTACCAAATAGTATCCTGACGTGGGCAATTTTCCTAAGTTTCTAAGTCAACAGGTGCTAACTGTGACTTTCCACAAGGGAAGGCTGGAGTATGTACATGAGCCGTTCTACAACCTATATCAAAGCCACAGTCAGCAAGAACTACAACACCTCGCAGTATGTTGTCTAAAATGCCACAGTTTTCAGTTATGCAATTATCGCTTGCTCTTCCTTCCCATGCATTTGAAATGTATGAGACTGTGCCCTGAGGTGCAATACCAATCGAGAATTTAACTGTTGTGGTGTTTGTAGGACCGCAAGTGCGCTGGAAGTCCGGTCAAAAAAAAAAAAAAATCATGCCTCACACCTCAATTTTTTTTTCCCCATGGCCCTCCCCCCACTTCAATTTTGTTTTCTCATGGCCCTCCCCCTACAGGTACAAAAATGTAATATGTAAAAATGGTAGATGAACAACCATCATGAGAACAGTCAGATATGTACCCTACATCAAGGACGGTTGTCTGCACTATTATGTGCTATCGATATCAGTGGATACCTTTGAGAAGCCGCTAGAATCTACCTCTGCGGCTGCATGGGATGCCTTTTAACTCCACTGTCACCAAGACAAATTGCCTTCACTATTGTTTTTACGT
Organism: Sardinella longiceps; assembly: GCA_027497455.2. Classification (NCBI taxonomy): domain Eukaryota; kingdom Metazoa; phylum Chordata; class Actinopteri; order Clupeiformes; family Clupeidae; genus Sardinella; species Sardinella longiceps. Next base: position 3,237,980 of record JAODXP020000017.1, read on the forward strand.
GTTAAGACTCCTCGTCCGCATCTACTAGACTCCTCGTCCGCGGCCTGGCTACGGGAAGTTGCAGTTCCTCCAACACTCTCGCCAGGGCTGCCAACTTCCTCTTGACATCATCGCTTTTTGTGCGCTGCTTCAACCCACATATTTTTTCCATAGTGTCTTCGACACCAAGGGGTTGCAGTGATATCCGTAGCCTCGGATGTACATTGCTACCTGCCCTAAGTTTGCTTCGCTTTTCATCAAAGTATGTTGTCTTCTTCTCCGCCATTTTTTCCAGCTAACGTTCTTCTTCTTCTTATTGGCTCCAGCTAGCATTTGATTTCGAACGGATTTATGGGTATTAAAAGGCAGATCATACCATTTTTAGGGATGACTACAGATACACGCTTCAGTGCTAAAGTATGCGCCCGGGACCTTGCATCGCAAAGCGATGTGTTTCAGAGAAGTATTGCATTTTTTATTATTATTTAAAAAAAAAATAATAATAATAAATTCGTTTTTTTCTACATGGCCCTCCCCCTAACTCCGATTTTTTTTTGCCATGGCCCTCCCCCCACCTCATTTTTTTTCATCATGGCCCTCCCCCCGCCCCTACGCACCATATACTTGGATAAACCACTTGTCTGTCATCCTACATCAACCACTTACAGGAATGCACCGGAGTGAATTCAAGCATAGCCCTGCTGCACAAGCCTTCCAACAGCAATATATTTTGCATGAAATGAAAGAATTTTGAACAACATAGACCTAACGCGAACGTGAAACACTTCACATTGAGACAATGTAACCTCAGATCCTATTTTCGATTTCCAATAGTCAGGTCCCATTGATTCAGTGTAAAGTGCCTGTTCGCCTCTGCGTCCGTGTTCGGTCTATGCTGTACCAAATTATTTTGGTCCACTCGCTAACTAGCGCATTTAGCAAGCTCTTTCAACAGGGCTATGCTTGAATTCACTCCAGTACATTACATTCCCTTAAATCGAAACCTACCATATGCATCCCATGAGCCCACGCGATTTCTAGTTTCTCACATGTTCCAAACAAACATAAATGCTAGAATCTGCAGCATAATTGCCACAATATTTTCAATTTATATAGATGTCCCTTTCAAATATAACTGTTTGATGTGTTTTGTAAGTTTGCAAGACACGAGTTACGTCAAAAATCCCGCCCCGTGCTTTGTACGCGCCTCCTGGTTGGTCCGTCCATTTAATATCGGACCTGAAATATCTTTTAATGGACGCGACGTCAGATAGGTGCGCCTGAGGGGGCGCTGCATCTGACGTGAGTGAGGTTAGTATGAAGGTAGGCCAGTGAAAAATAAGACCTTATCATCGTTACCAACAAAGGCACTTAGGTCATATGAAGTGGACCGTGGACAAATGTGCAACATTAGATCTCATCTGAATGTTTTCAGTTCAAAGACTTTGAAGATCAGTGGTCATAACCTCAATGGCATCACCAGTCAATTCAGTCGGAGTCCCTGTGCAAAAAATATTGCTCTCATTATCGCTTTTGGTGGGGTCATTATTCTCAGCAGCAGCACTTGTAGTGGGGTCATCAGTCTCACTAGAGGCACTATCAGCTGCAGCAGCAGCACTAGAAGCATTGGCTACTTCTTCAGCCTCCAGTCTCTTCGACTATTTGCTATCAAAAATACTAATACCATTACACTGCCAAATTTGTTATGAGCCGCTGCAATCAACATTTGACTTAACTGACGAGAAATGTGTCGAACAAATTCGGACATTGCTGACAGTTTTCCCAATTGGATTGATCTTTGCCAGCCACAAATACCTCCTTTCCTTTGGCAACTTCCGGTTGATGATGATGATGAGCCGTGAAAACCCTTTATGCATTATCCCAAGACTCGTGGCTGCATGGCCATGCAGTGAGCACAGCTGTCCGGGTCGGCCAGAGCATGTTAAGCATAGTTCACCCCCATGCAGGCAATGCACATTGGGTGAGGGTCTTGGGTGGGGCAGGGTCGAGGGGATGATGAGTCCCGTTGAAGCGACTTAGCCGCAGGTGTTTGGCTAGCTGGTTCGCTAGCCATTAGCCCACCACGCACGTGGAATCAAATACAATTGAGAATTTCGATAAATCTCAGTGACGAAATGTAAGCGAACGAAGACCGCCTTGACCGTAAGCTACGTAGCAGAAATGACAAAATTAATTGTATTAGCTATAAACTCTCTTTCAGTAACAAAATCCGAGCCTTGCTGGTGCATAGAAGTCTTCACGGGGAAGAGACTGACGTTACCAGCATGATACAGAGTATAATTACGGAGGGGGCGGGCCCCCTGTATCACAGCTGTTATAGAACAAGCACTGACAGCTAACACAAATGGCAAAACTTCAAACTTACCATGGAATTGTAGCCTCTTCTCTCCAAGGCCTGCCCCAGCCAGCTGCTCTTTCTCACCCCTGCTGGGGACAGTGCTCTCTGTGCAACTAGGTAGGCAGCAGAAGGTGTGTGTGTAGGATGAGGAGTGGTGAGCCTATTGGGAATGGAATCCCTGAGGAATTTGCATTAGCCCTCACCAGAGATTACTTGTTGTCGCAGGTTAAACATTGGCATAGGTTTGTACGGCAAGTCATACAATTTGAAAGTACATCTCCCTTTAAAACACAGTGTGTTTTTTTGCAGGAACAGTGCACACGTTTAAATATGGCCTCTGGAGCTGGTGGCAGTGCCATCCAATCCACCTCATAGAAGTCCCCTGCCACCTTCCATCCATTGATGGGAGGTGGAATGTCCAACTTCCATTCAAGGCTTCTTCTGTGCACTGCAGCCTGGTAGCTTGCCCTCTGGAAATGTTTGTACAAGGTGTCCTTGTTTGGAGGCAAGTCTCTCTCTTAACACTTTCCAGATTTGAATAGCCTTGCCCTTGCAATGTTCACCTCCTGGCTGTCTCTTTCATCATACAGATCTGTATATAGATCGCATGTGAAGGCCTCCAGTGCTGCAGATGGGTGAAGCTACATCCAAGGTCCTGAAACAGACTGTATTCAGGTTTAGAGCAAAAAAATTATAAGCCTTGGCTTTGCCAACCTTATGGAGGGCACTCACAGTAGGTTTACATGCACAGTTTTTTCTGGATCGCATTGAACTTGGTTTGATTAGTTCAGGTGGGATATTGAACCGTATCAATATGCCTAAAAGATTTAAACTGATTGTCACCTTTGAAACATGTTATGTACAATGGTTTCCCCACAAGTCATTTGTTTACATCCATCTGATGTGCCTTAGCTAGCGCCTGTTAGCCTATTGTCAGTTCACATTGAAAGACACTTAAAACAACAAATACACTTGTTCAACTAGATATACAAGGTCTGTATTGTATCCTGTTACATTAATGAAACCGCAGTTTGCATTATCATGACAATTATGTTCACTTTCACCGTCTTGGCTAGCTAACGTGAATGTACTGTAGCAAAGTATCTGCTAGTTAACACTAACTTAATAGAATATGGAGTATGTTGGTTACTTGTTACCATGCTAGCTTGGTTTTTCATGGTATGATAAGTGTTACGGGGACGGCCAGAGGCAGGTGTACAAACAAACAAAATGCTTGTTAGTTTAGGGGTTTACCAACTGACCCTGCCATCCGGAGTAGAGCTTGAAACGGGCCTTAAAACTAAGACCCGAACCGGCCCCAGCCCGAGAGAACTCCACCCGAGCCCGCCCCGGCCCGTATGATTGACAGCTTCATAGAGCCCGAACCAGTTTGCAACCCGACATTTTTCAATTGTGCGCATATCAAAGCAGTCAACAATGAGTCATTTTTGCTGAACATTTCTACGTTTTTTATTCAGATTAGTTAGCCTACAGATGTCTGAAGTTCAAGAACTTCAAGGCTAAAATAAATGATCTGCCCAAAGTTAAAAGAAAAATAAGAACAGCAATAATTACCAGTTGTCTTGCTGTCATACTTTAACATCACGTCGCACTTCTTGCATTTGACATACCCCACTGCCTCGTTTTTCTCATTGTGAACGTGCTCAAAATGTTTCCACACCTCCGACCTCGCATTTACTGGCTCGACCAACATGAATTCGCCAAGGGCTAATCTCCGTTTAACTTCTTCTACATCCATTTTGCATCTACTAACGCATGCCTGTAGATCGAACGTTAGGCGTATCATGTGATCGCATATTTGCCGCGCATCGTCTTTCAGCCCGAGCCCGCCCGAACCCGGCAGGTCCTGTTGGGCCCCGTCGGGTTCAGGCAAATATTTCCAGCTCTAATCCGGAGCCCTAACTTTAAGTGTATGCGGTATGACTTGTAAGTAGGAGTGTGCGATGCTATGGTACTTGTATATGTGTGTCCAGGGGGAAACTGGCTTACCTGTACTTGGACAGCCCTGTCGTTGGCTCTTTGCCAGCAAACCGCGCTGTTATCTGAAGCTCAGAATTGGAGGACCAGTGGTGATAATCCTCCTACCACAGTTCCAGACAAGCGCCTCTTCCTCTCTGTCAAACCAATATTTAAGGACTAGCCACTAGCCAGCAGCCAGCTCCCCGCTGGGGTATGGGATGTGAATGGCTCTTGTTTAGTGTCTTAAGTGTGTGTCCCTTCCCTTGCCTGTATGGAAGTAAAGGTGACTGCTGATTTGCTTGCAGAACGCTTGTGCCAGCACAAATACGTCAGTGTCTGGACTCCTGATCACAAGATCACTGCAGGACTTGGCCGCATAAGATGCGTACAGCATCATTCGAGTGCCAGCGTCTTCGTGAGTTGTCTCAAGGTCTTTTATTTCAGTGATATTGAGGTCTGTGCCATTTATTGTCATTGAATGGCATTTGTTTCCGTGTGTGGTAATGGCCTTAATGTTTCCAATTATATCCCTTGCAGATATGGGATAAAATCGGCCATGGTCACCATGCTGCTTTGCAGAGTGATTAGTGTCCTTTGCTCATCACCATGGATTTTCAATCTTTGGTAGCCCTGCTCAGCTTGACTACCTCTCTCTGCATTTTTGACACTTAGGTTGGTATACATTATGTGTCACACATGAAATGGCGGTGAATAGGCCTAGTTCATATAACTTGCACTGTAACCTGTATTAATCCGCCTGTCACACGGACCCAACAAAATACTTTTCTGTTGTGTTTTACAGAAATGTTTAAATATAGTGAATTTTTGCTGATAATGAAGCATTTTTAAACATCCGTTTTGTATCCGAAACTGTCAGGCGAGTTAATTTCTTTCTTTTTTTTAACGCATCCGGAGCCCTGTCGGATTCGCACCGCAGTTGTTCGGACCCCTTTGCATGCTGTCTCCGTATCCTCGTACGACCTTCAAAATTCATTGTGATTAAGACCCAAAGTACATTGTATCATCATAAAAATACATACGTTCTTGCAGGCCGGAGAAAACCACTTGCTTGTTGTAGCTTCTAGGGGCACCTAGCTAGGTGTTGGTAGCCAAAATTGCTGTTTTAAACCATAGAAAGGCTTCAAATAGTCCCACACTTTTTTTATAGTATGACAGTTCCAACATTTGAACTAGCCACTGAAAACTTAGTAATTGTACAGATAGCTACTTACCTACTAGCTGGGTGCCCCGGAAGCTACAACTAGCAAGTTTTCTCCGGCCTGCAGAAACGTCTTGAAATTCCTCTCCCTGGCAAGCGTTCCAACTTTTAATGATGTTGCTTTCAGGCAACATTGTACCATTATGATATAAAAATCATTTTCACATATGAACTTAAAATGATTATTTTTTACTAGTCATATAATCAACAAAATTCCCCTTTTTCCACAAGTAAAAGGTTGAATAAACCTATCCAAATATTATCAAATATGCATAAACATATTCAAAACATGCATACTATACATGTACATACAGTATATGAGTTTGGACAAACCCGTGCACGAGTGCACACTTGTGCACAAACACAAAAAAGCCTACCCTGTTGCTTCAAAATAAGTGTCTGACTTTTTGAAAGTTTAGTAAGCATCTAAGTAAGTTTCTCATCAGGGAAAAGTTATATGGGTTATATGCCTCAAGGCAACATGCAGTTTTTTATAATTTTCTACAAAATCTAAATTGATGTCAAAAGTTGTTGATAATGCATCTTGACGTATTAATCAAAGTTATTCATATTTTTTCTTTATGATTTACCTTGAAAATATAACACATAAATGACATTTCTGTGAGCAAAAATGCAGTACCAAAGGATACCAGAACATTCCCTGAACAAGGAAGTAAATTGTAGCAGGGAGCAGGCTTCACTCAGGGTTCAATATTACTTTTAAGGGTGCTGGCCCAAATGAAAACTTCAAATTAAACAGAAAAAGGGTGCACCTTGCATCAAACATCCTTTATTTGTGAATTGTTGCACACTGAGGAAGGCATACGCCGAAACGGGTCTGGGCACAAATAAAGGACGTTTGATGCGTGCGCCCTTTTTCTGAACAAGGAAGTAAAATAAGTTCTTTTGATTCATATGACCTCTTTCTTGCCATTTGATTGGATAGTTTAGCGGTTCCGAAACCTACTGAAGAAATATACAATCAATTGCATGTTTAATTTTGATGGAGGCAACACCGTACCATAGAGCAGAGGTTCCCAAACTGTGAGGCGGGCCTCCCTTGGGGGCGCGGAATAATTCTAGGGGAGGCGCGGAAGGTTGACTCAAAAAATAAAGAAAAACCAATTTCATTTTAGAACAATCTATTTTTTTTCAATGATTATGTAATTGTTAACATTATAAAATAGAAATAAATCATAGAAGAGATGATAAATGTTTGGGATAGTGGAAAGTGTTATTGATCCCTATGTGAGAATGTATTGCACCAAACTTCATAACGTAACTAATATAACAGTGCCACCAGTCGAGCTACAGCTCTTCTGAATGGATTCCGTTTTGCTGTAACTTTGCTTTAACTCATTGCATTCATTGCATAGTATAGCACCGATAAAAGTGGCTTAACTGAAGTGAATATCATTTTTAAAATGATTGTTGTAGCGGGGAGACGAGGGGGTCGCAGAAGTGTCACTGTTTTAGTATTATTATAGAGGGGAGGCCCACATTGATGGAGTTTGGGAACCCATGCCATAGAGGATTAAGTAGTTCTACTTTATGACAGTACATCTGGTCAGCGAACAGAGGGAAGTGCTGTGAATGCAGCGCAAGACAACTAAAGGCTATGAGTCGTGCCGGCATAATAGTCAAGGAACTCTTAATTTAAGCAGTGGGCCTAAGCCCCGATAGGCTATACAATAAATATTGCAGAACTGAGGGGGTGTTAGTCAGTGTTGTATTTTTCTACTCGTTTCTATCGTATTATTGGTCCTACAAGTTGATATAACTGTTATGCCAGATCCTGGGATAAAGCCACAGTTCTTGTGGCAGAAGGAGCATTAGACTGTTAAAGCTGTGACTTTTGAGCTGGTTTTAAGCCACGGTTGAGTTAACATAAGTTTAACATTGCATGTGGTGAGCTAATCCGACACTGTTCACAAGTCTTCCTGCTTACAGCATGGAAATAAGTCTCTAATGTTTAAACTTACAGACTGATTCACATAACAGTTCAGCCTGCAATTCAATTTATGCATAAAACTGTGATGTATTTGCTGTCAAGCATCGCTTTGTACAATATAGATGCATCCTTACAGAATATGTTCTTCAGTTGAGACAGGATTCTATTCTTCAAGCAAAAATCATTGGCTATTATGGTTCATTGTTCTGACATGTCAACTGATGTACTGCATCAGAAATTCTCAGACATGGCGTTTTACTGTTTGTTTTGCTTATGATGTCTTGCAACACATACAACAGAGGATATGCCTCAACAATTATTTCAAACCCCACCCTGTTTGGCTGTCAGTAGCCAAGAGATTTGAAAAAGATTCTGGGGGAAGTGGGGGCTCTGGTCTAAATGACCAAAACATTTTCAGGTCAGGGGAAAAGTGGCTAATAGCCTAGAAGTGTCCTGTCATTGCCCTCACAGCCATTGCATTTTGATATGGATACTTTCAGCAGTCATGGATAGGCCTATTTCACAGTAGCTGTTTTTCCAAAGGAGTCTTAGGGGTAACACAGGTGTAATGACATCCAAAAAAAAAAGGATTGGATTTCACGGGGCTTCTGTGAAATAGGCCCATTGCCGGTGAATTTTGAGGCCAACTGTCTGTTTCAAGTGTGTTCAAAACACAGTGGGCTACAGGAGCACAGTGTGCTTTCGTCATTTCAAGGACCATTTTTTTGCCTAATTTTTTAGTTTTTTGCCAAGTGCCAAAGTATAAACAAAAAATTATGCTATTTCTCTTTTTTTCCTGTCTTCTCATTCTTCTATGAGAAAAATCTTATAGCACCTCACCCAGATTTCTTAGTGGCTCCATGAGGATAATGTCTTTGACCCAATTAGCTCTCCTTCTTGAATAAAACTCCCCCTGCCCCACACTTGCACATGCATCATCCAGTCCTGGCCTGGCCTGTGTTTTTACAGTGCAGAGTGATTAAAGATTTAATTAGCTGAGGACCTTGCTTCGGGGAGACTCGTAAATCTACAGTGATATTTTCAGACTGCAGAGATGCTAACATCGTTATGATTAGTCACTGTGAAGCTGTGGAAATACGAAGAGCATTGATAATTTGCAACTTTTACTATTCACCCATTTACATTGCCCTCTGGGCAAATCCTTTTTTTATTGCAGTGACAAGACAATTATCAACAAGAGAATTACACCGCAATAAATGTTACTTGGCTTTCTTTCCTGAGATCAGCGAATGTTTGAAAGAAGGCTTAGGCAAGGTTGTTTTCACCCTTTTAACCATTAAAGTGTGAAATGATGGTCCAGATTTACAGCAACCCATGTTGTTTTTGTTTTGGGCAATAGGGGTACATCGCTATTAAAAATGTAAGCAAATAATGCGGCATCAATACAAAATATTGTACAATACAAACTACTACTGAGTGGAAACACCCTGAATGAAGAAGGGAAATGGCTTAGGTCATTGAATGCCTTTTTTGGATAATTAACATACTAGGTTTTTTAGATGTAGCATATGTCTACATACAATAATGTGGACTTGGAAGTGTCCAGTTCTACACCCACTTTAAGTATTTTAAGGAATCAAGGAGCTTTATTTGTCAGATGCATTGAAATATGAATCTAAAACATGCAGTGAAATTGCTTAAAAGATAAGTTTCCACTACAATAGTTGCAGTGTTTCACACAGACCAGGTTGCAATTTGTGGTCCCCTTTGGTACTGGTGAGGGAATTGATTGTCATAGTGATCGGAGGAGTCGGTCAAAGTGTGTGTAGCAGGCAGTACTCAAACACACACATTCTGAGCCATAATACATGCACCAGTATGTTCACTGTTCTTTAGAGTTAACTACAGGGAAAATTTTAAAGCAAGAAGCATTTTAAATTATTGAGATCAATATAATCTGTTCCGAATCACTGATCACCACAAAGATTGAATAATGGTCCTTGCCTGAACATTTCATCCAAATCCATGGCTACTTTTTAATTTTGTACTGTACAGACAGACAAAGAAGTAGAGGTAGTGGATTTTGTTGCAGGGAGTGATGGAAAAAAACAAGAGAGAGAGAGAGAGATGATAGAACCAACTGTCTGACATTTCATTTCATATCTTTTTAGTCATAGTCTGATTGCAGACGATGCAAAATTGTAGAAGAAGTTACAGCTCATCATTATGAGACAGCTTCTGATACATTTGCTTATGATCTGGGTAGCCAGTGTATGGCAGATGTACTGTAAGATTTTTAGGTGTACGAGTTTCAAAAAACTTTAGAGGTTAAAATGAGATTCAGTAAGATATGCAGCCAAGATCCAAATGTGGCCTCACAAAATGTAAACTACTGAACGACTCACCAACTGCTTCCAGCATTTGTCTGCCAATATTTTCATCCCGAAACAAAAGACCTTGGCAGAGACAGAATACATCATTGCATACTTGGCAAGGAGATGTGGACTCCAGGTCACCATATTCTGCTCTGTTTGTAATAAGTAGGAGAGTATGCTCGACAACTCTTTTGTCTACCAATCGCTGGCAGCAGTACTTCATGAAAATGTAAATATCACTAGAGTGTATATTAATGCAGAGTTGTTTGTTTACAAGCTTTGTCCACTAAGTGGCGCTACACACATTAGGCAATGTCCTGACACTGGACAGGAGAAGGCCTCCCATCCATTTCAAAGAAAGGTACTTTCATGAGTGCAAGAACATGAAATAGGTGGTGTATCCGCCCTAACAGAGATATTACATTGAGTGCCTGTGGAGAGAACAACAAAACAGACAAAAACAGGATTTAATGATGTAAGACCAAAGTCTTTTCTGTGCTGTGTTCTTGAGTATCAGACTTTTTAAACCCCACAAAACCACAGGAGGGTGGAAAAGCTGAATGACTCAGCAATCCCATGGGTACCTATGGCACCTTATTGTCTTAGGCCTCTATTACTCTCTCTCTCTCTCTCTCTCTCTCTCTCTGTTTCTCTTTCTCATGATGTTTACCTTTCCTCCTGTTTCTCGCTTTAATGCGTTCCCTCCAAGTCTGCAGTATTCTGTGCTTCACAGCCTTCCTCTTTGTGGCAAAGATGTTTTCAACTGCTCAATTTTTCATTCTCATCAACTTCCTTGTGGCTCGGGGCAAAGGAGAGAGCTTTGAATCATAGAGCCATTCGCCTCGGTTTAATACAAAGTCAATACACCTTCATTCCACCCATGCCCCTCAGGAAATTGACACTTGAATCCAATACAAATATGATGAATTGCATCATGCTGGGTCCTGTGAGAATGTATATGATAGATGCTTTTAACCACTAGGTAATATTGATGAGATGTGACATACAGCTCAGATGGAGCATTAGATGGCGGTGCTGACGGGGGTGTCCATCTGTAACACTGTGTGAAAAAATTTTCATGGCACTAAAAATTGACTGCATGTAACCCTTAAATCCTGCCTTGTACCCAAAGGCCTGATGAAGGTCGTCTGCAAAAGGCAGAACCAACCGCCTGCTGAAAAACTGATAAATATGTTTGCCACTTTTACAGGTTAACCAATAACGCACAGCAGTGTCCTCTATTTATCTCTCTTCTTGGACGATTAAATTTTCCATTACCGATATGTGTATTGAAACGACATATTTCTGCGTGTCTGCCACTGGGTGCCCGTTTTGATCATAGTGTTTAATGATTCTCTCACACACACACATTCCCATAAAAGCATAAGAGCGAAAAAGATCAAGACAGATGTGCAGACAACAGGTGACGCTTGCAACATTGATGATAGGTTGCTTTCATACCAAAAGCCTTGAAATGTGGAGGTTTTTCCCCTGAGAGGTTAAAGGTTTGAAAGTACAAAATTCTTTATCAACAGTTAGATCATGTTCCAAGATTGGACGGAGAGGGTAGGGGCCCCCTGGCAGAAAAGTTGCAGAGACTATACCTCAGAGTGGTTTGTTACTGTTGCACCCATTTAAAGGGGTCATATTATGCTTTTGTCAAGCTAACTTTTTTAGCTCTAATGTTCAGAACAGGCTGTTTCTCATCAGGTAACTAGACACCTGCAGCCAATACATTGGGGATTTCCCCTGTATCCTATGACAGGCCACCCCTAATTAGTCAATATAATTTTTCATTGCTCTCAGCTGCAAAGTGGCTGCCAATGTTGTGGGACCCCACCCACCTTATCCTGTGACATACATAGTTAAGAAAATTCTAAACAGGGTTTAAGATCACAGCCGTTGAACAGTTTCAGTGTAAATTGGCTATGTGTAGAGCACAGACCAAAGAAACACATTCACAATCCATAAAAAGTGTTTTTTTTTTCATAATATAACACATTTACTAAGAACAGGCAATCCAACATACATTACTAATTACTTATTGGAATGTTATGGGTGAGTGTTTCTTTTTCTTTCTTTTTTTTTTTTTTTTTACAGGATTAGGAGTTTTCATCGCAATGTTAAGGTAACTACAAAATAGCATATGCTAAAAAATTTCCCAACCATCTACAGTTATTTACCTATGTAGTTGTCACCATAAATTACCTGAGTGTAGCCACAAAAAAAGTGTAGTACTGTGCCACAAGAGGAAAAAGTTTCTAGACTTTTAAAGTAAAAGTTGAATAGTTTACCCGTATTAGTGCTGGCTGCAGTACTTCAGGAGTGCATATCTGGCTTGGTAGCTGTCCTTGGTCCTGGAATGCCTGAAGCTGAGATTTCTGGTGAGCCATGTCCACTTGCACCACCTACACTCAATTTAATTATTATAGTGCATGCAAAGCATTGCACTATATTGTTATTCCATTACTTCTTATTATTATAGTGCATGCAAAGCAATGCACTATATTGTTATTCGGTTGCTTCTTATTATTATTATTCCACACACCTTTCTGCGATTAATTCAGCTTCAACCGTTCAACATATCAACTTCATTCAAACACCGTTGCGTAGCTCTGCAATTGGTGAGTGTTGCTTCTACTTTTCATTTTTGCAACTTTTATACCTTTTGCGTAATCGGCAATAAACAAGTGAAAAAAAGTCCCATTGAAATGAATGGTGGAACTTTCAGCATTCTATAGAACATTGTTGTCACCTTAGCCACTTACTGTAAACATTCCACTGCTTCTGCTGGCAGTCGGAACTTTATTTGCATGAGAATTCTATTTCAACCAGAAACTATTATCAGCTGCATTAAATCAACTTTTTCTACATTTTTAAACAACTTTACAATAAGCAACTTTTTATGTAACCATCAACAATATACCAATTGATGCAGCCGAAGTCTGCGTCCAACTTTTTCAACTACTTTAACTATTGTAACAATCTGCATTCATCCAACTATCATACAATTCTACTTTTTTGCAACTTCTTTGCAACTTGTTGGTCTTCCTTCAGATTTTTCTTCTTTTCTTCAACAATTCTACTATCAACCTTTCATCATCTTTTGCAATAGCCACTACTGGTCCGCGTCTCACAATATCTACTCTTTCTTCTATCAACTGTAAATGCAACTTTCATCCTTTGCACCAACTTCCACATTAATGAGCTGGCATCAATATGATTAGCATAGCAACCAGCATAGCAACCAGAATATCCGCCCTAGCAACGGCCTAGCAACAGCTTCCAGCACCATTGTAACGTCTTGGGAACCACTTCAACAATGATGACATGGCAATCAACATAGCAACCAACATGATCAACATAGCAACCGCCATGTCCAGCATAGCAACCAACATTACGAACATGGCAACCAGCATAGCAACAGACATGTCCGCCCTAGCAACGGCCTAGCAACAGCTTCCAGCACCCTTGCAACGTCTCATGAACCATTCCAACAATGATGACATGGCAATCAACATAGCAACCAACATGATCAACATAGCAACCGCCATGTCCGCCCTAGCAACGGCCTAGCAACAGTTTCTAGCGCCCTTGCAATGCCTTTGGAACCACTTCCACGATAATGACCTAGCAATCAACATTGCATCCAACATGATCAACGTAACAACCAGCACAGCAACCGTCATATCCGCCTTAGCAACGCCCTAGCAACAACCTTAAGCAAACTTGCAACTTCTTAGGAACAACTTCCACATTGGTGACGTAGCAATCAACATTGTATCTAACATGATCAACGTAGCAACCAGTATAGCAACCACCATATCCGCCTTAGCAACACCTTCCAGCACCGTTGTAATGTCTTGGAAACCACCTCCACAATAATGACCTAGCAAACAACATAGCAACCAACATGTTCAATGTAGCAACCAGCATGGCAACCACCATATCTTACTTAACTCATTGACTGCCAGCCGTTTTCAGAATAGAGAGTTCCATACTGCCAGAGGTTTTGGGGAATTTTGACTGTTTTTTAAAGAGCCACAGAATATTATGTGTTACGACTACATAAACAATGAAACTACCACAAGAAAGAGCAGACTCTCTTCTTTCACCAGAAAAAAAAGTTCGTTTCTACCCCTTTCCATTGCTTAGAAATCAGCAGGCGAACATAAGCTACTTTCTCCAAACACACCCGTTGTTTATCAAAAAAGGGAGAAAATTAGCGTTTTGTTTGACAACGTTAGTGTCTTGGATGCGTGTTTTTTTTCGGTCTATTAGCACGTCAAACATCGGGAAAATGTCTTCCTGTGATAAGACCACAAAAACAACAGTAACAGGGGGCTTTTGGTAATAAAATAGACATTGTTGTAACAAGGTAAATATATGCTATTTACAGGCTGTGACAGCGAAAACTCAGTGATCAACAACTGGCTCGCAAATTCTTACCTGACCCGGAACTGTGAGCTAGCTGGGCACTGAAACAAGTCACAACTGCTATTTCCGTTTGCCCAAGGTTGATCTCCTTCATCTCCCACGATCGGAACACTACTCGAACTACTATGGCAGTGACACATACTCTGATCGAGTGTGAACTGCCTAAATTTCTCCGATTTACGTCTGCACTTTGCTAGCGGCATATTTAGCCATGTCATTAGCTTTCTCTACTTCTCCCTTGGCCATACCTATGAATCTATGCTCATCTCACATCCAAAGTGACACACTGCCACCCTCAGGATCAATTTGGAACAACAATTTTCGACGGAGAATTCTGATATTTACAGACAAGGTTCCCTAGGTCTTTCTGCAGCCCTCCCCATTAAAAACGCAGTTGACGTCTAAAGACGTCATTGGCAGTGAACGGTATTTCAGTTGACGTCTAAAGACGTCATTGGCAGTGAACGGCAGTATTTCAGTTGACGTCTAAAGACGTCATTGGCAGTCAATGAGTTAATATCTTACTTACATACAGTATCCGTATCTTACTTAGTTGCTATACTTATCTTACTTACTTTATGCATTAGCATCAACTTCAATGGTTTAGCAACTATATCATGTTTTTTTCTCTTATCAGATGTTTATGCAAAAAATGTCACTTTCATAAAACTTTTTTTTTTACGTTTTGCATGCACTATGTAATTTCCATGGAATTACAAATCTAGTTATTATTATTCCACACACCTTTCTGCGATTAATTCAGCTTCAACCGTTCAACATATCAACTTCATTCAAACACCGTTGCGTAGCTCTGCAATTGGTGAGTGTTGCTTCTACTTTTCATTTTTGCAACTTTTATACTTTTTACGTAATCGGCAATAAACAAGTGAAAAAAAGTCCCATTGAAATGAATGGTGGAACTTTCAGCATTCTATAGAACATTGTTGTCACCTTAGCCACTTAGTGTAAACGTTCCACTGGTTCTGCTGGCATTCGGAACTTTATTTGCATGAGAATTCTATTTCAATTAGAAACTATTATCAGCTGCATTAAATCAACTTTTTCTACATTTTTAAACAACTTTACAATAAGCAACCTTTTATGTAACCATCAACAATATACCAATTGATGCAGCCGAAGGCTGCGTCCAACTGTTTCAACTACTTTAACTATTGTAACAATCTGCATTCATCCAACTATCATACAATTCTACTTTTTTGCAACTTCTTTGCAACTTGTTGGTCTTCCTTCAGATTTTTCTTCTTTTCTTCAACAATTCTACTATCAACCTTTCATCATCTTTTGCAATAGCCCCTACTGGTAGCACTGGACGCGGCCAAAGGCCGCGTCTCACAATATCTACTTTTTCTTCTACCAACTGTAAATGCAACTTTCATCCTTTGCACCAACTTCCACATTAATGAGCTGGCATCAATATGATTAACATAGCAACCAGCATAGCAACTAGTATATCCGTCCTAGCAACGGCCTAGCAACAGCTTCCAGCACCATTGCAACGTCTTGGGAACCACTGCGACAATGATGACAAAGCACTCAGCATAGCATCCAACATTACGAACATGGCAACCAGCATAGCAACAGACATGTCCGCCCTAGCAACGGCCTAGCAACAGCTTCCAGCACCCTTGCAACGTCTCAGGAACCATTCCAACAATGATGACATGGCAATCGACATAGCAACCAACATGATCAACATAGCAACCGCCATGTTCGCCCTAGCAACAGCCTAGCAACAGCTTCTAGCAGCCTTGCAACGTCTTATGAACCACTCCAACAATTATGACCTATGCACCCACATAGCAACCAAGATGATCAATGTCACAACCAGCATAACGACCGCCATATCCGCCTAAGCAATGCCCCAACAACAACCCTAAGCAACCTTGCAACTTTTTAGGAACAACCTTTACATTTATGACGTATCAATCAACATTGCATCCAACATGATCAACCTAGCAACCACCATAGCAACCACCATATCTGCCTTAGCAACAGCTTAGCAACAGTTTCTAAAGCCCTTGCAATGCCTTGGGAACCACTTCCACGATAATGACCTAGCAATCAACATAGCCACCAACATGATCAACGTAGCAACCAGCACAGCAACCACCATGTCCGCCTTAGCAACGCCCTAGCAACAACCTTACGCAAACTTGAAACTTCTTAGGAACAACTTCCACATTGATGATGTAGCAATCAACATTGCATCCAACATGATCAACAAAGCAACCAGCATAGCAACCGCCTTATCCACCTTAGCAACGCCCTAGCAACAACCTTTAGAAACCTTGTTCAATGTAGCAACCAGCATGGCAACCACCATACTTAATATCTTACTTACATACAGTATCTTACTTAGTTACTGTACTTATCTTACTTACTTTCTTCCTTAGCAACAACTTCAATGGTTTAGCAACTATATCATGTTTTATTTCTCTTATCAGATGTTTATGCCAAAAATGTCACTTTCATAAAAAATTTTTTTTACATTTTGCATGCACTATGTAATTTCCATGGAATTACAATTTCTAGTTATAGTGCATGCAAAGCAATGCACTATATTGTTATTCCATTACTTCTTATTACAGTGCATGCAAAGCGATGCACTGTACTGTTCTCCGTTGGCTTCTTCTTCTTTTTATTATTATTATTATTATTCTTCAATGCTCGCTTTTTCTCAATAACCGTTTCACCTAGAAACTTCATTCAAACTTCATCTCGTAGGTCTCGATTTGTGTTGTTATGCTATGAAATTTCACTTTTCTACTATTTTTACTTTTTCTACTATCTGCGATAAACGAGCGAAAAAAGTGCTTTTTTTCACAAATTATGGAATTTTCAGAGTTCCACAACAGAATTCTACTTCCTATTGTTGCTACCTTAACTACTGTAAACATTCTATTGTTGCTTTCTTGACTACTGTAAACATTCCAGAGAACTTTCAGCAGACTAGTGGAACTTCTAGGATTCTATTTCCACGAACATTCTGTTATCTGCTGTATTAACCTTTCCAGTTCATTTTTATTAACCTAATGGGCTATTTAAGCTTATTAACTTCCATTTGCTGAGGCAGCTGAGCTCGCGAAGCGAGCCTCTTTGCCTTTTCCCTCTTCTACTGTCTTTTTCTTTTCAATTCTCTGTATCATCTATTCAACTTTTAACAACTTTTTCATCTTTGCCATTTTTTTCTTTGATTCTCTGTATTATCTGTTCAACTTTTGGCAACTATTTACGTCTTCACCTTTTTGTCTTCAATTCTCTTCAATTATCTATTCACTTTTTAATCGACATTTTACATTTTTGCCTATTTCCCTTCAACTTTTTGCCAACTTTTTACTGTACATCTTTGCCTTTTTCTCTTCAATTCTCTGTATTATCTCTTCAACTTTTTGGCAACCTTTCAGGCCTAGCCTACATATTTTCCTTTTTTTCTCTTCAATTCTCTGTATTATATTCAACATTTTTTGCAACTTTTTTCCACGTCTTTTCCTATTTCAACTATTTCCTATTTCAACATTTTTAAACAAATTTACACAAAGCAACTTTTTATGTAATCATCAACAACGAACCATTTGACGCAGCCAAAGGCTGCGTCCACCTTTTACCACTAATTTAACTACTGATACGGGCCATGTTCATTCAAACTATCATCAACTATCTTTTTTTTTTTAACTATTCAATATCACCCATTCATCAACATTGACAATAGCCACTGCTAACAACTCCCATGATGACCTAGCAATATACATAGCAACCAACAAGATCAATGTAGCAACCAACATATCCGCCCTCGCAATGGCCTAGTAACAACCTCAGATACCCCTACAATGTCCTGGGAACCAGTTCCACAATAATGACATGGCAACTGGCATAGCAACCAACATGCTCAACATGGCAAACAGCATAGCAACCACCATATCCGCCCTAGCAACAGCCTAGCAACTGCCTCCAGCAGCCTTGCAATGTCTTTACAGCCACTCCAGCAATAATGATATAGCAATGAACATTGCAACCAACATGATCAACGTAGCAACCAGCATAGCAACCTACATGTCCACCCTAGCAACTGCCGAACAACATCCTCAAGCACCAATGCCACCTTCCAGGAAGCACTTCCACAATGATGACCTAGCAATGAACATTACAACCAACATGATCAACGTAGCAACCACCATAACTTACCTGGCAACAGCCTAGCAACCACCTCAAGAAGCCCTGCAATGTCCTAGGAACCGCTTCCACACTGATGACCAAGCACTAGACATAGCAACCAACATGATCAATGTAACAACCAGCATAGTAACCACCATATCCGCCCTAGCAACGGCCTAACAACAACCAAAAGTACCCTTGCAATCAACATAACCAATACAGCAACCAGCGCCATTTTCTTTTTTTTTTTTTTCAACTATTCAACAACATGATCAAGGTAGCAACATTTTCTTTGCTACTTGACTAGTAACTTTGATTGCCTAAACAAGTTTCCTCTTTACTCTACTTTTCTACTTTTTTTCTACTATCACTTTCTAAGTGTACTTTTTTAAACGTTTGCATGCACTGTGTAATTCCTTGGAATTGCAAATCTAGTTATTATTATTTTTATTCCACACACTTTTCTGCGATTAATTCAGCTTCAACCGTTCAACATATCAACTTCATTCAAACACCGTTGCGTAGCTCTGCAATTGGTGAGTGTTGCTTCTACTTTTCAGTTTTGCAACTTTTATACTTTTTGCGTAATCGGCAATAAACAAGCGAAAAAAGTCCCATTGAAATGAATGGTGGAACTTTCAGCATTCTATAGAACATTGTTGTCACCTTAGCCACTTACTGTAAACATTCCACTGGTTCTGCTGGCAGTCGGAACTTTATTTGCATGAGAATTCTATTTCAAGCATTAAATCAACTTTTTCTGCATTTTTAAACAACTTTACAATTAGCAACTTTTTATGTAACCATCAACAATATAACAATTGACGCAGCTGAAAGCTGCGTCCAACTTTTTCCACTACTTTAACTATTGTAACAATCTGTATTCATCCAACTATCATACAATTCTACTTTTTTGCATCTTCTTTGCAACTTGTTGGTCTTCCTTCAGATTTTTCTTATTTTTTTCAACAATTGTACTATCAACCTTTCATCATCATTTGCAATAGCCACTACTGGTAGCACTGGCGCGTCTCACAATATCTACTTTTTCTTCTACCAACTGTAAATGCAACTTTCATCCTTTGCACCAACTTCCACATTAATGAGCTGGCATCAATATGATTAACATAGCAACCAGCATAGCAACTAGTATATCCGTCCTAGCAACGGCCTAGCAACAGCTTCCAGCACCATTGTAACGTCTTGGGAACCACTGCGACAATGATGACAAAGCACTCAGCATAGCATCCAACATTACGAACATGGCAACCAGCATAGCAACAGACATGTCCGCCCTAGCAACGGCCTAGCAACAGCTTCCAGCACCCTTGCAACGTCTCAGGAACCATTCCAACAATGATGACATGGCAATCGACATAGCAACCAACATGATCAACATAGCAACCACCATGTTCGCCCTAGCAACGGCTTAGCAACAGCTTCTAGCAGCCTTGCAACGTCTTATGAACCACTCCAACAATTATGACCCATGCACCCACATAGCAACCAAGATGATCAATGTCGCAACCAGCATAACGACCGCCATGTCCGCCTTAGCAATGCCCTAGCAACAACCTTAAGAAACCTTGTTCAATGTACCAACCAGCATGGCAACCACCATACTTAATATCTTACTTACATACAGTATCTTACTTAGTTACTGTACTTATCTTACTTACTTTCTTCCTTAGCAACAACTTCAATGGTTTAGCAACTATATCATGTTTTATTTCTCTTATCAGATGTTTATGCAAAAAATGTCACTTTCATAAAACTTTTTTTTTACATTTTGCATGCACTATGTAATTTCCATGGAATTACAATTTCTAGTTATTATTTTTATTCCACACACTTTTCTGCGATTAATTCAGCTTCAACCGTTCAACATATCAACTTCATTCAAACACCGTTGCGTAGCTCTGCAATTGGTGAGTGTTGCTTCTACTTTTCGTTTTTGCGACTTTTATACTTTTTGCGTAATCGGCAATAAACAAGTGAAAAAAAGTCCCATTGAAATGAATGGTGGAACTTTCAGCATTCTATAGAACATTGTTGTCACCTTAGCCACTTACTGTAAACATTCCACTGCTTCTGCTGGCAGTCGGAACTTTATTTGCATGAGAATTCTATTTCAACCAGAAACTACTATCAGCTGCATTAAATAAACTTTTTCTACATTTTTAAACAACTTTACAATAAGCAACTTTTTATGTAACCATCAACAATATACCAATTGATGCAGCCGAAGGCTGCGTCCAACTTTTTCAACTACTTTAACTATTGTAACAATCTGCATTCATCCAACTATCATACAATTCTACTTTTTTGCAACTTCTTTGCAACTTGTTGGTCTTCCTTCAGATTTTTCTTCTTTTCTTCAACAATTCTACTATCAACCTTTCATCATCTTTTGCAATAGCCACTACTGGTAGCACTGGGATGCGGCCAAAGGCCGCGTCTCACAATATCTACTCTTTCTTCTATCAACTGTAAATGCAACTTTCATCCTTTGCACCAACTTCCACATTAATGAGCTGGCATCAATATGATTAGCATAGCAACCAGCATAGCAACCAGAATATCCGCCCTAGCAACGGCCTAGCAACAGCTTCCAGCACCATTGTAACGTCTTGGGAACCACTTCAACAATGATGACATGGCAATCAACATAGCAACCAACATGATCAACATAGCAACCGCCATGTCCAGCATAGCAACCAACATTACGAACATGGCAACCAGCATAGCAACAGACATGTCCGCCCTAGCAACGGCCTAGCAACAGCTTCCAGCACCCTTGCAACGTCTCATGAACCATTCCAACAATGATGACATGGCAATCAACATAGCAACCAACATGATCAACATAGCAACCGCCATGTCCGCCCTAGCAACGGCCTAGCAACAGTTTCTAGCGCCCTTGCAATGCCTTTGGAACCACTTCCACGATAATGACCTAGCAATCAACATTGCATCCAACATGATCAACGTAACAACCAGCACAGCAACCGTCATATTCGCCTTAGCAACGCCCTAGCAACAACCTTAAGCAAACTTGCAACTTCTTAGGAACAACTTCCACATTGGTGACGTAGCAATCAACATTGTATCTAACATGATCAACGTAGCAACCAGTATAGCAACCACCATATCTTACTTAATATCTTACTTACATACAGTATCAGTATCTTACTTAGTTACTATCCTTATCTTACTTACTTTATGCATTAGCATCAACTTCAATGGTTTAGCAACTATATCATGTTTTTTTCTCTTATCAGATGTTTATGCAAAAAATGTCACTTTCATAAAACTTTTTTTTTTACGTTTTGCATGCACTATGTAATTTCCATGGAATTACAATTTCTAGTTATTATTTTTATTCCACACACTTTTCTGCGATTAATTCAACTTCAACCGTTCAACATATCAACTTCATTCAAACACCGTTGCGTAGCTCTGCAATTGGTGAGTGTTGCTTCTACTTTTCAGTTTTGCAACTTTTATACTTTTTGCGTAATCGGCAATAAACAAGCGAAAAAAGTCCCATTGAAATGAATGGTGGAACTTTCAGCATTCTATAGAACATTGTTGTCACCTTAGCCACTTACTGTAAACATTCCACTGGGTCTGCTGGCAGTCGGAACTTTATTTGCATGAGAATTCTATTTCAATTAGAAACTATTATCAGCTGCATTAAATCAACTTTTTCTGCATTTTTAAACAACTTTACAATTAGCAACTTTTTATGTAACCATCAACAATATAACAATTGACGCAGCTGAAGGCTGCGTCCAACTTTTTCCACTACTTTAACTATTGCAATCTGTAGTCATCCAACTATCATACAATTCTACTTTTTTGCATCTTCTTTGCAACTTGTTGGTTTTCCTTCAGATTTTTCTTATTTTTTTCAACAATTCTACTATCAACCTTTCATCATCATTTGCAATAGCTACTACTGGTAGCACTGACGCGGCCGCGTCTCACAATATCTACTTTTTCTTCTACCAACTGTAAATGCAACTTTCATCCTTTGCACCAACTTCCACATTAATGAGCTGGCATCAATATGATTAACATAGCAACCAGCATAGCAACTAGTATATCCGTCCTAGCAACGGCCTAGCAACAGCTTCCAGCACCATTGTAACGTCTTGGGAACCACTGCGACAATGATGACAAAGCACTCAGCATAGCATCCAACATTACGAACATGGCAACCAGCATAGCAACAGACATGTCCGCCCTAGCAACGGCCTAGCAACAGCTTCCAGCACCCTTCCAACGTCTCAGGAACCATTCCAACAATGATGACATAGCAATCGACATAGCAACCAACATGATCAACATAGCAGCCGCCATGTCCGCCCTAGCAACGGCCTAGCAACAGCTTCTAGCAGCCTTGCAACGTCTTATGAACCACTCCAACAATTATGACCTATGCACCCACATAGCAACCAAGATGATCAATGTCGCAACCAGCATAACGACCGCCATGTCCGCCTTAGCAATGCCCCAACAACAACCTTAAGCAACCTTGCAACTTTTTAGGAACAACCTTTACATTTATGACGTATCAATCAACATTGCATCCAACATGATCAACCTAGCAACCACCATAGCAACCACCATATCCGCCTTAGCAACAGCTTAGCAACAGTTTCTAGCGCCCTTGCAATGCCTTGGGAACCACTTCCACGTTAATGACCTAGCAATCAACATAGCCACCAACATGATCAACGTAGCAACCAGCACAGCAACCACCATGTCCGCCTTAGCAACGCCCTAGCAACAACCTTGAAACTCTTAGGAACAACTTCCACATTGATGATGTAGCAATCAACATTGCATCCAACATGATCAACAAAGCAACCAGCATAGCAACCGCCTTATCCGCCTTAGCAACGCCCTAGCAACAACCTTAAGAAACCTTGTTCAATGAAGCAACCAGCATGGCAACCACCATACTTAATATCTTACTTACATACAGTATCTTACTTAGTTACTGTACTTATCTTACTTACTTTCTTCCTTAGCAACAACTTCAGTGGTTTAGCAACTATATCATGTTTTATTTCTCTTATCAGATGTTTATGCAAAAAATGTCACTTTCATAAAACTTTTTTTTTACATTT
>JAODXP020000017.1:3261651-3276651 GCA_027497455.2 Sardinella longiceps
ATAAAAGAACCTTAACCCTTACCCCAAACCCCACTACCTGGAAGGCACCATTGAGGGCAAATAATACCAAAGATCGAATCTTGCTTGAACTTACATAGAGGGTCTACCAGGCAGGGGTAGAAATGTGGGACTATAGTACCTGACTTTGAAGAAAGAAAGAAAGAAAAAAAACTCTTAGAAATGTGAGAATATAGAGCTGTGGGAACGTAGACACGCTCCCAGCTGTGGTGAGCAGGTAAGTCGATGGGTTTCTATCTGTAACCACTGTAAAAGAGACGCTGTACAGGTAATTCTCTCATACAGCCCACTGGAGCACAAGGAATTCAAGTTTGAGAGGTGGGTAACAGGATTCGCTCTTCGACAGTCAGTTGGCGTAAACTATAACACACATAACTTCTTCCTGCTCCTGGTAGAGCGCTGCCTCTTGTACTTACCAGTTGTACTTGCATCTGTATGCAACACATACGGCAGCTTGGGGTTGGCAGGGGCAGTAGTCAGCTTGTCAATGATAGTCTCTAAAGCAAACTCAACTTGTGATGTGCAAACTGGAATCTGCCTATTTTGTTGTTTGGGGCATCCAGTTCTGGTTTGAAACGATTGGACGGCTTGTCTAATCAGCTTCGCTTATTGGTTGGTTGTCTGTTAACTGATGTAAACCCGCCCCAGAAGACCGTCTCCAGACCATGAATACGGATGAACAGCCGTGTTATGGGCGGGCTATGTCAGGCTACCAAATAGTATCCTGACGTGGGCAATTTTCCTAAGTTTCTAAGTCAACAGGTGCTAACTGTGACTTTCCACAAGGGAAGGCTGGAGTATGTACATGAGCCGTTCTACAACCTATATCAAAGCCACAGTCAGCAAGAACTACAACACCTCGCAGTATGTTGTCTAAAATGCCACAGTTTTCAGTTATGCAATTATCGCTTGCTCTTCCTTCCCATGCATTTGAAATGTATGAGACTGTGCCCTGAGGTGCAATACCAATCGAGAATTTAACTGTTGTGGTGTTTGTAGGACCACCATATTTCCGTGCGCTGGAAGTCCGGTCAAAAAAAAAAAAAATCATGCCTCACACCTCAATTTTTTTCCCCATGGCCCTCCCCCACTTCAATTTTGTTTTCTCATGGCCCTCCCCCTACAGGTACAAAAATGTAATATGTAAAAATGGTAGATGAACAACCATCATGAGAACAGTCAGATATGTACCCTACATCAAGGACGGTTGTCTGCACTATTATGTGCTATCGATATCAGTGGATACCTTTGAGAAGCCGCTAGAATCTACCTCTGCGGCTGCATGGGATGCCTTTTAACTCCACTGTCACCAAGACAAATTGCCTTCACTATTGTTTTTACGTGTTAAGACTCCTCGTCCGCATCTACTAGACTCCTCGTCCGCGGCCTGGCTACGGGAAGTTGCAGTTCCTCCAACACTCTCGCCAGGGCTGCCAACTTCCTCTCGACATCATCGCTTTTTGTGCGCTGCTTCAACCCACATATTTTTTCCATAGTGTCTTCGACACCAAGGGGTTGCAGTGATATCCGTAGCCTCGGATGTACATTGCTACCTGCCCTAAGTTTGCTTCGCTTTTCATTAAAGTATGTTGTCTTCTTCTCCGCCATTTTTTCCAGCTAACGTTCTTCTTCTTCTTCTTCTTATTGGCTCCAGCTAGCGTTTGATTTCGAACGGACTTATGGGTATTAAAAGGCAGATCATACCATTTTTAGGGATGACTACAGATACACGCTTCAGTGCTAAAGTATGCACCCGGGACCTTGCATCGCAAAGCGATGTGTTTCAGAGAAGTATTGCATTTTTTATTATTATTTAAAAAAAATAATAATAATAAATTCTTTTTTTTTCTACATGGCCCTCCCCCTAACTCCGATTTTTTTTTGCCATGGCCCTCCCCCCACCTCATTTTTTTTCATCATGGCCCTCCCCCCGCCCCTACGCACCATATACTTGGATAAACCACTTGTCTGTCATCCTACATCAACCACTTACAGGAATGCACCGGAGTGAATTCAAGCATAGCCCTGCTGCACAAGCCTTCCAACAGCAATATATTTTGCATGAAATGAAAGAATTTTGAACAACATAGACCTAACGCGAACGTGAAACACTTCACATTGAGACAATGTAACCTCAGATCCTATTTTCGATTTCCAATAGTCAGGTCCCATTGATTCAGTGTAAAGTGCCTGTTCGCCTCTGCGTCCGTGTTCGGTCTATGCTGTACCAAATTATTTTGGTCCACTCGCTAACTAGCGCATTTAGCAAGCTCTTTCAACAGGGCTATGCTTGAATTCACTCCAGTACATTACATTCCCTTAAATCGAAACCTACCATATGCATCCCATGAGCCCACGCGATTTCTAGTTTCTCACATGTTCCAAACAAACATAAATGCTAGAATCTGCAGCATAATTGCCACAATATTTTCAATTTATATAGATGTCCCTTTCAAATATAACTGTTTGATGTGTTTTGTAAGTTTGCAAGACACGAGTTACGTCAAAAATCCCGCCCCGTGCTTTGTACGCGCCTCCTGGTTGGTCCGTCCATTTAATATCGGACCTGAAATATCTTTTAATGGACGCGACGTCAGATAGGTGCGCCTGAGGGGGCGCTGCATCTGACGTGAGTGAGGTTAGTATGAAGGTAGGCCAGTGAAAAATAAGACCTTATCATCGTTACCAACAAAGGCACTTAGGTCATATGAAGTGGACCGTGGACAAATGTGCAACATTAGATCTCATCTGAATGTTTTCAGTTCAAAGACTTTGAAGATCAGTGGTCATAACCTCAATGGCATCACCAGTCAATTCAGTCGGAGTCCCTGTGCAAAAAATATTGCTCTCATTATCGCTTTTGGTGGGGTCATTATTCTCAGCAGCAGCACTTGTAGTGGGGTCATCAGTCTCACTAGCAGCACTATCAGCTGCAGCAGCAGCACTAGAAGCATTGGCTACTTCTTCAGCCTCCAGTCTCTTCGACTATTTGCTATCAAAAATACTAATACCATTACACTGCCAAATTTGTTATGAGCCGCTGCAATCAACATTTGACTTAACTGACGAGAAATGTGTCGAACAAATTCGGACATTGCTGACAGTTTTCCCAATTGGATTGATCTTTGCCAGCCACAAATACCTCCTTTCCTTTGGCAACTTCCGGTTGATGATGATGATGAGCCGTGAAAACCCTTTATGCATTATCCCAAGACTCGTGGCTGCATGGCCATGCAGTGAGCACAGCTGTCCGGGTCGGCCAGAGCATGTTAAGCATAGTTCACCCCCATGCAGGCAATGCACATTGGGTGAGGGTCTTGGGTGGGGCAGGGTCGAGGGGATGATGAGTCCCGTTGAAGCGACTTAGCCGCAGGTGTTTGGCTAGCTGGTTCGCTAGCCATTAGCCCACCACGCACGTGGAATCAAATACAATTGAGAATTTCGATAAATCTCAGTGACGAAATGTAAGCGAACGAAGACCGCCTTGACCGTAAGCTACGTAGCAGAAATGACAAAATTAATTGTATTAGCTATAAGCTCTCTTTCAGTAACAAAATCCGAGCCTTGCTGGTGCATAGAAGTCTTCACGGGGAAGAGACTGACGTTACCAGCATGATACAGAGTATAATTACGGAGGGGGCGGGCCCCCTGTATCACAGCTGTTATAGAACAAGCACTGACAGCTAACACAAATGGCAAAACTTCAAACTTACCATGGAATTGTAGCCTCTTCTCTCCAAGGCCTGCCCCAGCCAGCTGCTCTTTCTCACCCCTGCTGGGGACAGTGCTCTCTGTGCAACTAGGTAGGCAGCAGAAGGTGTGTGTGTAGGATGAGGAGTGGTGAGCCTATTGAGAATGAAATCCCTGAGGAATTTGCATTAGCCCTCACCAGAGATGACTTGTCACAGGTTAAACATTGGCATAGGTTTGTACATGGCAAGTCATACAATTTGAAAGTACATCTTCCTTTAACACAGTGTGGTTTTTTGCAGGAGCAGTGCACAAGTTTCAATACGGCCTCTTGAGCTGGTGGCAGTGCCATCCAATCCACCTCATAGAAGTCCCCTGCCACCTTCCATCCATTGATGGGAGGTGGAATGTCCAACTTCCATTCAAGGCTTCTTCTGTGCACTGCAGCCTGGTAGCTTGCCTTCTGGAAATGTTTGTATGAGGAGTCCTTGTTTGGAGGCAAGTCTCTCTCTTAACACTTTCCAGATTTGAATAGCCTTGCCCTTGCAATGTTCACCTCCTGGCTGTCTCTTTCATCATACAGATCTGTATATAGATCGCATGTGAAGGCCTCCAGTGCTGCAGATGGGTGAAGCTACATCCAAGGTCCTGAAACAGACTGTATTCAGGTTTAGAGCAAAAAAATTATAAGCCTTGGCTTTGCCAACCTTATGGAGGGCACTCACAGTAGGTTTACATGCACAGTTTTTTCTGGATCGCATTGAACTTGGTTTGATTAGTTCAGGTGGGATATTGAACCGTATCAATATGCCTGAAAGATTTAAACTGATTGTCACCTTTGAAACATGTTATGTACAATGGTTTCCCCACAAGTCATTTGTTTACATCCATCTGATGTGCCTTAGCTAGCGCCTGTTAGCCTATTGTCAGTTCACATTGAAAGACACTTATAAAACAACAAATACACTTGTTCAACTAGATATACAAGGTCTGTATTGTGTCCTGTTACATTAATGAAACCGCAGTTTGCATTATCATGACAATTATGTTCACTTTCACCGTCTTGGCTAGCTAACGTGAATGTACTGTAGCAAAGTATCTGCTAGTTAACACTAAACTTAATAGAATATGGAGTATGTTGGTTACTTGTTACCATTCTAGCTTGGTTTTTCATGGTATGATAAGTGTTACGGGGACAGAGGCAGGTGTACAAACAAACAAAATGCTTGTTAGTTTAGGGGTTTACCAACTGACCCTGCCATCCGGAGCCCTAACATTAAGTGTATGCGGTATGACTTGTAAGTAGGAGTGTGCGATGCTATGGTACTTGTATATGTCTGTCCAGGGGGAAACTGGCTTACCTGTACTTGGACAGCCCTGTCGTTGGCTCTTTGCCAGCAAACCGCGCTGTTATCTGAAGCTCAGAATTGGAGGACCAGTGGTGATAATCCTCCTACCACAGTTCCAGACAAGCGCCTCTTCCTCTCTGTCAAACCAATATTTAAGGACTAGCCACTAGCCAGCAGCCAGCTCCCGCTGGGGTATGGGATGTGAATGGCTCTTGTTTAGTGTCTTAAGTGTGTGTCCCTTCCCTTGCCTGTATGGAAGTAAAGGTGACTGCTGATTTGCTTGCAGAACGCTTGTGCCAGCACAAATACGTCAGTGTCTGGACTCCTGATCACAAGATCACTGCAGGACTTGGCCGCATAAGATGCGTACAGCATCATTCGAGTGCCAGCGTATTCGTGAGTCGTCTCAAGGTCTTTTATTTCAGTGATATTGAGGTCTGTGCCATTTATTGTCATTGAATGGCATTTGTTTCCGTGTGTGGTAATGGCCTTAATGTTTCCAATTATATCCCTTGCAGATATGGGATAAAATCGGCCATGGTCACCATGCTGCTTTGCAGAGTGATTAGTGTCCTTTGCTCATCACCATGGATTTTCAATCTTTGGTAGCCCTGCTCAGCTTGACTACCTCTCTCTGCATTTTTGACACTTAGGTTGGTATACATTATGTGTCACACATGAAATGGCGGTGAATAGGCCTAGTTCATATAACTTGCACTGTAACCTGTATTAATCCGCCTGTCACACGGACCCAACAAAATACTTTTCTGTTGTGTTTTACAGAAATGTTTAAATATAGTGAATTTTTGCTGATAATGAAGCATTTTTAAACATCCGTTTTGTATCCGAAACTGTCAGGCGAGTTAATTTCTTTCTTTTTTTTAACGCATCCGGAGCCCTGTCGGATTCGCACCGCAGTTGTTCGGACCCCTTTGCATGCTGTCTCCGTATCCTCGTACGACCTTCGAAATTCATTGTGATTAAGACCCAAAGTACATTGTATCATCATAAAAATACATACGTTCTTGCAGGCCGGAGAAAACCACTTGCTTGTTGTAGCTTCTAGGGGCACCTAGCTAGGTGTTGGTAGCCAAAATTGCTGTTTTAAACCATAGAAAGGCTTCAAATAGTCCCACACTTTTTTTTATAGTATGACAGTTCCAACATTTGAACTAGCCACTGAAAACTTAGTAATTGTACAGATAGCTACTTACCTACTAGCTGGGTGCCCCCGGAAGCTACAACTAGCAAGTTTTCTCCGGCCTGCAGAAACGTCTTGAAATTCCTCTCTCTGGCAAGCGTTCCAACTTTTAATGATGTTGCAATACGCTTTGGGTCCTTATCACACTGAATTTCTCCTTTAAGTAAACCCTCTACGGTATGCATTATGATTTGACTGTTAATTTAAAAAAAAGTTTTTTAGTGTTTTTATTTTTTAAATATATATTTTTTAGGATTTCAAAAATGTGTTTCCTCAAAGCAACATTGTACCGTACAACAATCAACAAGACAACCTTTTCATTTAAAATTCCAATAGTACCAGCTAAACACTAGATAAAATGATTTATATGGGTTTAAAGAAAAAATTACATTTTAAATGTAGTCGTTGCTTTCAGGCAACATTGTACCATTATGATATAAAAATCATTTTCACATATGAACTTAAAATGATTATTTTTTACTAGTCATCATATAATCAACAAAATTCCCCTTTTTCCACAAGTAAAAGGTTGAATAAACCTATCCAAATATTATCAAATATGCATAAACATATTCAAAACATGCATATACTATACATGTACATACAGTATATGAGTTTGGACAAACCCGTGCACGAGTGCACACTTGTGCACAAACACAAAAAAAGCCTACCCTGTTGCTTCAAAATAAGTGTCTGACTTTTTGAAAGTTTAGTAAGCATCTAAGTAAGTTTCTCATCAGGGAAAAGTTATATGGGTTAAATGCCTCAAGGCAACATGCAGTTTTTTATAATTTTCTACAAAATCTAAATTGATGTCAAAAGTTGTTGATAATGCATCTTGACGTATTAATCAAAGTTATTCATATTTTTTCTTTATGATTTACCTTGAAAATATAACACATAAATGACATTTCTGTGAGCAAAAATGCAGTACCAAAGGATACCAGAACATTCCCTGAACAAGGAAGTAAATTGTAGCAGGGAGCAGGCTTCACTCAGGGTTCAATATTACTTTTAAGGGTGCTGGCCCAAATGAAAACTTCAAATTAAACAGAAAAAGGGTGCACCTTGCATCAAACATCCTTTATTTGTGAATTGTTGCACACTGAGGAAGGCATACGCCGAAACGGGTCTGGGCACAAATAAAGGACGTTTGATGCGTGCGCCCTTTTTCTGAACAAGGAAGTAAAATAAGTTCTTTTGATTCATATGACCTCTTTCTTGCCATTTGATTGGATAGTTTAGCGGTTCCGAAACCTACTGAAGAAATATACAATCAATTGCATGTTTAATTTTGATGGAGGCAACACCGTACCATAGAGCAGAGGTTCCCAAACTGTGAGGCGGGCCTCCCTTGGGGGGCGCGGAATAATTCTTGGGGAGGCGCGGAAGGTTGACTCAAAAAATAAAGAAAAACCAATTTCATTTTAGAACAATCTATTTTTTTCAATGATTATGTAATTGTTAACATTATAAAATAGAAATAAATCATAGAAGAGATGATAAATGTTTGGGATAGTGTAAAGTGTTATTGATCCCTATGTGAGAATGTATTGCACCAAACTTCATAACGTAACTAATATAACAGTGCCACCAGTCGAGCTACAGCTCTTCTGAATGGATTCCGTTTTGCTGTAACTTTGCTTTAACTCATTGCATTCATTGCATAGTATAGCACCGATAAAAGTGGCTTAACTGAAGTGAATATCATTTTTAAAATGATTGTTGTAGCGGGGAGACGAGGGGGGTCGCAGAAGTGTCACTGTTTTAGAGGGGAGGCCCACATTGATGGAGTTTGGGAACCCATGCCATAGAGGATTAAGTAGTTCTACTTTATGACAGTACATCTGGTCAGCGAACAGAGGGAAGTGCTGTGAATGCAGCGCAAGACAACTAAAGGCTATGAGTCGTGCCGGCATAATAGTCAAGGAACTCTTAATTTAAGCAGTGGGCCTAAGCCCCGATAGGCTATACAATAAATATTGCAGAACTGAGGGGGTGTTAGTCAGTGTTGTATTTTTCTACTTGTTTCTATCGTATTATTGGTCCTACAAGTTGAGTTATAATTGTTATGCCAGATCCTGGGATAAAGCCACAGTTCTTGTGGCAGAAGGAGCATTAGACTGTTAAAGCTGTGACTTTTGAGCTGGTTTTAAGCCACGGTTGAGTTAACATAAGTTTAACATTGCATGTGGTGAGCTAATCCGACACTGTTCACAAGTCTTCCTGCTTACAGCATGGAAATAAGTCTCTAATGTTTAAACTTACAGACTGATTCACATAACAGTTCAGCCTGCAATTCAATTTATGCATAAAACTGTGATGTATTTGCTGTCAAGCATCGCTTTGTACAATATAGATGCATCCTTACAGAATATGTTCTTCAGTTGAGACAGGATTCTATTCTTCAAGCAAAAATCATTGGCTATTATGGTTCATTGTTCTGACATGTCAACTGATGTACTGCATCAGAAATTCTCAGACATGGCGTTTTACTGTTTGTTTTGCTTATGATGTCTTGCAACACATACAACAGAGGATATGCCTCAACAATTATTTCAAACCCCACCCTGTTTGGCTGTCAGTAGCCAAGAGATTTGAAAAAGATTCTGGGGGAAGTGGGGGCTCTGGTCTAAATGACCAAAACATTTTCAGGTCAGGGGAAAAGTGGCTAATAGCCTAGAAGTGTCCTGTCATTGCCCTCACAGCCATTGCATTTTGATATGGATACTTTCAGCAGTCATGGATAGGCCTATTTCACAGTAGCTGTTTTTCCAAAGGAGTCTTAGGGGTAACACAGGTGTAATGACATCCAAAAAAAAAGGATTGGATTTCACGGGGCTTCTGTGAAATAGGCCCATTGCCGGTGAATTTTGAGGCCAACTGTCTGTTTCAAGTGTGTTCAAAACACAGTGGGCTACAGGAGCACAGTGTGCTTTCGTCATTTCAAGGACCATTTTTTTGCCTAATTTTTTAGTTTTTTGCCAAGTGCCAAAGTATAAACAAAAAATTATGCTATTTCTCTTTTTTTCCTGTCTTCTCATTCTTCTATGAGAAAAATCTTATAGCACCTCACCCAGATTTCTTAGTGGCTCCATGAGGATAATGTCTTTGACCCAATTAGCTCTCCTTCTTGAATAAAACTCCCCCCTGCCCCACACTTGCACATGCATCATCCAGTCCTGGCCTGGCCTGTGTTTTTACAGTGCAGAGTGATTAAAGATTTAATTAGCTGAGGACCTTGCTTCGGGGAGACTCGTAAATCTACAGTGATATTTTCAGACTGCAGAGATGCTAACATCGTTATGATTAGTCACTGTGAAGCTGTTGAAATACGAAGAGCATTGATAATTTGCAACTTTTACTATTCACCCATTTACATTGCCCTCTGGGCAAATCCTTTTTTATTGCAGTGACAAGACAATTATCAACAAGAGAATTACACCGCAATAAATGTTACTTGGCTTTCTTTCCTGAGATCAGCGAATGTTTGAAAGAAGGCTTAGGCAAGGTTGTTTTCACCCTTTTAACCATTAAAGTGTGAAATGATGGTCCAGATTTACAGCAACCCATGTTGTTTTTGTTTTGGGCAATAGGGGTACATCGCTATTAAAAATGTAAGCAAATAATGCGGCATCAATACAAAATATTGTACAATACAAACTACTACTGAGTGGAAACACCCTGAATGAAGAAGGGAAATGGCTTAGGTCATTGAATGCCTTTTTTGGATAATTAACATACTAGGTTTTTTAGATGTAGCATATGTCTACATACAATAATGTGGACTTGGAAGTGAGTGTGTGAACACTAATGTGTCCAGTTCTACACCCACTTTAAGTATTTTAAGGAATCAAGGAGCTTTATTTGTCAGATGCATTGAAATATGAATCTAAAACATGCAGTGAAATTGCTTAAAAGATAAGTTTCCCCTAAACTACAATAGTTGCAGTGTTTCACACAGACCAGGTTGCAATTTGTGTTCCCCTTTGGTACTGGTCAGGGAATTGATTGTCATAGTGATCGGAGGAGTCGGTCAAAGTGTGTGTAGCAGGCAGTACTCAAACACACACATTCTGAGCCATAATACATGCACCAGTATGTTCACTGTTCTTTAGAGTTAACTACAGGGAAAATTTTAAAGCAAGAAGCATTTTAAATTATTGAGATCAATATAATCTGTTCCGAATCACTGATCACCACGAAGATTGAATAATGGTCCTTGCCTGAACATTTCATCCAAATCCATGGCTACTTTTTAATTTTGTACTGTACAGACAGACAAAGAAGTAGAGGTAGTGGATTTTGTTGCAGGGAGTGATGGAAAAAAACAAGAGAGAGAGAGAGAGATGATAGCACCAACTGTCTGACATTTCATTTCATATCTTTTTAGTCATAGTCTGATTGCAGACGATGCAAAATTGTGGAAGAAGTTACAGCTCATCATTATGAGACAGCTTCTGATACATTTGCTTATGATCTGGGTAGCCAGTGTATGGCAGATGTACTGTAAGATTTTTAGGTGTACGAGTTTCAAAAAACTTTAGAGGTTAAAATGAGATTCAGTAAGATATGCAGCCAAGATCCAAATGTGGCCTCACAAAATGTAAACTACTGAACGACTCACCAACTGCTTCCAGCATTTGTCTGCCAATATTTTCATCCCGAAACAAAAGACCTTGGCAGAGACAGAATACATCATTGCATACTTGGCAAGGAGATCTGGACTCCAGGTCACCATATTCTGCTCTGTTTGTAATAAGTAGGAGAGTATGCTCGACAACTCTTTTTCTCTGCCAATCGCTGGCAGCAGTACTTCATGAAAATGTAAATATCACTAGAGTGTATATTAATGCAGAGTTGTTTGTTTACAAGCTTTGTCCACTAAGTGGCGCTACACACATAAGGCAATGTCCTGACACTGGACAGGAGAAGGCCTCCCATCCATTTCAAAGAAAGGTACTTTCATGAGTGCAAGAACATGAAATAGGTGGTGTATCCGCCCTAACAGAGGTATTACATTGAGTGCCTGTGGAGAGAACAACAATACAGACAAAAACAGGATTTAATGATGTAAGACCAAAGTCTTTTCTGTGCTGTGTTCTTGAGTATCAGACTTTTTAAACCCCACAAAACCACAGGAGGGTGGAAAAGCTGAATGACTCAGCAATCCCATGGGTACCTATGGCACCTTATTGTCTTAGGCCTCTATTACTCTCTCTCTCTCTCTCTCTCTCTCTCTCTCTCTCTGTTTCTCTTTCTCATGATGTTTACCTTTCCTCCTGTTTCTCGCTTTAATGCGTTCCCTCCACGTCTGCAGTATTCTGTGCTTCACAGCCTTCCTCTTTGTGGCAAAGATGTTTTCAACTGCTCAATTTTTCATTCTCATCAACTTCCTTGTGGCTCGGGGCAAAGGAGAGAGCTTTGAATCATAGAGCCATTCGCCTCGGTTTAATACAAAGTCAATACACCTTCATTCCACCCATGCCCCTCAGGAAATTGACACTTGAATCCAATACAAATATGATGAATTGCATCATGCTGGGTCCTGTGAGAATGTATATGATAGATGCTTTTAACCACTAGGTAATATTGATGAGATGTGACATACAGCTCAGATGGAGCATTAGATGGCGGTGCTGACAGGGGTGTCCATCTGTAACACTGTGAAAAAATTTTCACGGCACTAAAAATTGACTGCATGTAACCCTTAAATCCTGCCTTGTACCCAAAGGCCTGATGAAGGTCGTCTGCAAAAGGCAGAACCAACCGCCTGCTGAAAAACTGATAAATATGTTTGCCACTTTTACAGGTTAACCAATAACGCACAGCAGTGTCCTCTATTTATCTCTCTTCTTGGACGATTAAATTTTCCATTACCGATATGTGTATTGAAACGACATATTTCTGCGTGTCTGCCACTGGGTGCCCGTTTTGATCATAGTGTTTAATGATTCTCTCACACACACACATTCCCATAAAAGCATAAGAGCGAAAAAGATCAAGACAGATGTGCAGACAACAGGTGACGCTTGCAACATTGATGATAGGTTGCTTTCATACCAAAAGCCTTGAAATGTGGAGGTTTTTCCCCTGAGAGGTTAAAGGTTTGAAAGTACAAAATTCTTTATCAACAGTTAGATCATGTTCCAAGATTGGACGGAGAGGGTAGGGGCCCCCTGGCAGAAAAGTTGCAGAGACTATACCTCAGAGTGGTTTGTTACTGTTGCACCCATTTAAAGGGGTCATATTATGCTTTTGTCAAGCTAACTTTTTTAGCTCTAATGTTCAGAACAGGCTGTTTCTCATCAGGTAACTAGACACCTGCAGCCAATACATTGGGGATTTCCCCTGTATCCTATGACAGGCCACCCCTAATTAGTCAATATAATTTTTCATTGCTCATTGCTTTCATTGCTCAGCTGCAAAGTGGCTGCCAATGTTGTGGGACCCCACCCACCTTATCCTGTGACATACATAGTTAAGAAAATTCTAAACATGTGGTTTAAGATCACAGCCGTTGAACAGTTTCAGTGTAAATTGGCTATGTGTAGAGCACAGACCAAAGAAACACATTCACAATCCATAAAAAGTGTTTTTTTTCATAATATAACACATTTACTAAGAACAGGCAATCCAACATACATTACTAATTACTTATTGGAATGTTATGGGTGAGTGTTTCTTTTTTTTTTTTTTTTTTACAGGATTAGGAGTTTTCATCGCAATGTTAAGGTAACTACAAAATAGCATATGCTAAAAAATTTCCCAACCATCTACAGTTATTTACCTATGTAGTTGTCACCATAAATTACCTGAGTGTAGCCACAAAAAAGTGTAGTACTGTGCCACAAGTTTCTAGACTTTTAAAGTAAAAATTGAATAGTTTACCCGTATTAGTGCTGGCTGCAGTACTTCAGGAGTGCATATCTGGCTTGGTAGCTGTCCTTGGTCCTGGAATGCCTGAAGCTGAGATTTCTGGTGAGCCATGTCCACTTGCACCCCCTACACTCAATCTAATTATTATCTAATCTAATTCGGTTGCATTTAAGCAATATGAACATCAGTATGATACACTGAGAAAAGTCATAACAACGTTCACATAGGTCTGCTTAGTGGAAAACATGGAGTGAACACTTGCTGGAAGAGTCACCCGTGTTATACACTCCTTGTGATGCGTAAAATGTGTGTTGTCCAATCAGTCCAATTCGACCAGACCTAACTGTTGTATAACAGCGATTAATTCCCACTACACCATGTTGAAGTCAAAGTGATATTACCAAGATACCAAGAAGTTAAGAACAAGTGAATCGAAAAAGAGCAGTGGGAGCAAAACAGAATGCTGAATTACTTGTGAAACTGAAGAGAAAAAGAGTTTGGAGGGTGGGGGTCAATTCCTTATGAATAGGAATAAAACATCCTCCATTACCTTTTTCCGTGAGCGTGTCCTCATCATGGTAGAGGTGTATACAGGCGGTGAAAATATTTGCTCAAACTCAAACAAGTTGCCTTGACTTGAAGCAAGCATGTGTGAACTCCATCTAGTGCAGTGTTCAAAGGAAAGCCCTAGTCTCTTGGGTGTCCCTCACAGTGTGAAGTTTCAACAGTGTTTAGACCGCAGGCCCCATCAAATAGATGCAATATTTAAATGGAAAACAGGGCTGAGGCAGTTTACACTGCCAGGAGATTAGTCCTTATCTTTTGCCCCTTCTAGTTAGAACTGTCTGATGTGTTTTGCTCTGCATTTAAGGGAAATTCTATTAGGTATAAAATGTTCTAATGTGAAAGTTAGAAGCAAACACAAAATCGCCACAATTAATTAAAACTTGTTTTGGCCAACAGTGTTTGCTCATGGGCAACTTGTTTTGAAAACTGGAGAAATGAAATGTTTACCCTGGATAATACTTAGTCTCCATACACATAGAATGGGGGTTATGG
Organism: Sardinella longiceps; assembly: GCA_027497455.2. Classification (NCBI taxonomy): domain Eukaryota; kingdom Metazoa; phylum Chordata; class Actinopteri; order Clupeiformes; family Clupeidae; genus Sardinella; species Sardinella longiceps. Next base: position 3,275,848 of record JAODXP020000017.1, read on the forward strand.
GAATAGTTTGTGTTGTCCTGAAGCATCCACCAGAAAGAAAACTGCAGGACTGATTCCATCCATTGGCTGAAAGTTCCTAAATGAATAAGTCATGAGAGCACTTTGTACTATCATATGTAGACACTACTCTACAGTAATGAAACTCAAGAATGGCAGGTTCTAACTTCATACAGTATTAAAACATTTTAGTCAGAAGAAAGGGAGGAAAAGAGATATTGAGGCTGTATTACTTGAAAGGAGACATCAACAGCTTACCTCTTGTCCATGTTCTTGTCTGACTTACTGTATGGTGAAAGTCAAGGACACAATAAGATGGCTCATCTAATTCATTATTCTTATTTGAACATGAAACGGAACCAAGGGCTCATGACTTAAATAATATGTTCCATATTGTCAGAAATAATAATATTCCAAAGCGTCAGAAAGCTACCTTGATAAATTCTTCCAGTTAAAACATCAGTTTGCTAAAGGCTTAAACCTTTTCAAACATCACTATGATATGTTCGTTACATGCTACAGTTCTGCAAATACCCAACGATTTTATACTCTTCAGGTATACCATCAAATCACTTTGCACTCTATAAAATGGGGTTTCACAAGACCTGAAAGTCTTGTCTACTTGTCTACAGTCCACTTTATGTTCTTCGTTTGAAATGTTACTTGAAATCGCATGCACATTTATGAACTGTTTGCCAGTAGTCCCTATGAGATTAACCAAAATAAACAAATACTGAACTCAAATTAACTAAGCTCAGCCTCTGAGCAAGGTTCTTAGAAGTGATCTCAGGATGAGAACTGGTACAT
>JAODXP020000017.1:3279151-3370314 GCA_027497455.2 Sardinella longiceps
CTAAGAGTCCATAAAGCTTGATATGTGCGGTATGTGATTTCAGTTGGAAGAAGTCAAGGCCCGGACATTCAAAGCTCAGTTTCAGTGCATGGATGCAGTGGGGAGAAATTTCTCAGAAGCTGCAGATAGATCCAATCCATAGATCTTCTAAGTAAGCCCATCTGTGGCCAGGAGTGAAGATTGAGTGGGAGGCTGGTACTTTTTAATCTTTTAGAAATCTTCATGGAAGTATGTCAAGGCAGCAGGAGGTCAAATTGGCTACAGGATGCCTCACATAACACCACTATAATATTTAGTAACCACTGAACATTGTTTCACATAGTATGTGGTGGTCTGGACTTATTGATCAATCAAGGGCTAAGCACGTAAGATTTCTTGTTCACAAGGAGTTATATAAGGTGAACAGAGAAGTAGAAGTGTGCTTTATATGTTTTAATCGTTCATCCACCGCTGAGACACTTACAGTGTATCAATAGTAGCCTACTGTATTAGTAGCCATATGCTGTGATCTACACCTCACATCATTCAGGAAATCAAATACAAAGATCATGAAAAGTCCTGTAATATTTTAGCCATTTTTGAATTTGATGTATTTTTTAAATATTTGCTAATATAATAACGTATTCAATATTTAGAGAAGGTATTTGACTGTGCATATAGAGATATGCATATATGCATTAAGCATGAGAGAGCAGCATTGCTAATGAAAGAATGTCTACAGTACCTGAAAGTCTAACAGCACTTGAAAGGAAGAACCTGTTGGTTTCGGCCTTGGCTGATTCTTAATTTCCTGCACACATTTTTACTAACGATGCAAGCAGAGTCAGAATTAAATGAAAGGGAGAGAGAGAATCACTTTCATCTGCCGCAAAATGTCTTGAACTTTCTCTGACTTGAATCAATCTGTTATTTAATTACACAATTTGAGCACAAACTAGGAGATGAAATTTCCTATTAATTTGTTTTAGCTCTGTCGATTATTGTTTCCAAAACCATCCCATTTTCATGAACGGTGTCTGACTCTGCCATCTATTAATCTGTATTGTTTGCGATTGGAGCGTGGCTCAAGATCTCTGGCAAAGTTTCAGCGACTGTCCCTGACTTTCCCTGTGTGATTGCAGTGTTTAATTAATGTTTGCCTCTCTCAATATTTAATGCTTTCCACAAATTAACTTTGTGAAAATATTTTCTATGCAAATGAAGAGCTTACATAAACAATGTGTTAGTCTCCTTGAACATCCACTGGGATGTGTAAACTTTGCACACGCAAAATTCTGAACCCCCACCCCTTTTAAACAAACATGCAACGCATTTATTTATAAATCTATCCATCGCAATGTTTATAGAGATCAAAACATAAAGTCAGTGATGAGTCCCCTCTGGGCAGAGGAAACGTTAGTTTGTGGGTTGGTTGTGGGACAACATTGGGGATGAACTGAAGGCTGTAGTCCCTGGGACATAGATGAGCTGCTGCTTTCCAAGGACAGCCTCCCCCGTGGCCTGTGTGGCTACACGCTAGAAGGCCTTGGTGCCTTTGGAGAGACTCCAGCAGAGAAGAGATAGAGAATTTCTTTTGGTATAGACTACCACTCCACAGCAGTACCTTCCACAAGCCTACAAATCTACACACTTAAATCTTGTCTTTTTTAGAGCAGTACTGTTTGTGTTATCCATTCTCAATGAATAGATGTAAAAAGTTAATAAGAGATATAGAGGAAAATTGTATTTTTGCCTTTTCAATACATAAATCAACATAACCTCCTCCACTCATAAAGACTCATACCATACAATCTAATAACTGTATTCAAAATGTAATATCTGCATCTGCTCTTGGCACTTGCACATCTCCTTCTGACCACCCACAGTAGTAGACATGTAGGCAGTGATGCTACTTTTACACTAAATTGGCCCCTTATTTCAAAGTGTCACAGCAGAGTCCCAGAGTAAATGCCACTAAAAAAAGAAGAATGCCACTTTTTTTCCCCCGACATGGCCACATGTAGCTCAGGTAAAGGTATATTCCGCTGGCATGGAGGGCGTGAAACACAAACAGCTACTAAATTTAACTGTTGGCTAAGGTTGAAAAGTCCTTTCAACTCGACACCCACAACCTTGACAGAGGAAAGGAGGCAGAAATAATGGATTCCAGGGGGAGTCTGATGAATAGAGGCAGCGCCATAAATCTGTGTCAGCTGCACCACTGAGGGCTAGTTATGGATGCTCTGAATGAGCTAATTTGATATCCTGCAGTCCGACCATTACTTATTGCCACTTGTGCTCACTGGGGCATTTGAAGTTTGTATTCAGTTGTTTCTCTGAATGTTGTTTGGTGTGCAGGGCTGTGTGTCGGTCTGTGTGTGTGTGTGTGTGTGTGTGTGTGTGTGTGTGCGTGCGCGCGCGCGTGCATCTAGAAATGAGAACACAATAGGTATTTGGTCATCATCACAGGTGAGAGAAGGAACACATAATGCAAAGTCTTGTTAGTAGTTTCAGTGTTGTCTCTAAGTCAAGGATTTTACTTTTAAAGTTTTAAAGTGTCTCTGTTCCCTTCTGGTCCCATTTGTGACGAGAATTTTTATTTTTTTTAATCCGCTGGAAATCGGCAGGATTCATCTCATAGACGTCTTATAAGAGGAGACGGAAAACCACCAAACTCAGTCTTTGAAGTTGTCTTGTGTGAAGTTGAAAGGCAGCCGATAAGCTGGTGCCTGCAACATGACTGACCTACAACAGCCAACACAGCAAACCACAGCAAACAACCCCCTCGGAGGTGAGATGAAAGGGCTGCTGGGTCATGTGACCAGAGAAGTCACTATCAGTCAGAAATGCTTTTTAATTAGATTTTTTTTTTTTTTTTTTTTTTAACTTTGGAAGTTAAAGTTTGACAGAATAGTGAAAATCAGACAGAAAGTAAGAGGAAGAGAAAAAGAGAAAGATGGCTCAGAAACCACCTCAGACCAGACACCCAAATGTGGGTCCCCGTTGGCTTAGATTCAAATGTGCTTATTTGTGCCTATTTGACAGCGTCACTACAGCTTCCTCCTCAAATATGTGAACTTAAATGATCACCAATGTGCTGCATCCTACATCACGCTCCTCATTTAGACCTTCATGTAGACACACCGCCTCACACAGTGGGGAGAGTTAACACGTTTCCATGACAATAGACTACACAGAGAGGGAAAAAGTAAACACAAATAGAAATAATGAATTCAGACACCTCGCCAACAGAATGGCCTTAAAGCGTGTAGCATCAGGCGGATGCACATCCTTTATGTCTCTGTGAAAAACATTTGATTTCCACCACTATAGGAGAGCAAACAGGTTTTGTCTTTGAGCGTACAACCAGACATCCATGCTTTTATAAGCTTTGGAAAAACAACTTCAATCACAATAGATTTTTTAGACCTCAAGTCAAGTCTGATTAATATAACTAAATACATTATCAAGTTTTTCGTTTTTATACTCAGCTGGAAGAATAGCAGCAGCATGGGTAAAAAAAAAAATCCATGCACAACAAATTTATTCCTATGTTTTATAAACTCCTCTTGATTGATCCAGTATTAATGGTATTATTTTACTGAAAGATAATGGAACAGTTTTGTTCATCTCTATGTGGCAGCAGTAGTAGTCAGCTAATATGATCATGTTGTTGTGTTCAGGGCCGTCACAACAGGACAGGCAAACCAGGCAATTGCCTGGGGCCCCAGGCTGATAGGGGACCCCAAGATTGACCGTTTGATCATTTTCGTAGTTTAGTTTGTGATGTTTTTTCAATAAATTATGACTTTAAGCTGGAGTTAGACAACTGTAAGTTCAACACAAATATTTATTTTAATTAATGAAAGATGCTTGAAGATTATAACAATGTGGTTCATGTTGGTATTTATGGGGGGTTAAAGGCCCCCATGCTTGGAGGTTGGTTTGCTTGGGGCCCCCAAATACCTTGAAATGGCCCTGGTTGTGTTGCAATGGTGTTCTGCAGAGACAACAAGCAACATGACCCTGGAGGTCTCTTCTCACAGTGGAATAGGTTTGTCTTCATCAAGAACTCTCACTCTTCCAGACATCCAGATGCTCAAGGCAGCTTTCTTTCTTCATGGGTGAAACTACTAACCTGCTGCTCCACACAGCAGCTCTGGAGCTCTGTGATCATGAGGTGGAGCCAGTGCTGAAGACACAGAAATCAGCCGATTAGGTAAACAGAGACTCTGATGTGAGGAAATATCATGAAGGCTCACAGCTCCATGATGGGAGAAGGAGGTAAAGTCAGTGGTAGTCACAGATCTGAGTGTGTGTGTGTGTGTGTGTGCGCGCGCGTGTATGTGTTTGAGAGAGAGAGAGGGAGAGAGTGAGAGAGGCTAACTGAGAATGACTGAATGAGTTTATACACTATGATTTTTGTCCCTCTAGGGTTAATAGTAATTGAATTCGAAACTCAATAACGGAAATTCTGTAATGCAAAGCTCACACTCACCAGTAAGTAAAATGTTGAGAATATTTCCATTACTGCATCAGAAACGGAGTATTACTTCCACAATGCATTTTTCATCAAACTGTGATAGCACTTGATAGCTATGATAGCCTATGATGAAATCACAAGTATTTCCCCATCCTTAGTCTGTTTCATCACACAGTTTGCTTAGCGTGCTACTGCTACCGCTACTGCTTTACATGTACATCTCTACATCTCCCATCATTCATCCTGTTGCCTTCAGATGAAGTCATTCATTTGATGGCGTGCTCTGAGGACATTATCTCTGGGAATTATGGGACTGTAAATGAGATGTATGCATGCAGAATGCCTAGGGGAGAGGGAGGGAGAAGAGGCCCTGCAGTTTGGCAGCTGATGACTGACTGCATGAGGGCCTGGAGCTTATGCTGAGTAGAGCGAGAGAGAGAAACAGACAGCAACTTATGCTGATGTTTGCCACCCTCCTTCAGACAAGCATGCTAATGAGCGCTAGCTACTCAGGCAATCCAGAGTAAGAGAATGCAGCCCGTGGTGGTGGTAGTGATGGTGATGGGAAGTATTATTCATTGGCCGAACAAGAATCCAACCACCGAAAGAGAGGTGTTAATTTTGAATGCATGCTTCCTTTGGCTAATTGGCCACAAAAACATCTTGTGTAGTGCAGCACAAAAATAAAGTAAGTGGCTATTTTTTTAAAAAAAATATTGCTTGCAGTGTTGGGGAGAAACTTTTGTATGTAACGGTTACAGTTAAATTACTAAATACAAATCTGCAATAACTGTGAATAACAATCTGATTACAGTTTCTAAAATCTTTGGAAGAACTTGACTGACCTTTAGAGAACAGGTGACCTTTAGAGAACAGGTCCCAGTCCAGTGGATGAATTGTCTTGTTGCAAAAGGATGGGACAGTTAATATTTAGCCTGATTGCCATCGACTTGCAAAGCTCTGCGAGACTTTGGTCTGACCAAGAGCCTGTACAACAAATGTTTCCCAAAGCGCGTGGTTGACCCACCTCCCTCCCTTTAAGGCATTTAGTACTTTTAGCCCCTTATATGGTGTGTCTAGGGCAAAATAGGTATAGCAGCATTGAGAATTGCTGTATCTACCAATTCTGAAGCAAACAGGGGATTCTTAAATGAGCCAAACATTTGGAGCATGCTAAAGTGTTAAAAAATACAGTTCAAAATTCTGCCCCATTGGGCTAGTTGTAAGTGATTATTCTCTGTTCAAGGAAACCTATATTGTTGGACCAAAATGTCTTGCGTCTTCAGTATTGGCTAATCTCAAGTAGCTTGAGCAATAGAGCTCTTGTTGAAAATGACTGAAGTTGCCCTTTAAGTTCATAGAATTAAATTAAGTTTTCACCATACTGCACATAAAAAGTGGACAGCTTACACATTTTCAAATTTGATATTAATACAACTCGCATGGATCTCTACCAGTTTTGTCTGTTATGTTACATCACAGCTGCCCTTGATGTGGCCCTGAGGTGAAAAGGATGTGAAATATAGGCTACATGTTATTTTCTTTGCATCCCCGCCTTCTTGCAGTTCAGTCTCCCACAGAGAATGATTCATTCACTACGCCACTTCAGTTCAGCTGTGAAATGCTGTGAAGCAAGGAAAGAGTCTTTCAATATTAGGCTTCATTAACCTTCATGTTTGGTATGAATAGGTTTCCCAAAGTGGGCCTATAGGGCCCAGCCTGTCCCAGTCTCTCGTGTCAGCCATTTTGTGCATTTGTGTTTGGTCACTGTGAAGGTCCATTTTCAAGGGAATGGGGGCAGTGGCTAAGTCAGGACTCTTGTGAATGGAAACATTAAATGCTTTGGACGTTTTCACTGAACAGGAACACACAGCGCCATTTTAGAAAGGTGCGTTTAAAGTAAGTCCTGCTCTGTTGTGATCAATAGAAAATGAATAGGAACTGCTGCTCCATTGTGATTGACTAGGCTTTTACAGGATTGGAAATAGACTGTTTAGGGCCACTTGGTGCTGGCCTTCTGCGATGCTAAATCCCACATTAACATCACATTAGGTTAATCATTGCACTGCTGTCATGGTGTGCCTTTGGGAAACTGCTCCATCTGAACGCTGCCCTGTGAACATGTTGCAGGGACTAACAAGGACAGCCTTGTAGGGAGTAAAGCCCTTGGCCAGCTGGCAAATGGTTTGTGACAATGGGTTAACTGAAATAAGCCATTTCACATAGCCTACTGGATGTCTTGAAATGTTTTGGACATTTGACCACTTTATTGCTTGTTGGCTGAGCTTCAAGTGAAATGATCGTTTATGCATGCACTCTGAATGTAAATGCAATCAATTTGTACAGCACATTCTTGACCCACAATAAAGATGCAAATGAGAGATGGCGGTTAAAGACAAAGTTTTTGAGGCATGACAAACCGTATGCAATCTTACGCAGATAATGAAGTATCAATCACATGGATGCAGAAAACTTTAACGATGTAGAGCTCCTTCTTCTGAACTGCATTTCCACATAGCCTTTACAGCTGGTTCAGACTCTGATCTATATTTTGATGCCAATATTTCTTAAAGAAAAAGAACAAAACAAACAAAATATTTTTACAAACAAACAAAATATTAACATCTAACCTGACTCTCACACAATGTAGTTCTGTTAGCTCCACCTCTCCACACATCTGCCCAATTAGGACTGCAAGTGACAAGTGTACTTAATTTCCGAGACAACTCTTATCTCTGGTCCCTCCTCCAGTCTCTACTACATTCCGCAAAGGCCTCTAAAACCCCTCCCTTACTGTAGCACGCTGTCAGTGGTTTGCTCACACCTGTAATTGACAGGCAGCTATCCCTCCCTCCAAACCTGATTGATGGAAGGCTACAGGGAGCTCTAGATTTTGCAACCACAATTACAGGATTTAGAAGGAACTACAGAATTTGTTTGTTTTTTCCTAAATGGCCTTTTTCATGTACTACTTAACTTGACCACGAAATTTGACTTTAAAAGAGTTGCCGAATACAGCTTTAATTCTTATCGGTTATCCGCTCTATGAGCAGTCCCATTGACTTCGTGTAGGCCTTCCCAATGTTCAGAGGATGGGTTTTATGCTTCAGATTCATGTCTGCATATTCCACTAGTAAAGTTCTTTCAATAATCACATGAATTTGTTGAAAGTGAAAGAAGATCCTGTTGTGTTCTAAAGAACGTTTCAAGTTAAAGTTCTTGAACTATTTTGTTCATCCACAGAAGCCAGGAACCTATCACAAATTTAATTTAAAAGAAGTTTGTGTGGGGTTTTCTCTAGCCATATATACCTTCAGAATAAAAGAGGACCTCTCCATATTTACATCAGGGTCCTGTTCGTCCTTAGCCTGATTGCCATCGACTTTCAAAGCTCTACGAGACTTTGGTCTGACCAAGAGCCTGTATATTATAACAAAGTTTCTCAAAACGCATGGTTGACCCGCCTCCCTGAAATGCCTCGGTTTGCTACTGATCGATGTTAGAAAATGCTGTGCTGAAGCAAAACCAATCACACGACTCTTTCCTCTGACATATGTGACACGTAGGAAATTGCTTGAACAGGACTGAGAGCCGTTGGAGCTGCTTAAAGTTGATTGGTTCTCGACCAAGAGAGGGCAGATCCCCCGTCTAGGGGAATTCAGAAATCCTGCCCGATCAGCAGCTGGCCAGACCAGCGACAGCAATGCTGTGAAGGTGTTACGTCACTGGGAGGGCGTGCCAGGCTAGTTCGTCCTGGCAGTAGAAAATTACTATAATGACCAGTGGACAACACAATATCGCTAACGTATTCCTCCACGTAAATTATTTCGGGAACTGCTTGGATCTCACCGGAGATAAGAATGCTCCAGTATCAAGCAGAGAACTGCATGCAGAATACAGTAGTTTATGGGATTGATTTTGCTAGATATGATTTCCTAAGTACAATTTGGACAGGTTCCAGCAGTGTCTTCCATTTCCTTTTATGGCTGGCCATCAATAAATCAGACAGTGCTCCAGCATCGATGAATGCCTGAGTCTTAATTGCACATCTGCAATCCATTCCAATCTGAAAGGAATTATGGACATGTAACAACCATAAAAAAATGATATTAAGTGACCTTAAAACTTATTTCCCATATTTCACAGAGTTCTGAGAGGCAAAATTCTGGGTTTGAAATATGGAATTAAATAGATAGATTGGCACTTAGGATCCACAGTGATCTGCCAATTGGCACACACACACACACACACACACACACACACACACACACACACACACACACACACACACACACACACTTATCTTCCTTCATTAGAGGAATGATTTGGACTGCTAAGTCCTGAAAAAGTCCTTACATTTCACAATATCCCAGTTGCATTACAATATTGTCGCTAAGAAATGGGTTCTGGAGAGCTGAATCTGGTGTGGATGGTATAGAAACCAACATAAGGAGTGGCTGGTAATATAGTTGGAGTCATTTTGCAGGGTTATCTGCAGGAGCCACTAGCTCTCTGAAGACCTCCATTCCACACAGTAATGCTCCAAATCAATAAGGACAGTTAAAGGAGTATAGCCTCTTGGGATACAGAGCCACATGACCTCGATCAATTTCTGGGAATGCATTATTCACTTCTGGGCAACACATCAGGCTTTGCAATGGTGTCTACGGTTTACTACCAAGGGCAAAGTCCTTTTTTTTGTTTATTTTGAATGGCACAAGTAAAAAAAAAGCAGACAATGCACCACCCTGACTTGCCATTTTGTCGATAATGAGGGATACAAAATATTGCAATTAGTGTAAAATGATCCCACGAAACAAATTAGTTCATCAGCCAGGGTGGTTGTGTTGAAGTCTCACTCTGAATTTCAATGAAGGTTGACGCAGGGCCGTGAGCACTGTGAATTTAGGCTAAAATTTGCATTCATTTTGGCTATAGCACACCTTGATATATCTTTTTAATGTATAATGTAGGCTATGTAATGTAGGCTATGGTAAGGTTTCGCTGTCATCTCAGTAAGTCACGTGGAATGTCCAAATGAAATAATTAAACAGGTGTCTACGCAGATATTATGACTCAGTTTTAGAGTCGATCTCTCAAATCTTTAGAATATTAATACTTTCCCCAAGCATGTGTCTTCTGTGTCTTGCAAAATGACAAAGACGCCTCATTTGCATCATAGATTGGAATCAAATGGGGCTGCCTGTAAACTCTCTTTCTCTCTCTTTTCAAAACATTTCAAGTGTATAGTGGCAGAGTGAATAGGCGTAACAAACTTAATATTCATACCGTGGTTCATTTCAAATACAGTACAATCTACCTACATCCATGGTACTAAGGCAGAGCAGGTAGTCGAGCCACAGCCAGAGCCAGGGAGCCAGCGGCGGTGTGCCCTGCTTCTGCAGCTCTCTCCAGGGCAGACAAGCCACAGCTCCTGGGCTCTTTCAGCTGGGCTGAATTATTTATGAGTTTTTATTTCAGGCTTCTCTTTTAAAGGTAATCAAAGCGGCTGTAATTATCTCCCAGACAGGACCTTTCAACATACCTTGAGGGCTCTTATTGGGAATTTGCATTTATAATCAACTCAGCCCCTCGTGCTTTTCCTGCCCCGAAGCCTGGCAATTGGGCCATAAAAAGACAACCTCCCCATGAATCTCAAACAGGAAATGATAATTTAAAATCAGTCCATAAATCTCCCACACCCCAATAAATTGTTAGAGACAGAAGAAAAGAGACTCAACATTATTTATTGATCAAATGACCATCAAGCTAGAGTCTGAACTTATGGAGCTGAGTAATGGGACTTATAGTGTCATTTGCTGTGGCGTCTTTGAGAATGCAAAAGGAATTCCAAGAACTCGGAATTCCTGAGACTGGGAAAGAGTTTGCATGCAAATGTGTATGCACATCGGAAATTGCATGTGACAATGTTTTCTAAAATTGCTTTCTTAATTAACATAAATAATTCTTGTTTAGCTTTCAAAACAACATTATCATGACGACTATCATGAAAACCAGCAGCATTATGCACACTGAACAGTACTGTGTTTGTATAATATACCCGGTAAACCTAAAGTAAATCATAAAGAGGAAAAGAAAGAAGAGGTTATCTGATTCGGATACATGATTTCAATTGCACCGCTCTGGGAGATGTAGAAGGAGCTGGGATGATGATGCATCCTATGATTATGGCATCCGTCTAATTTATTATGTGCCACATGAGTCATCCTCTCACCACACAGCATGTCCTCACTCACAAGCACAACCTGCCTTACTGAGGCCCAAACACTTAAAGGAATAGTTCACCTCTTTATGAAAATTGGTTATTCACCTCCTTACCTGGAGTTACATATGTGGGTAAAAGCATTTTGGTCTCTGTGCATACGTTTTCCTAGTATGGCATCCCCAATTTTCTCCCAAATTTTAGCTTTAGCTTAGCATAGACACTGGAATGCAATGTTGCCAGGTATCAACTGTTTGGCAACTTCATTCCACTGCCATGCTCAACCCTAGTCTGGAGTTCAGACTAGTTACTCACCCACTTGTGCACATGTGATGTACATGTACACTCAAACATTCACTAACTGTTGAATGTCTATGACCAGTGTCAGACACTCTGATTGATGGTGAATGCAACACAGCCTGGACAAATGTCAACCTTCCCTTCTGTTTGTCAGTGCACTGCCAGACACACATCCTGTGTGTGGACTTGGGCTCAGCACACCATATAATTTCCTTTTCAGTGCCGATTCTGTAACATGATGGGAGCCCAAGGTAATTAATCGCAGAGAAAGGAGCTTTTGTGTGGGGCAAATCATACCTATTATGTTCCAAACGTAGGTTTGATTGACAAGTAAATCGCAGACAGATTGAAAGCTGCAGATGCCGTTCCGCCCCCATATCCACAACTCTTTACTGATTGTGGCTCAGGGAAAAAAGAACACAGAATCCGGGATCAATCCTGCAAAGCTCCGGGTCTACAATGCCTCTATTTCAGGAGTCAAGAAAAGGTAGAGTGCTTGCTGACAGCTCTCTTTTCTTTGTTACTTCAACTTGATAAAACTCCTAATTGGATTATTATTACCTTAACTTCTTCCCTTTCAACAAGGTTATCCATCAAAACACATTTAATTACTTGGAAAGCAAACAGTCTGAGGGCTGGCTGTGAGCAACGTGTTTGGAATTGTGGGAAGCGCTTTGTTCGGCGGCGGGTAATGGCGATTTAGCAAGTGACGCGAGTGACACGAGTGACACGTGTGTTTTATGGATGAGCTCCTCGAGGCTCTCGGGGAATAACTGTCTAAGCACAGCTCCTCCAGGAACGAATTAGCCTTTTGATCCACTAATCAATTTGGAAAGGGGAGGAAAAATTAGTTAGTTTCCACTAGCAGCACTGAGAGAAATAAATCACTTCACGCTGCGAGGGATGAGTTCTCTCCGAAACAGAAACAGACCTTCACTCCCTCCCCCCTGTAAGACTGAGCGAGCGCAGATTCAGATCAATGATTTTGTTCTGAAACTCCATGGACATCTGATGGAGCATCACACAAAGCACCAATTTATTTCTATTTTTTTTCAAATGGAAGGCAACCCCCCCCCCCCCCCCCCCAAAAAAAAAAAACACACACACAGAGAAGAAGCTCACAACTGTGAGTATCGCACTAATCCATCTTGGTCAAAGGTATTTGTTCATAATTTGAAAAATGTATGCAGCTCTTTTGTACCTGATATAAATCATGTTATACTGTAGAGCTGAGCCATTTGCATTCAGGTAATGGAATATTCAAATGTACGAGGGCACACATGGATGGAGCAGGTGGGTCAGTAATGATGACATAAACCCCTGCAAAGGGATAAAAGTGATTAATGGAGAGTGAACACAACTCACAGCAACCTTACACACAACTTATGTGGCCAGGTAAGTGGGTCAACCTTGCATTTTCCACTACTGCTGAAAGTGAAAAAAAGAAGAAAAATCTACATTCACTTGTGTTTTCCACATACCAAGACATTCACAATAGCTTTTGTGGCAGAGCACTGAAAGTGAGTATCTTCTTCCACTTACAGTACAAGAACCTCTCAAGTTCAAGTACACTTCAGATATGAGACTTCTTTCCTTTTATATTCTGATGCTCGTTTGATAAATACGCTGGACTCCGGTTTTGTAAGCCGGGGAGTTTTTAAACGTATTCATATTCTACTCACTCCACGCCAGCAATTAATCACTGCTTGCTTTTGGGGTCAAGCTGATGCATATTTAGTTACCCACAAAAGATTGCCTTGACCCTGCTTGCCTTAAATTTAATTTCACACTTTACAACGCTGAAAATGCACCTTCCCCACTAAACAATGTACCCCAAAGCTGAATTTATAGTCTTTTGTGCATGCTAAAATATACACTCGCTTCATTTAGCCATGCAGATATTTCTTGTTACAAAACCCCAAATGATATATGGTACACAGTGCCCTATCCAGTACATTCTACTTCCCATTCAGGTTTCTTCTCACTATGTTATTTACCCAATCCCCTTTTCAGTTGTTTTGCCTAACTGAATAGAATGCAGAATGAAAAATGATAAAGTAAATAGAAAGCATTATATAAGTCCTCTTTGGTTTCTGCATTCCTGCATCAGTGTCAATGGCCTAACTCCACATTATAATGAAAATGAAAAATATGCATGTGGTGAGCAGGCGTCTCTGTGGCGATGATGGATGGCTATTGATTAAAAATTGGCCGTGTGGAGAAATTGTGTGGTGGCGTGGAGTGCCGTGTCTTTCTCGAGATCGACCGTCATCCGCGGACCTCGACGTGCCGCGGCCGATCGATGCCAGCGACCGCCAGACACATACATCATCATTTTCTGACGCCGGGAGCAGCACGAGGGCAGGCGCATAGTGCCAGCCGCACAGACTGATGACAAGGCAAATATGCAGCCATCGTAGAGGCAAGATGACAGGCTCCTCTTAAGTCTCATTCTAATTCTTCAAGCCCTCAGTTCGTCAAAAGGAGCTGTTAAAAAAAAAATCGAAGTCCTTGTAGGATTTTTTTTTTTCAACTTTTTCTAAACTTATGAGAACTTTTCATACCGACGGCTGACAGATCAGTGTCCTCAGAGAACTAAGGATATAATGCACTGTCCCGATAGAGCCGGGATAAGTACAATGGGAGAGGAGCGAAGCAGCGGTATCATTGGGAGACAAAGGCGGGAAATATCCACTGCCTCAGCTCCACTGCACCCCAACCAATGGGCATGGCCTAAGCCCCTCATAGAGCCTATTGTCTGAGCCAAGCTGATGGGAATTAATTTACTTTGAGCCGCAGGTCTCGGCAGAACATCACAGCGCTTTCGGCTTTTAAAAACCACCGACCATCTCCAGACAGCAATTTAGCGCCTTAGCTCCCATAACCCCCTTCTGCCTGAGATATTAGTGAAGCCAGTCGCTGGAGACGGGAGACATTCATGGAAAATTTCTGCGGAGCATCTCATTGGCCGCCGGTGAGGCAGCATGCAGATGAGGCCAGATGGCAGGGGAGGCCTGCTGCGGCCTTGTCAGGTGAGGACCAGAATTTCAGATGAGAGGAGGGAGGCAGGGCTGGGGAGGTAGTAGACAGGAGCTACCTCTGCCCCTCTCTCTCTCTCTCTCTCTCTCTCTCTCTCTCGCTCTGGCTGGCTCGGTGACAGGTAGAGGTAGGAGAGGGGGTAAGGGGAAAAAAACTGACTGCGGGAGAGAAGATCCAGGGCCCCGGGATGCTGTGGTGTCTCTTCCTGTTCACACTCACAGCCACCCAAACAAGCACTGACACCAGTTTCCATGCCGGAGCCCCCAGCTGCCACTGTGAGAGTGCTGTGGCAGAGAGCAGAGAGGCAGAGAGTCACACTTGCACCACAACACCTACGTACAAACTCATACATCTACATCCTCAAGGCCCACTTTGGAGATATGCATGGCTTTAGGCTGCCTTTTAAATGTTACAAATATAACCCTAACCCTAGGTTACTAATTTAATCTGATGTGTGATGTAATTTTAAACAACTTCATCAAAGTAATGTAACTTATACTGTTTATATGATTACCTATATTATTTTTCTATGAGGAGACAGTTCAACCAAGATACCTACTATAACAACCTAGTATACCAACCTACAAACAACTGTTTTTACCAATTCATATGTAACCTCTTATTTTTCCAGCGTTTTTACCAGTATTTTAATTGTGCATTTTTTTCTATATGTAGTGACTGTCATGTACATTTATGTAGTAATTTAATTGTTGAACTCATTCATGACCACTATTGTGTTTGTGATAACCCATTGATTTGTTACAACTGCATCACCCATGCTCACATTCCATCTTAGCCTGGGAGTTCCCATGCTCCTTTGCGCGCTTATTTCATTCCACTCTGCAAAGCAGCATGGTGACCATGGCCGTTTTTCTCGCTTACTTTCGGTATCCAATCACAGAACAAAAAGGGATTTGTACGGCCCTCGATTGCATTTTACGTCACGTGGTGGCTCTGGTATTGGCTCCGAGGTATGTACAGACGCTATGATAGACATTCGTAGCGCCCAATAAATGGCTCTGGACAATCGTAAACGATGCTTCCGCTACGAGAAATGCAATAGGTAGATCTCCAGACTAAATATCACCTGTGATTTTAGTTTGGCATTCGCCAGGCTAATTCCATCTTATGACCACAGTATATACCAGTACTTTGTGCAGCTAGGCCCTGGAAGAGAGTATGCTGTTAAAATTATGTTGTTGGCATCAGATTTGCACAACAACTCTCAAAGCTGTGTGTGACACACATTCACTCTGATCATTTGATTGAACTGCTGTAAGATGGAACAATCCATTCAAGTTCTCTGGAGCAGAAGAATCCGTCCTGAATTTAAATGGCATGCTGGGATTTATCCATTGAGATATCAAGAATCAAACATTCAACAATCAAACAAGTTTTTTGTTCATATTATAAAAAGAAAATCATTGAATTATAGATATAATATTTATAGATACTGTTATTCCAAGTCCCTGGCTCCTGAAAGTAGATCATTAGACTGTACTTCAACTGTGTTAATGTGTGCAGTTTTTTTTGTGGTGGTGGAAATATAAAGGTTGAACGTGTTGCTGCCTTTTCGTGCTCTTCTGTGCTCATTTGTCAGACAACTGGACACACCTCATTGCAATAGTTCAGCCAAATACCAAGCCCTTCCTGTTCCTATTAGCCCACCTCAGTAATTACCTCAGTGCTCCCCTGCTGTTGTTCGGTGTGTGTGTGTGTGTGTGTGTGTGTGTGTGTGTGTGTGTGTGTGTGTGTGTGTACTCTGGCTTAAGCTTCCCTAACGAATGGATATGTTATTTCAAATAATATACACATATTTCCACATTGCCTCAGATTCACTACATTTACCATGACATTTACCCTGTGATGATTTCTACAACAGAGGTCTATCAGATGTTATATTAACCTGCCTCAATTGGTGCCAAAGGCCTATATCAAATATTGAATGACTACGTACGCCTATATCAAACATTGGAAACCATTACATCTTTAGTTCAAGCAAGTGTAAATTGGAAAAGTGGGAAAATATGTTGTACAGAATGAAGTATTAGTGCTTAATATTCTCTGAGAGGGTACCTAAAGAAGAGAGTTCAACATGAGGGAAATAATTGATGAGTTTGCTAATGGGGGGCCCATAGAGCATGGCTGGAGTGAGTGATCTGGAGGTTTGGGTTACATTTAGCTTCCCTTTGCTAGCGTTGTACTGATGTTAGGTAATGGGCTGTCTGCCAGTGTGCTGGTTATTATTAATAGACTGCTGTGCCAATTGAGTCTGGCTCGATCAGATTGCTGATTTGGCCTTTCTGTTAATTTTATTAAGAGTTGGCCTAGGACCTCTTATTAGTTGCAAAAAATGGGTCTCAGAAATTCACAGACTGCTGACAGTGGTGCTGAACTCTGATCTGCCCAGCGATGTGGCACCACTTTAAGTCTGTATATTCTTGGACAGAAAGTGCAGATTTGTAAACAGTAAGCTAAACAAAGTTACTTTTAGATGTTGTAATTAAAAAGCCCAAATTCTGATGTACTGCTATGTTTATACTTTGTATATAAATATATATTGTGGGGGTGATGTGGCTCAGTGGGCTAGTGCGTTGTGCCACTATTCCGGGGACCCAGGTTTGAGTCTGACCCAAGGTCATTTCCTGATCCTTCCCCATCTCTCTCTCTCCCACGCTGTGTATTTTGTGTGTTTTTTTTTTTTACTACAGATCGTTCAGGAGGATGGTCGACAGCCATCATTTTACCCATCTTGACACCATGTTGGAGACTCACACCTACCTACTCATCCATACGTCATGCACCCCAGCATCACAAATGATCTCTTCTCCAGCCCCTCCTCTGGTTTCATTGACATGAGATTTCATCTACACTGATAGTCCTCTAATGTACGTCCATAGGGTGCAAGTGGACATAGGGGGTGAGAGTGGACATGGCTCACTAGCGATCTCTGCTTCAGGCATTCCAGGACCAAGGACAGCTACCGAGCCACATATGCACTCTTGAAGTAGCCGGCAGTCATACGGGTGAAATACTGAATTAGCCTTTTACTTTAATAGTCTATAGGAACTTTTTCCTCTTGTGGTACAGCACTATGGGCACATTTTTTGTGTGTACACACTCTATCATACTCTCACAGCATGTTTAGATTGTTTATGACTTACTGTATGTCTGAGTTTATGTATTACTTTGTCAGTAAACTGAGCTTATGACACAACTTCTTGGCAATTTATAGTAAATTCAGTACAGTACATACATTCATCTTTTTCTATTGACGACATTCTTGGCAATAAAACATTCATGTGTGCTCTGCTATATGTTGTATGATAGATTTGGTGCAAAAGAGTAAACATATTTCCAGACTTTGATGAATTGAACTTTTGTTTGTGATACAATCAATCAAATCCATGCAAGTTTAGTTGATTCTGAGTATCCATTCTAAATCAGCTTTGGAGACAAGAGGCTTTAGAAGTTAGAAGGAGAAAAAGAGTCCTTTTGTGGAGGGGATTTGGTGGGATTTTCTCTTTTTAAATGGAGGACTTGAGATGAAAGAAATACTTCATGCAGGTGCCACTACTTCCTTGACAGGAAATGTTATGAGGACATTCCTCCTGCAGACGCTCCGGAGGAGGCTTACTCTGTGAGGATTTATTTGTTTGATGTTGATGTTATTTAGGGAGAGACATTTTTATGACAAAATCTCTTAAACGTAGTGCCCGTTGGACTCACTCAGCTACAAACAGGATGCAAACATGAATTTAATGACATTCCTGTCATACACGCTTTCATAACTATCGTGTTTCCTTTTCATGCACTTTGATGGTACATTTGGATTATGAAGTTTGCATGAGAACCATGAAATACAGAGAAAAAAGAGGTAACTGATGAAGCCAACAAATGTAAAATTCTGTCTTTCTTACAGTAAGGTAGACATAGAACTATATAGCTATGTATATTTTGTATATGTATCATTTGTGAAATCATGGAATCTGAATCTAGTGCGAACGGAACTCCTCATGACGAGCAAAAGCTTGTAGAAATGATAGTGTGAAGTGTTCAGTGATGGGCAGATTGAGATGGTTCAGAGTTCCGGAACATTCTGGAACACTATCAGATCTTTGATCAGGTGGCTATGCACACGTCTGATCATGCTGCCAATCTCTCTACTGCCGGAGAGGCTGAAATGGTGTATTTCACACCCGAGCTGGAGGCTCTAGCGCAGATGTGCCAGTGTCCACCAGCTTGCCACTCATCCTGTCTCTGAGAGTGAAGTGCCAGCTCCTGTCCATAACAAAGACACAGAATCTAGCAAAATGGCATTGAACTATTTCAAAGATTTCTTTGATGTCCCAGGCTGGAAATCATGCAAATAACTTGACTATATACTATAATTTTTGATGCAGCATTCACCCATCGGATTGATTGTAGGTGAACCTCTGACAGAATTTGACAAGGGGTTGAAAGGCTGACTGATTGAATAGCTTGCTGCAAAATTCAGATAACTTTTCAGCGTCACACAGATAAGCAAAGTAGCTAACAAAACCATGCAACAAGTCTGTGGGCACCAGAGATGGCAACTGAGACTGAGAGACTCATCATTAAATGTAGTATTTGATGCATTATACCATCAAGCAAGAACCTACGGACAATTTTTGAAAAAATTTGTTATGTTAAAGCAGAAATTCAGTTTATATGATATTTAGCCTTGTTTTCGGGTTGTTTACGAATACGATGAATTCTGACAAATGCTTTGCGAATTTTCGGGTGTTGCTGGTCTTAACATAGCAAGACATTCAATACAGCATTAATTTGGCTACAGTGGATAGAGAAGCCTATAATTCTTAAATGATAATATTCAGATAATTTCCCAGCTTTAGCTTTCACATAGTGCACATTCAGTGGCAAACACACAAACCACTTTCTTAAAACCAAGAGCAAACTGGTTGTGTAAATGAACAGACTTTTCCTTGCGTCACCCACCAAAGCTGCACTGAGAATGGCTCACTGTCTGGGTCAAGGTCTGTTCACAGCACCTTATGATAAGGCATGGCCAAAGCATTACAATGGGTAGTGGAGCTTGTTGTTAGGTAGAGGCCAACTTATGATCTGGGCATCTATTTTGGCTATCATTCACGTCCACACACAGTATGTAACCCATGACCATGACATAGTTTAGAATTACTGTAGTACTAATCTCACAAAACTACTAACTAGAAAAGCACTTGGAGAGCACAAACCTTTCATATGGTTTTCTGGATCACCGATCACCACCAAAATCGAATCAGTTGTTACTTGTCCCAATACACCTTGTCCGAAAATTTTATCCAAATCCTTGCAGTACTTTTCGAGTTATTTTGTACACAGACAGACAGACACAAGCACACAAACGCCAGCGAAAACATCCTCCTTGGAAGAGGTAACTACTATTCTACTACAGATTCATCATTATAATACACTAACATAATACAGCGCTTTATCTAAGCAAAATAGTCTCTATGCTTTATTCATATTTTCCAATCTTGTTTTCTGTTTTTTCTCTTTTTTAAGATTTAAGATGCATCGCCAGACAGATGTCAGGATGTTGAGGCTCATATGGCTTTTTATTTTATAAGTATTTCTATTTTGGAATATTGTATGCTTGCTTTAATGTGTCATTATCTGACAAACAGGCCAATTATATGATCATATATTGATCTTATAATGAGTCACAAAGCAACATACAGTACAAAACACTGACACACACCTGCTTAAAAACACAGAGACTGACTGTGCCAGTCATAGCTTTATGTTCCATTATGGAACATCTAGGACTGCAGATGCTCTGTATTTTTTTAAAGAGGTAATTTAAGATCCACCTGGTGTTTGTTTGGAAAAATGATTGTACTATAGTCTGTACCAAGAACTCCTGATGGGTATTGAGAACTAGCGTTGAATGTAGCTCATGTCTTGTTGGTAACAACGTATCCATAAGTTCCCCTGCAAATTATCGGTCTTTTATGTTGTTGTCCCATTCTTCAATATCAAGCCTTTGAATTGTTTCTGTGGAGGATAAGTGATCTGCTAAAGTGTGGCTTCAGCAGAGACTAACCCAGTTTTGAATTTTCTTTAATAAGCAAAATTAAAGAATTAAATAGTAAAATATCGTGGCTTGTGAAGGATGCGGAGCCCGGACAGGGTCATGGTGGGTCAGCCTCCTTAATACAAAGTTCAATCATATGGCCAGCCATGCAGCAACATCCCGGACCCCATTAACATTTCAGAAGGCTATAATGAACATAAACAGTTCTCTCATTAGGGCATAACATGGTCTTTGATATTAGCACCTTTAGGCAGACATGAAAAACCAAGGAATAATTTGGTTATGGTTGGTGTAGGCCTACTCACAGTTAAACTACTCATGTTAAAATGTAACACACTTTTTTCTACATTCATTTTCAACATTTGTTCAAACAGACAATCACATCTGAAACGGTATTGTCAGGATTCAGGATCGGACCCAAGCGCAGACTCGATTTCAAAAGTTTCATTTGAATAAACAAAGAACTTTTAGATATAATTTGGATTTAAGCACTTCATATAAATACCAATACAATACCTGAACAGCTAATAGAGCATTCCCCCCTCCATTAGACTTTCTAGCTGTCTAATTCATTGTCTAAGAATCTTTGTTTTCCTTTTCCTATGGCTGTGTATGTTATAGTGATACCACTTCTTGTAAAGCACTTGATCACTTGGTTATTCTATAAATAACTTTTTAGTTAGAGGCAGTTAGCATATGAGACAGACAAGCTAGACAGCTAGAAAGTCTCTACATGCCCTATAACATTATACAGAGAAAGTGCAGACTACTGTACACTGTGCACAGTTTCAACAATATAAGGACATACTGTACGAAAAAAGAGTACAATTCTTTTTTTTTTTTAAAGTTCAGATTGATTAGCTTGCTGCATGTGTGGTGGAGCAGTAAAAAAAGGTGACGTGTGATATTAAAGAGGCAGGCACCCCTGGAGGTGAGACCAGGAGGGTGCGGTCCCCAGCTGCTGATTTAGTCTGAGACTTTTTCATTAGTCTGGATTATTGTAACCGGAGGTGACTGCCCTTACATCTACTGCCCCGGCAATTAATCGAAAATGTTTCAAGAGGCACCGAGGCAGATCCCCTGATAAAGCCATCTACTTTATCTTGGCCAGCGCCAAAGTTTGGCGGGGAGACAGTGATGTAGTACCCAGACATGGAGGAAAGGTCACAGCTAAGCCGTGGCGCTGCTCTGCTCTGCTCTGCTCTGGACCCCCTACCACTGCAGCGGCACTGACTCGGATTCTGGCCCAGGCCAACTCAAGCTGTTCATGCATGGCAAGGATGAAGGAGCTCTTTTCCTCCCAGTGGGAAATAAAACAATGATAGAATTCTGTGTAGAATAGTTAGTTACCTCATACAACTTTTTTTGTAACACCTAAATCTTGACTAATATGTCCTAGCTTGTGTGAGTGTGCATGTGTTTGTATGTGTGTGTGTGTTTTTGTGTGTGTGTGTGTGACTGTTCACACTATTACCATTTCGATGTTTAGTGTTTTCTCCCTCTCCAGTTACTCAAGAACTCTAAGCAGACTCCCATCAGGGCCTTGACCTTTAAAACAAATCTGTCTCGGTAACGATATTGTTGTTGTGCACAGAGGCAGGAGGAAGGGGAAAATAAACACCCATCCTGGTTTATGGCCATGAGGAGATAGCAGTGCTGGGTTCCAAAGGGCCCAGATCAGTCACTGTTTCCCATGGACAGACTGTGGATACGTCTCCCCAGCGCTGTCCGCTTCAGGCTGCCTGGGGCCCCCTGACCTTTTCCGGAAAAACTGATCGTTAGTGATATCAACCGAGCCCCGTTTCATTCACTCTCTCCTCAACTGCCTCAAGGGCAGGCACATCTTGTGTGTGTGTTGGTGTGTTGAGAAAGAAAAATCTACTCCTCAGTGTGAAAAGAGACAAATAAAGGCTACGTTATATGTGGATGTGGTTTAGGAAAATGCATATTTAAAATAACTGTGACAGTTTCACTTCTTTTAAATTTCCCTTTCCTATTTTAGATTTCCCTCTAAAATGTATGGTATATGTGTGTAGATCTTTTGATCCAAGCAACCTACTGGGAAGAAAGTCATATAAAAATGTATACATACTCCTTTTTCGTCAAACTGATATTTGCATTGCTTTTGCAGTCAGGCAACATGAGATATGTTCTGTATGTATGCCATATATACTGCATATTTAGAAGATACAGGAACTGATTTCTGCTGAACATTTACCAGCTATCTACTCTGTTGGGGTCCATCTTTAAATATGCATTATGCTATGTGCAGACTTCAAATCTCACACACTGGAAAATCTTTAGTTCCTGATTCACTACCCAGGAGAGTACTAGACACTAGTTGTTTTCTCAGAACATTTAACTTTATCACAGGATGAGTTGACAAAATTTTATGGAAGTGCAGTGACTGGATATCTCCCTATTAGATGTGCCGCCTAGCGGTATATAAGTACCATACACTGCAGCATGTGCCTTCCGAAGGAAATGAATGTCCATACACTCATACTCTTGACAGATCTGTTGAACCATATGCCTTACAGATTTGCCCTATATATGTCAACATTCCAACTGTTCACACTTTGTTCACAGTCTGGTTCCTTCAGTAACATAATGGTTTGACTAATCAAGCACGAGTGGTGAGGCTAACCCTGCAGGTTCCATTAGCCCATGTGTCTGTGTTTCATAATAGGTGATGCTACATGTGTTTATACAAGGGTGGTTGATGGCTTATTGGACTTATTGGTCTCCTTGTGACCAATGTACCAGTAGAATTTTGTCAGCCAAATCATATGAGCACTTTTAAGGGCACCAGCACTCGAGAGGAGCGGTCCCTGGGGACCAAAACAGCTTAGGACATATGAGCTCAATAAAATTCACTGTAAATTCCCCATAAATTGTGTGTTTAGTGTTTGACCCATGGTAATTGCTCCACAATATTAGCCTGGAGAATGCCAAACTAAAATCACAAGTGATATTTAGTCTGGAGACCTATCTATTGCATTTCTCGTAGCGGAAGCATCGATTACGATTGTCCAGAGCCGTTTATTGGGCGCTACAAATGTCTATCATAGCATCTGTACATACCTATGCGCCAATACCAGAGCCACCACGTGACATAAAATGCAATCGAGGGCCGTACAAATCCCCTTTTGTTCTGCGATTGGATACCAAGAGCAGGCGAGAAAAACGGCCATGGTCACCATGCTGCTTTGCAGAGTGAAATGAAATAAGCCTGCAAAGGAGCATGGGAACTCCCAGGCTACCACAATATTGCTGTTTTTGTGTATCACTATCAAGATAACAAAGGGAACTCCCAAAATGTCTGCATTCTCAGACTGTGTTTAGTGCGGGCAAAAGACAAACACAAACCGTTTCATTATCCCAGCTCTTCTCAAAGCCACAGCCTACTCTAGTGCGGTCAAAATTCACCAGCCATCATTGGGCTCTCATCTAAGATCTTAATACCATGAAAGGATCCTCAGAACAGTCTGTTTCGCTTAATCATTTAGTGGCCAGCACAATCAATAACAGGTCTTCAGGCTGAGCTAAACTTAGACTGGTCAATAAGGGGGAAACCACCTGATTGAGACGCCAAGGTCATGATGTTTTATCCCACCGAGCCAAACGCTTCTATGTTGCCTCTTTGAGGATGTGAAGGTTGTCAGGGAAAACACCAGCCTGGTTTTCCAATTACTTTGAAGTCTGGGACCATGTTCATCCAACATGGCGAACGAGCAATTCGATGAATCAGTTGAATGCTGATTTTCAGCTAAATAACATCTTAGAAGATGCAGACTCTATTTCAAAAAGTGGTGTCATAAAGTTTGTGAAATGACCCCTGACATTTAAAGTAAATTACTGCAGGAAGAAAGTCCTTGATTATACCATGAAACTTTTATTCCCTGGGGAGATTTCAGACAATGACAGTGTTGTGTTGGGAATGTTTTTTTTCCCCTCCTTGTCAGCATAGTTTTCAGAATATCAATGTTTGTGTGTGTGTGTGTGTGTGTGTGTGTGTGTGTGTGTGTGTGTGTGTGTTTGTGTGTGTTTGGTGTCTGCCTGTGTCTGTACTGAGCTGATAGCTCACAGCATGGGGCCAAAGAAATGGCAGGCATTTGATTCAACGCCACACAATAACAGCAGCGCTAGCTGAGAGCCCACTGAATGCTCCACCTCTCCTACTCTCCAAGCTCAATGGCCTACCTGCATCCATTTTCACAGGAGTTTCTCCTCTCACAATTCTCCTGGAGAGAGAGAGAGAGAGAGAGAGAGAGAGAGAGAGAGAGAGAGAGAGAGAGAGAGAGAGAGAGAGAGAGAGAGAGAGAGAGATTTATTGAACACCTACACATTAAAGAAAGATTATCCATCTTATGAAACTGTCACTTATCCAGTGTCCTACTTTTGAGTGAATGTTTCTGTCATACAAATAGCTTTTGGATAAAGAATGCGCTACTCCATACTGTACTTTTGTCAAGTTCAGGGAGCATCATCATCTTGCACGATTAAAAAGGATCAACTTAGAACATAGAGCACAAGGGTTTCCCACACAGGATCCTTTGGAGGCCAAGAAAGATACAATGCCTTTAAAGCAGAGAAACAGACTAGATAATCTGCCTTAAGAAAAAGAGTATCTGTCATGGATGCTGGTAGAATTCAATGATGTTGAGAGTGTGGGAGAAGAAGCTGACAATTATGTATAGTTCAAGACCAATACATTCACTCATTTATTTTCAGTTTATTTGGTTTATTTGTCCACATGAAGCAAGCCTGTCTTCTGCAAGAAAGATAGTCAAGACAAACTGTTTGTAAGGCAGTAAACCTAGAAAAGTGGTAGCAAACATGGGAAAAAAATCTACTTCCCAAAAACTTAATTAGCTAAATTGAGAACTTTTTTTCCCTGTTCATTATTGTCTTGAGATGGTGTTTAGAGCATGAAATAGGAAGTGATAGATGGACAGTTCTTGATGTGTGTCTTGTTTCAAATGATGACGCCTGCCTTGTTTTGTCTTGTCCCAGTGCTCAGCGCCACTGAAATCATTGAACTGTCTGGCTGTAGGTCTATGGTATGTCAAAGCCAAAGCATACAGAGACATTTTAATGCATGTCTGCTGACTCAGCCTCAGGAAGGTGGGAGATGAGGGCCAAGTGTCCTTATATCAGCTTATTACAGTCTCCGCAGTCTATTCATAACAGATCGTGAATCGACAACCTAACGCAACAGTTGGGCATTGTCTTGTCTCAGAGTGTCTGCGTCTTTAGCGCTAGACTCACTGGAGTTCTGCCCTGCTTGAATATTTATATTCTATTTTCAAGGTGTTTATGTAAAGAAATACTATTAATTTCAGTCTCTCTCAATCTCACACCTGGCTAGCTCTTAGCTTAAAAATTCTGACTGACCCCTTTACTTGACCTCCTGTGTAACCCTGGCCTCTAAAAAACTGACATCATAGTTAGGCTACTGTACTGTTCTCCATATGTGAATGATAACACCAAATTTGTGCAGTTGCTATTTATGGCTGTAAAGGGTGAAAAAAATATAAAACATTTCATAATTTCTAGGCAAAAATAGAACCTCAAACAAATGATGTGTCAGTCAAAATGTTCAACTTGATGTTATTCAAAAATTATGAGCAAATAGAACTGTCAACATGTTAGGTATCCCACAGGGCTGACTGGCAGTACAAAACAACATTCTGATCTAGAGTACGGTGAGTAAAATAAAATAAAATAGCATAGTTAAACATTAGGCAGACAGACATATACAGAGCATTACAATCTTAGCAATCTCTCCTATGTGGGTTATCTGTGTCACATTTATTGCATAAAATTGCGCAACTTCTCTAAAGAGAAGTGGACGGATTGGTGCTTCACCCTTAGCACAGCCTTGGGAGCAATCAATCTGTGGAAAGGTCAAAGACATCAGGGTGCCTTAACCCAGAGCTTGGGGAATCAGAGGCCGTGGACTGGCTCCAGGAAACTGTAAATGATCCAGGTCCCTAAGCCCCTAGAGTTTTCTCCTGACTGCGCAACCAGAGAAAGGCCCTCGTTATCTCCCTTCACTTTTAAATTGGAACTTTCTTTCTCCGGCATGAGTGATGATGACATTGTTAGTCAGCCGGGTCAAAGCTAGGCCATTAGTCCGGATGGGAAACAACAGAAGAAACATCACTGTCACCTACAAGGCACATCAAAACACTGGCACCATGTGGAAATTCAATATTTACTGTAAAAATAATCACTGCCTGCTGTGCAAATACATTGAGTATTGATTTGTGTCTTTTGAGCAGTAGTGAGTGTGCCAGATATATATTTATTTTTAAAACTCAGACTGTCCTCCTGAAGCTTCCCGAAAGCCTCAGAAGGTGTGTGGTGGAACAGAGTGAAGAAGGAAGACAGTGTAATTGCTGCTGGAGGTCTGATGTTAACAGAAGGAAGTGACCTTCAAAGTCTAGGTACTAAATCACTGTCTCTGTTGCAAAAGTTTCCCAGATAGCTCAGTAGAAGACTTTATCTGAGAATCTAGCTCACTGCCTCTTGAAGTCGCTTTAATTGATTGTGGGGAAGAGCAATGCCAATGCTATCACCTTTAATGGAAAGAGTGAAAGAGGTAAATGATGTCCTAGGTGCAGGTGCAGTGCTCCATCTACTAGCTCTGATTTTCTGGGCCTTGCCCACCTTTGAAGCTTTCTAGCAATGCATTTGTCTCTTAAAGCATTCCCCCAGCTATGGTATATTGTTATGATATTATTTAAATAAAACTAATGAGCATCTCTAATTAACCCCTAATTGTATCTGAACGAGACCATAATTTGACTAAGAATTTCTTCACAGGTCAAAAAGATATGGCATATATGCATGGCAGTGCACTATTAAATTATTATTTGGCTACATTATAGACAAGAGACAGGCATTACTTAGACAACGCATAAAGAATTTATTATGGATGAAAGCCAGCATGGCCATTAGGGCACACACCGTTTTCCTACACCATGAAAACTAAGAGGCACAGGAATAGTAAGGTGTCTTGTTGCTGGACAGCAGTGGCTGGTGAAAATCTTAGTGGATGGGTCACTGCCAAGCCCCATGGCAAACAACAAAAGGCAATCCTCTAATGAAAAAATTAAATGGGTGGTTCCCAGTGACAAAATTTCAAATGTTGA
The DNA here is from genome assembly GCA_027497455.2 of Sardinella longiceps. Classification (NCBI taxonomy): domain Eukaryota; kingdom Metazoa; phylum Chordata; class Actinopteri; order Clupeiformes; family Clupeidae; genus Sardinella; species Sardinella longiceps. The sequence goes on from JAODXP020000017.1 coordinate 3,306,415, forward strand.
TAGTCAAATTACAATGTTGGAAAAGAAGAATGTGGAGGAATAAAATGCAAGAGTTGCATTACCTTCCTATTAGCCTATAAGATCAGTGGGTAATGTTCATTTTTAACAGGACTGATATCATTTTATTAACAACATGAGAGCCTCATCATACATGAATTCTGATAATTGCTTTTTTTAAGTTGATAAATTCTTAAGTCCATCACATCATCATTAGTACTAGCATCATGCAGAATGTCTCCCTGAGGCTGGTGCTATATTGACACTGGAGCCTGCTAGTCCTCACCACCCCACTCCTCCACTATAATTAACACACTGCGTAAGGATTGATCCCGGGAAGCACATCAAGCGTGCAACAGCTCCCTCTGAATCGCCCTCAAAACACACGCATGATTCACTTGACTGAGTGCAAGATAGACTATTTATGGACATGTCAGCATACATCAGTCCACGGTCGGAGGTGGGGCAAAAACATTCTGATGCTGTGCAAAAACTGACGCCTTATTTATCAATCTTGTTTTATGTCAATTATTTATATCTATTGCCTCACCTTGCCTTGTGTTGATTCTAATACAGGGAAATGATGGCAATAGCACCACATTTTGTATCTTCATTCAAGTCAGTGAAGTCAGATTGGTAAGTAGTGTGTGAAAGTGTGCCAGAAATTGATTTTTTTTTTTTTTTTTTTTTTTGAGAGAGAGAGGAAATGTGAGATCATTTGTTGTCAAGAGACGATTGGCATAAAATGATTCAAATGTTTGTGTTTGCCAGTTTTTTTCTTTAACTTTTCTTTAGTTTTACTAAGACTCAATTCTTTTAAACTTACTTCAGCTGTGGTTGTCACTCAACAACTTTAATGAAATTCTTCCACTGTGAAAAGTTGAAACAAAGTTGATAAGCTATGTTGTGATGAATGTTATTCATGGACACTATAAAGTTTCAATACTTCACATGAGTTCACATCTAGGAACAGACTTCTCAGATTCTGTCTTCAAAATGTCCCTTCAATTACTTTAGCATCATCCAAAGCAAACAACAGAAGTTCTTGCTGTGTCTTAACATGAAAATGTTCTCCCTGCATATGCCATCAAACAAGCATAGCAAACACTTTCATGATATCTCAAAGCATCTGGTTCAAAGCAAAAGCGCTTTCTATGGGAGTTTGGATGAAGTTTCCTCAGTGGCTCGGAAGAAAATATCTAGACTATTTACTTCCACTATCCAAATGGGCATTCAGGCCTATAAAACAAAATCACTAATATGGCATTAGGCAGGAAACCTAATAGATGATGAGCTGTGTACATGATATGAATCATATGAATTATTGTAAATTGAGTGTATGGTTTAAAGGTCTTAACATGTTATTTATTAAAGCTTCAAAGCATTTTGAATGTTTAAGTTGTTTAATCTGACCAATAATTAATTAACCATGTTAAGTGGCTTTTCTATTCATGATGTGTCTGTACAGTCGACATTTTCTCTGTAAATATGAATAGTGAAAAGGCATTCATTAGTACATGCTCCTGAAGCAGAGAGCCTAAAATAGGCCCTATATATTTCATGTTGGCATACAGTAAAGACTGGCATTACGCAAGGAAATCAAATGCAGTAAGTCCAGGTTTCATCTAAAATTAGAAAGATTATTATTCCCAGCAAATGCTGCTACTCTCCCGACATCTTGCTGTGTTGTGAGGAAGCAGTGCCTGGAGCGTCTCTTTAAAGCAGAGTCAGATGTTCCACTGTGGAAAGCTTATTAGCACTGACAGAAGGCTTTTATTAGGGGAGGAGGGAATCATCGCTTTTCATGGGTGTCTTCCCTTGTCATGTACATCATCCCCATAAAATATTGTCTGATTAAGTCACAAACAGATGTAAAAGCGTGAAAGCCAATCTGCGTTTAACTGATGCGCAGAAAGTTATTATTTTTTAGTCTGTTAATGATCAATATTATGCACATAACAATGAAGCTTGTGTGTTTTGTTGAAGAGACCCCTTAACCTGCTCATTTATCTGTTTTTACAAAGATAGGACTCTAACTAGTGCATCACACACACACACACACACACACACACACACACACACACACACACACACACACACACACACTTCATCCCCCCTGTAGTGGAAAACTGGGTGCAAAAGGTTTTATACCACACAACAATTATCGGTGATCTGGGATCACCATGGCAACAGACACATCATGGGCGTTGTGTGTTTCAGGAAGCGCATGTTTTCATGCAAGGTGACAGGTGGGCTGGCCAGAGGTGATACATGGTAAATGTCATGTGCAATGCCTTGTGTAATGAGAGGAGAGAAGCGAGGGGGTTGCCATCCTCTTGCCATGGCCCCACCATCTCCCACCGCCAGCCCCGGGGCGGACAGATTGATTTTTGCCGTCCTCCCTGCAGTGGTGAAGGCACTGGACCAGTACCAGGGAGCACTGCCTATCTTCAGCCATAATGAGTACAGGACATAAACAGGAAGTGTTGGTGTCCTCAGGGGGGTGGGGGGGATGGGGTGGTGTCGAGACGAGACGAGACAGATACCAGACGGATGCTCATGTCGCGGGATCTCACTTGCCCTGTGCGGCCCATTTTTTAATAGCAGGGGTGAGTCATGCTTCAGGCAGAAATGGGCAAGAGGAAACTGCTCAGTGAGGAGGTTGCATCGGGGAGTACTTAGCTTGGCCAGGCAGCCAGCTACCAATAATACCATTTCTTTGGAAAATCACACAGCCTAGTGAAGTGTGTTATTCCTTTTCCTTTGATGTTTTGTGGTTTTATGAATCAATTTATTGACAGAAAATTGGATTTACTTAGGCAACAATAAAATGGCAGAAAGCCACTATACCAATCCTTCTTTTGTGGCTTCTTGTGTCAATTAGGGCACTGCTATAGTCATTACTAGTGTTTGCCTTTCAGCTATCCCATAGGTTACAATATTTATTACGCCAGTAATTCATTAGCATCTAATAAATATTTCTACCTCCAGTATCTGGCGCCTCTCTGTTATGAATACTAATCCTTGTACAGCCCTCTTTTTGAAAGAAAATCACTACATGTCAGGAGCCTTTCTTTCTAAAATTGAAATAGAGCAAAGTTCCTCTTTTGCTTTTCAAAGTGAAAGGGGCTATTGGTTGTATCTTTTTGGGATATCTATGGTTCAATTAGTCTTCCATGCTCCCACAACTCATCAGTCTGCACTTGGCCTCAGGCAATGCTCTCTAAGGAAAAGCCTCTCTTTCTGTGTCCCCTCCGGACATTTTCTACTTTTGCCAAGATTTTTTTTCTTTTTTGGGCGCCAACCTGTGAGAAATCTGTACGGGGTGTAAAAGAGGGATGGCCTAGTGACCAGACGGTCTGGCGCCTCTCTCTCTTTTTTTCTCTCTCTCTCCTTCGCCCTCTCTCTCTCTCTCTCTCTCTCTCTCTCTCTCTCTCTTTCGGCATGGCTCTGCTCAAATCCCTGCTCACCTACCTAACCTCTCCATCTTTAATGAGGAATTCTGGTCCTCACCTGACAAGGCCGCAGCAGGCCTCCCCTGCCATCTGGCCTCATCTGCATGCTGCCTCACCGGCGGCCAATGAGATGCTCCGCAGAAATTTTCCATGAATGTCTCCCGTCTCCAGCGACTGGCTTCACTAATATCTCAGGCAGAAGGGGGTTATGGGAACTAAGGCGCTAAATTGCTGTCTGGAGATGGCCTGTGCTTTTTAAAAAGACGGAAGCGCTGTGATGTTCCTGCAGCTCAAAGTAAATTAATTCCTGTCTAATCAAGTCAGACAAAAGAGCACATAAGAAGCTTAGTTTGACCCCATTCATTTTTGGACTCTACAGTGCGATCAATAAACACGCCTCATGCTTTGTCCAGAGACGCTGCCAGCGTGTTGAGAGTTAGCTCTTTGTACTGCCCACATGATGCATATCACAGTGCAAGGCCAGAGCCGAGGCTCTCTGGGTCTACAAATCATTTATACAAGAAAAAATGTATTTATTAAAACACTGAGGATTGCTGAAGAAGATGCTGACCTGGCGTGTGGCTAAGCTTGTGTTTAAAAACTCCAGCACTCTGTCATCAACAGCAAACATTTCTTAATGTTTCCTGTTATTTTAACCTGACAGGAACTGTACAGGGTCGGAGTTGGGTTATTTCACCAGGCACACAAGCAAGGCTGAAATTTGAAGGAGTAAGCCATGTTATTTGTTCCAATGAAGTAGCAGGTCATAGCGTCATCTATCAACAATCTCTAAAACACTGTGTTCTGTTGAAGGACTAAATTTCATATCAAGACAAAGCTGCTATTTAACACCGGTTAGAAATGCTAAATTCTGTCAACCTGTTGAACCTAAGAAATGAAAGCGATCACTTATACTCTGACGACTGTGAATAGCCTATAAAGATGGATGGGCAATCATGCACATCTTCACCTCTGAGAGAGTTTGATTAAAATCTTGAAGAGGAGTCTGGGCCAATACACAAGCAACTGGGTGTTACATTACCCCACTGACAATAATCAGCCCATGATGAATTGAGCCTCAGGAGTAATTAGAAGAGCAATGTGTTTCTGAAATACTCACCTTATTGGGGTCAAATGACACATAATGCTCTTTAGTTAAAAAAAAAAAAAAAACTGAGGGAAATGAAATAGAAATATATATATTTTTTCCCTTCTTTCATGTTGCTTTTTGAGGTCAAGGTATTTTATTCATGCTCTACTTTCTTCAAACAGGCCGTTTTCCGCCGTAGCACCTTCCTTGCCTTGATATATGCTGTACCTTTCAGCCAGTGGGTACCATGGAGATGCAAACCACCTCACCGGTCGGACTTTATCTCTCTTTTTCTTCTGCACATCTGTGGGTGAACTTGTAGGCTTGACCCACTTTCTGGGCCGCCTAAGTTGTGTGTAAGGTTGCTGTGAGTTGTGTTCACTGCCCATTAATCACTTTTATCCCTTGCAGGGGTTTATGTCATCATTACTGACCCACCTGCTCCATCCATGTGTGCCCTCGTACATTTGAATATTCCATTACCTGAATGCAAATGGCCCCGTGCTGCCTAGGAGTATGATTTATACCGGTGCAAAATGACCCACGTGCATTTTTCAAATCGTGAACAAACCCTTTGAGGATTTGATGGATGCCCTGGCATGTTATGGTGCCATCAAAATGTAGATGGTGTGTAGGAAATCTTGCGTAGGAAAGTCATTTGATTGAAAGCAATGTGGCTTTTCTTTATAGTGCATCAGCGACATAGCATTTACAATATCATGTGTTTGATGGCCGACAGTCGACAAAGAAATGTGGTTCTTGCAGCCGGCCACTTTGCCTGGAGTCAAAGTGATTTATTTGCTTCCAGGTCTCAAGTGGAAACCCCTCTTTTAATTTCCCTCCCCCCGTTTCAATTGATTAGCGGATCAAAAGGCTAATTCATTCCTGGAAGAGGGGTGCTTAGACAGTTATTCCCAGAGAGCCTGAAGGAGTTCACATGTCACCCATGTCACTCACGATTGCCTGTAGCCTGCGGCTTGTGCATCAAGTTATTCAGGACACGTTGGCCAACGTTGAAGTGCTGGCTTGAGAAATCATTGAGAGCTTGTTGACTGATATAACTCCAAAGAGAAACTTGTGTGTGATTACATTATCCGATCTTAACAAATGTACCTTAGCCGAGATTCAGGTAGTGGTGCCTGTTCTGAGGTACAATATAAAAAAAAAAAACAGAACATTGTTTGCGCTGTTCTTGAACATTTGTCTTCTCAACAGAGGAAGCATGGGAAAATCAATATTGAATCAAACAAGAGCGGACGCCTGAATTATTGAGGATTTGAAGCAGTGGAAGCTCAGGCTAATCTTCCTCATTAATTCACATTTGCATTTGGTTCCCATCTCATCAGTAAAGTTCTTTTTTTGCTACCGAACTGCACCATCTTCTCCCCCAATCAGGAGCTGATGAGCTGAGAGAATCTCTCAGGTTGAGTTCACACACAAACACACACACACACAACACACAACACACACACACACACACACACACACACACACACACACACACACACACACACACACACACACACGTAGTTACAAGCTCTGAATAAGCTCTAGTTTTATTACATGAACATAACATTTGTTGTTACCATTTATAATTTGGGGAGACATCTTGTGTATTGGAGTAAACCTGTTTTTATCTTGACCAAAGCAAAGGCGAGCTGCACACACAAGTGTCTATTTATATGCTGAGAGGGGCTCTGTCCTCATGGCCTGACCGCAAAAACACTAGAGAACCTCTAATATAAAACAGAAAACAATTACAAATGCAAATGTTCCATGAGAGCCCTACAGGCCTGGGCAAATGTCTTCTCCTGCTGATCATTTCAGGCAGCTCGGCAACTGTACATTTCAAAGAGGAAGCTGAGATGGAAATGCATAAATAATCCGGGCAAACAAAAACACTCAGAAACCTCTAGGCATGACGGAGTGAAGTCAGAGTGTGAAAGAAAACAAGAGGTTATTTGAAATCATAAAAGAGATATGTAGGTGTTTAATAGCTTGGAATTTCTGTAATTGCTATTCCTGTCTGGGTTGTTAAAACACAGATTATGAAAAGAGAGATGCAGTGAGGTCAGGAGAGAATTACATTTTCTCAGTTGGCAACATTATGGCAATCTACAAAACGTAAGTAATTAGCATGCGTCATGTTTGAAAGACACTCATCAGGAGTGATTAACACATAACATCTCTTTTATCAAGTTTGCAGATGACACCACGGTTATTGGTCTCATCAAGGGCAATGATGAGTCTGCCTATAGGAGGGAGGAGTTGGACCTGGTCAACTAATAACCTCACACTCAACATCAGCAAGACCAAAGAGATGGTGGTGGACATGAGAAGGGGCGGACAACATCATCTGCCACTTCTGATTGGAGACTCTGTGGTGGAGAGGGTGGAGAGCTACAAGTTCCTGGGTGTCCATATTAGCGAAGACCTGAAATGGACAAGGCACACCTCACAACTGGTAAAGTCAGCCAAGCAGAGGATCTACTTCCTGCGCCGCCTCAAACGGTTCGGCATGCCACCCACCATCCTCACCAGCTTCTACAGGTGCACTGTGGAAAGTGTGCTAACCTCCTGTATACTTGTGTGGTTTGGGAACTGCACTACACAGGAGAAGAAGGAGCTCCACAGGATGGTAAAGCTGGCCCAGCGGATCATAGGGGTAGATCTCCTTTCAGATGTTCCAGTCATTTGAAATGGAACAGGCTTAAGTATACATTTTCATTAGTGCACACTTGTAAGAATAGGCCTACAGTATATTAAGCTTCTAAGCTTACATTAACTTTTCCATTTGAGGATGAGAAACCGAATAATTCTCAGTCCAATTCTTTCTCATTTTACAAATATTCATAAGATTAATATGAGTTTAAATGGAGGTTGTAATTTTCAAACCATTTTGTCTGATTCTCTAGTGAGACCAGAGACATATTCATTCAACATAATGAAGAACTAGACAGCCAAAGATAGTTTTTGCAGAACACTTGTGTCTTTCCACAGATTACTGGATTGGTTTGCATTTAGCAACTATCCTTATTTCAGAATATTACAGTAATCTCAATTGTGTGGCCATCATGTTTGAATGTAAATGCATGATGTGAACATCTGCAAATGCCTTGGAATTGCACCCAAAAGAACTACACTGCCACTGCAGAAAGCCTTTTGTACTTTGATTTCTTGACATACATTTTGCAGTACACCGACACAAATGAACATCTTATGCATACAGCTAAGAGGATTGAATGACTTTGAAAGCATCATCTCAGCACTATGAACTCCAGCAATGTTTAACAAGGACAACAAAAATTCCTATGTACTACGATCTATTGACTATTGTTTTGTCTCAGTAGCATGTGAGAGAACCTCTGTGCTTTTCATTAAATAGAAACGATGAGCCATACTTGAAGCGCAATCTGCAACCTTGAAGTGCACAAAGCTTAAACCTGAACTGGCCATTCGAGAGAAAAAAAAGTTTGGCCCCTCTAAAAGGTGTTATCTCTAGACTCTCAACCTCTGACATTACTGTTGAAGAAAAAGGCAAGACTTTGACAACTCGCCACAGCTATGCTATGCCAGGTAACCCATATCTCCCTTAGCCTTCACACCTGAACACCTGATATGTCGGAAATAGAAAAACTGGCCTTTAATGTTCACACCTTTTTGTCGCTCTCAACAAAGAAGGCCCTCGTCACCAACAATGAAGTGGCGAGAGATTAATCTTTCCGATTCACTGTCCTATTCTGGCAGGATGTCAGCCTGTAGAAATCTCTCTGACCTTTCGCATTACCCTGGGAATACAGATAATAGTTCCCTATTGGGGGTCTGAAGTGAGCAGTAAGTGTGTCTCTCACTTTGTTATGGGGAATAATCAGTCGTCAGCTGCGCCGGCTTAAGATGAAAAACAGATGGGGGAAGTGAACGAACCATGAAGGGCAGAGGTAAATGTCTTTGACACACATTAACACAAGCAAGAAAACTCGCACTCACAACCAAGCCAGATGCCATCTGAAGGCATGGAGAAGCAGCGCACCGGCTCCATCACCACATTTGAACTTGAGCATAATGTGTGTGTGTGTGTGTGTGTGTGTGTGTGTGTGTGTGTGTGTGTGTGTGTGTGTGTGTGTGTGTGTGTGTGTGTGTGTGTGCGTGCGTGTTTTAGAGTGATGTAAGGCCCAGTGCTAATTATGAGGGCCTTCTGTAATGAGTGGGAGTCTAGGGCCCAGTCACAGCACAGATCCCATCCACTCATGACGATATGATGTCAGACACAAAGCAATTGACCCTAAGCTAATAACACAGCTGCAGCTTCAGTCCTTGTTAGACTCTATGTGTGTGTGTGTGTGTGTGTGTGTGTGAATGTACGTTTGAGTGTGTGTGTGTGTGACTTTGTGTGGGTAAGTGTGTGTGGGTGTGTGTGTGTGTGTGTGTGTGTGTGTGTGTGTGTGTGTGTGTGTCTGTCTGTCTGTCTTTCTGTGATAAAACAGTCTCTTCACACACACCTCTCACTTCTAGCTGGCACTCAAATAGCATATTTCTGGGCACTCTGGCCAGCCAAAGTGCTTCAAAACACTCTTGCAAGACTCCCATGCAATTTCCAACTGCTCACACTGCTCAAAGTGGAGCAAAGTACATGGAAACTAAAAGTTGCTGCTTTAAAGCTTGAGTGAATGAGTTGAAATTTTACTGTAAGTGAACGAGTTGAGTATAGTCTACCAATTGGGCAGCTTGATTACTTGTTACTTTAACTAGTCACTGCTTTGTTCTAACTGGATTGTGTTACCTCTTTCTACAGTACTTCACTACTTGTTTCTAAATTCTTGATTTTCTTTTCCCCTTCTCATCCAGTATTTCAGGGTTCTAACATATCTCTGCTTTCGCCTATGCCGGCTCTCTCATCCATTTCACTCAAATTGATCCCGGCAACAAAGCATGCATGATCTACTAACTAAAACAGAGTAGTTCCCTTCCTCATACATCTGGATCAGTTAATTTTATAGGTTAGATAGTTAGTAATGCAGAAAAGTCCTTTACTCTTGTGACTAATTACGATTACATTACTGGCATTTTAAAGGTAACTCTTTGTGTTTCTCCATTCCCTCAAAATGTGACAAAATTACAGAATTGTGTCCCATAGTCCCATGTTTTCCCCAGCGCTGGGTTACAAAATCGCATGCATGTAGTAGCCTCATTGATCAATAGAAGGGGAAATTATCTTGCCCTGTCGATAAAAGATTTTGCTCCAGGTGAGGTGAGCATGATGAGGTTCTAAAGTATTTTAGCGTAGCAATGGCAAAGGGACCTAGCCTAGAAATCTAGACATACTCTAGCAGAGGCAAACAGATTTGCTCAGCCAGTATGTCTAGTAGCAAGCCATAGGGAATATGATGCTCTATGTGTATAGGGCGGGCTTCGCCCGAAAACAACAACCTTTTGAATTGGTGTTTATATCTTGTTTGTTCCTCTGATTGGTCATAGGCTATCCTAATTGCGTGCAGAAGTAGTTTGAAAGATAACTGCCTTGTTCTGCCCACGATTGAGTTCGGTCTATCTATCGATGCCAGATTGTATATTTTAATGTGATATAGGATGGCTTGCCAGGCTAAAAGGGACCATGAGTATAATGAAACAGGAGTCAGACATACCACTGTAATCAACATGCTCATACATAACAGGCATTTCAGTTCTACATTTCAAATCTTCCTACCATAAAATCTTACCATTGGGACAAAATTGCTTGTTATTACTGACCTGCTTGCAGAACAAACAGTGTTTTATTGTTTTAGAAATAATGAATAACTTATTTGGCAATTATTCAGTCATTATTCAGTAATGTGAGTTATTACGAGTCAAAAAGTTTTGTGACTTTCTTGAATTTCAGTAAATAAAAGCCTCATTGTATTAGTGTGGTGCTCATGAATATTCTTCCAGTGTGTTTGGCATGGCATTACTGATGTTATCTGGGCAAATAGTGTAAGATTGGGGCCCAAATAAATTGCTGTAAAATAGATAAGGGCAAATCTGAGTTTGAGCCTCTGCAGGCCAACAGCAAGAGAGAGAGCAATTTCTGATTAGAGGGCAAACTGTATGGGAGGCTCGACGGGTGGAAAAGTAAATTTGCCCATCTGGGAAGCAGTCTCTTCATTACACTTTGATGGAGGGCAAAGCAGCAAGCCGTCCTCAGCCGGCTTTGATTGGACACTTCTGAGAAACACATTGTCTGATCATCAATGGCTGGGCCCATTTCCATATGGCCTCCTGAAGTTTTTCGACTCTGGGCTGAAACAGAAGTGTGCTGACCTGCCATGCATTTCAAACAGGAGTTTGGGGTTACTCTGAAGTGATGCCCACTCTCTTGGCCCCATGGGGAGGGACATACAGTCTGACACCTAATGACTCACAGGGCTAAACCTGCCAAACAAGCGAGACGCAGAGAGCAGCAGTAGAAGCTTGTCTTCACCAGTCATTCTGTCAGCCAGCATAGTATCTTAGTATTTTGATTAATGCAAGATCATTTAAATGTGTTCAAAAATGAGCTTTTCTTAGGGTGAAGTGAGTTTTTCTCACATTGATTAATACATAATGATCAAATCATCCTGTTCTACTATACAATACTAGGAGTAGGTGAGATTGCATAACAACAGGAGATTTTTTTTTTCTTTTAAAAAATAATGTGTTAGGATTCACCTTGATGTCTGTTAGAGCTACAGCTCTCCCCATTTAGTCCATTATGTGAGAAAGTTTTCCATTAAGATAATGATCCGCCAGATATGCACTGTGAATAATAGACTTCCATTGTCTGGTAATTTATGGCTTGCGGCTGCAGGGGACTGAAATCCCATTAGATGTAATATGTTTCTGTGTGGTCTGCATCCCAAAGCCGTCAGACAGTAGCCTACCTGCCGCACAGTGATCCACACACACTAACCACTCTGGACCGCCTCCAAGAAAATCAATTCAATCAGCCAAAGCATCACATATGTTAAATTCCTAAGCAACAATAACACACTCTCACACAGTACAAACACTACAAAAGTATACACTCTCACACTTGTCACGAATACACACTCCACAGACAGGTGAAGGGAGACACACACACACACACACACACACACACACACACACACACACACACACACACACACACACACACACTGAGGACCCACAGCACAGTATGAACCAGCTGTGGTGATTTGCATTCAACTATTTAACTACACCTCCACATTCATCCACTTTTAAATTGCCTTTCTACATTATCTTAGCAAGGAAGAGATAAACACCTCGCCTCTGCTAATTAAATGCCAGTTTAATTAAGGAGCCCAATTTCGGCCCAGGCTTTTAGAGACCAAATTTGAGTGTAGGACACTGCAAATCAGGCACCAGAAGGTCAGGAGTCAGATACTAAATAGGCCCTGGAAACATGGCCCGCATGCAAATACCCCGAATCAATGGGGAACATTAAGTAATTCCTGCCACAATGTGTTTGAGAAGAATGCAGAGACATTTGGTGCTGAAAACCTATTTGTCATGTCAGTTTGCTAGGAAGTAGAAGGTAAGAGGAAGTAAAAGTGAAAGTCATTGTGAAAAGTAAAGTCTATTGTGTTGAGGTAAAGTACCTGTGCCCATGTAAACATAATTTTTAAATAGAAATTTTTGAAATATTTAAATAGAAATATTTAAAGTTCAGAGGAACTGACAGCTGTGATGGATCATTCACTGTCTGTTAAAGTAAAAGCAGGTGTTAAAGTAAAAGCAGGTGTTTAGTTCAACTGAAAATGTGTGTATTAGCCCTTGACATTTGACTTATACACACAGTCCCTGAGCTTCTGCTTTGAATAAGTAAACCTTGGAGTGGTCTTTGTGTGATTTCAGAATGTGGTGGTCTTTGTTTGATTTCAGAATTCCATTGAGATTGTAATGTATACAATTAATGAAAATAAGCCTTTCAAATTACAGATGAAATGGCAAGATTGTTAGCTCATTAAAGTGAGAGAAAAAAAACTGAGGAAAAAACATAATGAGCTTCTCCTGTTACACCAGCTTTAAACACAAATAATAGCAGACAGCTCAGCCGGTTGGATGCCATCTTGATGATCATGATCTGTGATGCGATCTGAGAGAAAAAAGGCTCCAACCATGTTTTTTTATGTAACACACCAGGCACTCTCCAACATGGAGATAGATCCAAGTCCACTTCAGGCCCAGCAAATGTAAGCACACCTCCTCTGACCCTCTCTGTGTCTGTGCTAGCCTCAGCCATCAGTGTTTGGGGCGTGTGCTGGTAAATGATAGATGATGAGAGCAGGGGAGCGCACGCCGGAGGGGTCAGCTTCGCCCGGACGTGATTGGCTGTGGCAGGCTTGGCGCCGAGCCCTACCGCGAGCGCCGGTAACTGGTGTGTCAGGTGCTCGGCACATCCCCCCACCCTCCCCCTCTCCACCCCACGCTCACCACCCTACCCCCCACCTCGCCTTTCCACCAGCTCGCGTTAGCCCCCGCCACTGCCGTCCCCGCGGCCATCTTAGTGCGAACAGACAGCCCCCTCCGCGCCGCTTTTATCACATTAGCTTTAGTGCCAACGCTTCGTCAGGGCCTTGTGTGGCTGCCACGAGCTCTTCTGCTCCGTGCCGTGGGAGGAGGAGGGAGAAAGACACAGATAAAAATAAAAAGCAGCACTCTGTGACCGGATGCCTCCGCCAGCGCCCATATAAGAAGAGTGTCTCCGAGAGTGTGCTGGTGTGTGTGTGTGTGTGAGTGCGCGTGTGTGTGCGTGTGTTTGGGGGTAGGTTGGAGGGGCTTGTCTTTTATGGATTTAAAATGAACCGAGATTACACTGTCATCTCTTATTCATTGTTCGCAAGGAAGATCACAATTCTGTGCGTTGGGGGAAGGGGGATGGTGAATGCTGGTATATTATATTGCTTACTGTATATTGAGTGTATGCTGTGGGCTGTTTGTGTTCCAGGACTGGCGACCAATGGTCCTTATTGGTGTTCTCTGTTTTTTTTCCCCTCATGTGATGTATTGGTTGAAAGCACTACAGGTCAGCCTCTAGGGATGATTCAGAGCAAGCCTCAGTTGCTTATGCTCAGACTATGACCTTGCTGCAAGGCACGTAGATTTCTCTCAAATGCCTGCCTTTGGAACTAAACTGTCATGGAATAAATAAATAAATAAACAAAACTTCATTAATACAGGCTTATGTGTGTCACTCAGCAGATGAGCGTTTCAGTGGTAATGATTAAAAGTCAGAAGTCATGGCCGTGCTTTATCACCGACAGGTCAGGTAAAATCTGCTGTCAAAACAGACTAATATGGAGGTTTAAAGAAAGTCTTAGGTGTGCTTTGACTGCAACTTCTAATCCCCTTCTGCTTCTGTCAGACAGGCCTCTGATGTTAAACTACTCAGGTACTGTAATTCCAGACACATTCCGAGGCAGATGTGATGTGCCACGCTGGATGTTGATTATCACTGCGTTATTATGACTCACGCAATGCATTATGGGATGTGTGAGACGGCGTTGGGCCACAGCCTCTATACATCACCTATATGGTGCCACCCAAGCAGGCAGCAAAGATAGATGAGGCATGCTGTACTGTAATTAGAATTAAATAGCACCTGAGAATTGATGTGATGCAAGAATGCCTGTTTCCAAACAGGGAGGTCTATGCTAAAGATAATGTGTATGGTATCACTTTAATGATGACAAATATATATCATCCAGGAGTTTAACCTTTAATAACGATATTTTAGCACACATGGCGGTCCTAGCAGATTGCCAGACAGTAGCATAATGTTAATGTTTTTAAGTACATGAACTGGGCCATATACCGTGATCTGTCACAGCAAAAACATGTTTAAAGGTTATTATATGTTAAAAGGTTGTTATATAGTAACTAGAACATCAGTCTCAAAAGCCCAGAGAGTTAGCAACCATCACTGATATATTCTCCTTCCCAACCTCCTTCTCAGCAAAATCATCAGCACCTGTTCTCTGCAATGACCTTCGCAGATCCCCATCAGACAGACTGATTACTCAGTTCCATTCCCCCAGTCCTCTGTGGGGCTTTAACTTCCGCTGTCGTGATTGGATCATCTAGCAATGACACTGTTTCTCTCAACCTCTCCTGATCAGATGGGTCTGTTAGGATCTAAGAACAGCCTCACTTACTTTCAGTCAAGTTTGTAAAAAAGAACAACAAAACTGAATAAATTTGAAATGAATTCAATTTAAAAAAAAAAAAAAAATATATATATATATATATATATATATATATATATATATATATATATATACTGTATATATTAAATTGGTGGAGGCCTGAGGCTGAATAAAGGAAGAGACCTTAGAGTCAGACATGAATGACCTTTCTCAGAAAAACCTGTAAGATACTAAAGTAGGCTGAGCGATATGCGTCTGATCAAATTTAGTTCATCAGTGATCACATGCACATATATTCTCAATCAGTGCCATGTTGGAGAGGTCATGACCAGCTGCTAACAGTGCAAGTTCCTGCACGCTTTGAGCAAGCCTAACTTTACCAAAGAATTACCCGTTTACGTTATATCATTCATGATCGTGATTAAAAATCGAATCGTTCAATCTGAGAAAATAAATCGCGATAACTTTGTTGCCATGTTGCCCAGCCCTATACTAAAGATGAGTTGTGAAAAACATTTGAACATGAATATACAAATGCAGTTAGATCATGACCAGCTTAAGTGAAGCCGATTTCTAAAAAAAAAAAAAGCTCTTTGTTGATGTTGACCACTCTTTGGAATAGCACACAGAGTGGCCATGAGCAGCCTGACACACACACACACACACACACACACACACACAGACAGAGGTCCCAGCTCATTTCTTCTTCAAACACCCCCCACTGCAGAGCCAGTGTAGTAAACAGACCTGCACATCCCAAGGCCTTTGCTCAGTTTAATACACAAGATGCAAATGAGAAGAGCTGGGCACTAAATGCTTTCGAGCCCTAGACCTGGCTCCTATGAAATATTAACAAACCTTGAGCTAAATCTGGCCCACTTCCGGACCCTTTTTTTCTGTGCTTGAGGAGGAGAAGAACCAGAGCCACTTGTGCTGCAGCTGTAAACAAGCTTGCCATCTGCGCATCTCCTGTAGGTACAATAAAACACACATACTACAGCGCAAGCCACCCTCCATTTCCTCTGGGCCCAATTTCTACATTACTTCACGTGTAGTATACACATTGAACATGGCCATTTACAGTACCTGGCATTCCTCGAGATGATACACAAAGCAGGCAAATCAAATAGCAGTCACACTCAGGGGCGTAGCACCACATTCTGGGCCCTATGTACAAGCAGTGGCCGTGGGCCCCCTCACTGCCTGGAATACATCTCCAGACTTTTCAAAGGTCCTCTCACCACTCGGGGCCCTGGTAACTCAGTCCCCCTCCCCACCCCCCACTGCAACGCCCCTGCTCATACTAACTCATACAACATGTGGGAGTTTAATCCTTGTGTTACACACAGCATCCACTTGGAAAGACAAGAGCAAAGCGTGAAAATCTTAGCTATGGAGATTAGGTTCTACAGTGGACTGGCCAGCCTTCCAATGACTGAAACATTCGAAGGTTGAAAAAAGCAGTCTGCTCAAACGAATGCCATTGCCAAGCCAAAGCTCCCCTCCAGCTGTGTGTTTCTGTCTCAGCAGCACAATTCTGAGTTTAATGATAACCTCTCCAAAAACAGGAGGTGAACACAATACTGTTTTTGCACAAGGCGCATTGGGCCGATCTCACCACTGACAAACACTGACTGAAAACCAAGCAACGCTCGGTCCAACAGAGGTGAAAATCCACCCACGAGCTCGCTCAAAAAACAGATGAAACAGAATAGCCGACACGTTCCCGTGCACCCCCCATCACGGCTAAGCTGCAGGAAGTGGCGTGTGAAAATATTTTTATTAGAGGTTTTTAAGCCGTATCAGTACAAGGTGAAAGCATTAAGGCGGACCCGCATAAAGCCCATCATAATTGAACGGCTTTGGTTATTTCAGTCAATTTACTGCACAAGTCCATTCACTCAGCGCTGGAGAGTGCTGTTAAATGAGTCTGAAAAAGATGGTCTGGGAGGGCAGCCATGATCCCAGTGCTGAATGGAGGAAAGACACATTCATGTATGAATACGCGAATGGAAAAGAAGGGGGTTGTGGGCATGGTAATTGGATTCAAAGACACAAGCATATAAATGTGTGCTTGTGCACAGACTCACACACATGCACACACACACACACACACACACACACACACACACACACACACACACACACAGAGGGCGAGCTCGAGAGTGTCTGGTACACTTTTCACATATATTCACAAAGCTTGATAAATGTTGTGCAATGATCCTTGAAGTTATTAGCTCACACGTCTATTCTAAAAATGGCTGCTAGCCCTTCACTGATATTTTTTTTTCCACCATTTTTTTTTTTCCCCCAGCTTTGGTCCCTTGAAAAATGTTGTGATTTTTCCAGCCCTTTGCCTCTCAGCTCTCATTCCATGCCAGGCACCCTGTGTTTGGGCACAACACACGAGGAGGAGAACTGAGCTAGAGAGGGAACTATTCTGAATTGCAAAGTCTGGTAAGGTAAATCAGCTCTTCACTCTGGCTGTCAGTGAAATACAGTGGAAGTCCACAAAAAAAGAGGAAAACCCAGAAAACCGTGGAGGAGTAAAAAAAAAACAAAAAACGAAAACTAAAGCAGGAGAAACAAGCTAAACAAGAAGCAAAGAAAGTATTTGTTGCTGGCAGGAGAGTGGGAACTGGAATAATGCCTTTTACATTATGCTCCCATCGTTCCCTTCTGAATTACTCAGCCTTGTACCCATGTAGGACCCACTTAAGAACATTTATGCAGGGAGCGGAAAGTGCCTGGCAACCGTGCAGGGAGAGCAGCAGCACAACAACAACGACAACAACAACAACAACTACAAACAAACAACAAACAGCCCACATTTCTTTCAGGATCATTTCAGCCTTTCATGTGTTCGGAGCAAACAAGCGAAGAGAGATTACGGAGGTAGAGAGAGGAGGGGAACAGAGGGCTGATAAGCAAATAGAAAAGGAACAGCATATCACATTTCAAGCCCACTGATATTAAGGGGCATTGCCGAATCCCACCGTTAAACTACGAGACTGTATTAAGTGCGTTGACATGACACACGCATCCCAGTTGAGTCGTAACAAAGTGATCAACAACTCCTTTGAGAAGCCTTTGAACATTAAATGTCGCTCCTGTATGAAAGCCTGTCCTGCAAAGTCTCCCAATCTGTCTGGAGCTGATAGTGGGGATTTTTAATTGCTTTTTGTGTCCTAATTAGTTCTGTTTATTTCCATTTTTCAACACAGAGAGAACGGCAAAAGCATCACAGCAATATTTGTCTGACAGAAATAGTAATTAAAACACACACGAAACAAAAGCTGAAACAAAAAAGCGAGGCCTCTCTCTCTCTCTTCCTGCAGAATCAGAGGCTGGCAGTGGCATCACGTCGCAAACAGTCGCCGTCAACCTTTTTTTTTTTTTTCAAGGGCAAAGCTGTCAATGGCATCAGCCACTGCCACCGCGATGCACAGGGGTTGGTTAAACCGGCCCTGTTGTCTTAGTAACCCACTTTGCATGGTATGAAACAAAGGAAGCCACGAAGCATCCATCAATTTTTGTGAGTGCCATCCATCATCTCAAAGTGCAGCTGACATCCACTTTGCGCCAGTTCCTCTTCGCTGAACGCTGAGGCAGCGAAAGGCCACGGCGGTTGGGGGAGCCTCCGAGATGTTTTCACGCTTGCGCTGCGGGGAAACAGCTCACCGAAAAACATCCCGACAGGCATGGAGAAAAAGGACCACACCACAGACACCTGACTCCCATCTTTCTTGACATGCCTATACAGCTCACGCAGGGCACATTTGAAATAGGACCCTGCCAAAGCGTTATACGCGTGCGTGTGTAACATTTTTACACACACACGTCACTTTGTTTTGCCTTCAGCCCATCATTGTTACTTTTTTTTAGCACTGACTGAAAATATCAAAATCCATTTTTTGCAGACACTGAGACAGAATAGTGTTTTTTTTTTCCTTCTTCCCAGTAGGATATTCACAGCGCATGTTATTTTAGAAGATTCAATGTGTGGAGAATGGATCGGCAGCGGTACCGTGCCATGCTGTGCCGCTCTATGCGGAGGCCCTCCTCTGTGCACGCCTGAGTGTGCCAGCGGCGGCTGCCATGACAGACGTGCGGCAGGATGCTGTGGGTGTTCGGTTATTACTCACCAGTTCCCACGTTTGCCTGGGACTCATCTGGTCATGTGACCCATCTTTGGTTTCATCTCGCCTCTCTCATCTCCTCTCCCCCAATCAGAACACAGCTAGCCCTGACAAGAGAGTGACACGCTGAAAGGAGCACTACGCTGCTTTTTAGGCCGGCAAACATTCGCATGACATGCCTGACTGTTGTCCTCCCTCTCTCTGTCTCTCTCGCTCTTTCTCTATCTGTCTCTCTCTCTCTGTCTTGATAGGTCACATGGACAGAGGGTGCATCAGGCCGATCATCCCGCCCCCTTTCAACTTCACAGAGGAAGACTTCAAAAACCCAGTCGACTGCTAGGGGTTCCCATCTTTTAGGATGCGCATGAGACGCATCCCTCTGATTTTCCGCCATCCTGCAGCGAGCAAGAAATTCCAAGAAGCTGGAAGCTGTCCTCCTTTGATATCGCTAACCTACTTAGAGATTTGAAAGAGATGAAGGGAAGCCACAGATTCCTTCTATAGATCTTTAATGCTATGTATAGGAGATAGCACTGCCTCCGGTGGTGCCTCTCTGTCTGGGGCAATGCACAAACCTATGTTCAAGCTTGGGCTTAAGCAAACAAGAAATACACTGATAAGGTCCAAAATATATTTTGACGATCGAAATCAAATGGGCGGAGGGAATTCTTCAGTGATAAATGAATCTGGAAGATTCCATCCATGTCTGGGTTTTTGCATGCCAATCAATTAAATGGATAAAAAGGAGAACGATTACTCTAATAGAGTGGCAACCTAATGGCAACATAGATTTCAGGCAATTAAGCTAATTACTTCATTTGATTTACATTGCTTACTTGCAGACTGTGCATTAGTGTGGCGTACAGATGGGCATTGTGTATTGGCAGGGGACCACACAGTCAAATCAAGAAACCCTAACAAAGTCAAATCTGGCATGAAATGGCTGTATTACAAGTCTGGCTGGCAAACGGATGGAAAATCCCCCAGAATGCCTTTGTTTGTAATGGCAGAGCGCTCGGTGTAGAAATATTAAAGGATAAGCTGGGAACATACGTCACTGCATCCAGAGAGACAGAGAGGGAGCCACTGACAGATTAGCCACGGTTCCATCTCAAGCAGGCTCGGCGGGAGATGGATCATCTATGATCTATGGTGACATTCTTTTTTGAGTGAATGGCTTTTAAACAGTTCTGTATAGTGACTTACTTCCTGTTCATGCTCCCTTTGCATTCCCCTCCTGTGTGTCTGTAATGCACCCAGAGCTCGTAGAGTAAACATGGCACACTTTTGAAAAATGCTAATAAGTGGACAAGGAGCTGAGGGGGAGGGGCTACTAGGTCATGAGTCACAATCAGCATCTGAAAATAAAAGCTCAGAGGATGAGAGTGGGAGGAGGGGAGTCACCCATATGATTATGTTGAGAAGTCCCAAATCATGCATTCTTTAGCAGCATTGGCTTTGGCCTATTGAAACAGGAGATGCGCAGGCATGCATTGCTGCTGAGCCATTTTTCAACGCATCAAAACAATAGTCTGGAGTAAATCAATAGCCCATCGCACTATTGTTTGAGATCCCCAAATGCTGTTGGCGGGAGTAAAAAAATGAGAAAATTTGGTACAGCACAAACTAAATAGCGAAACAACAAACAGCAAGGGCAAGAATACTTGACACCACCAGCAGCAGCTTTGGGTTGATTAACTCTGTGTGATCCCTTCAATTTGCCATTTTTGTTATAATAAAATAGTCGATTCTGTCAATATGAACTCCAACATTGATGTGTTTTACAACTCAAACATGCATTTAAGTGTAGGGTATCTTTTTAATCCATTTATTCTCAGCAGCGTGTCGCCACTGAGACCTGTGCACTGAGCTGATGTGTTCGTTCGACCTGAAAACGCACTGTGGATCGTCTTAGCCTGGATAGTGTGCAGTATTATTCAACGCACCGTTCACTTGTAATTCCCTCCTACCACTGGGGCGGCGACACGCGACGTCAGAGATGAAATAGACCTCATGACCTGTCCAAGTGGAGTAAGCCTGCACTCATCATGCCTCTGCGGCTGCCATCGATTGCACCGCTGATGACAGGCATGTGATGGGCGCAGCACCGCGCAGCCCTTGCGACAATGCGATGCAAATGCATGCGGACAGCAGCTCAACCTGAAAGGACAAGCGTAAACAGTTTAAGTACATATTGATCTCTGGGTGTCACTGGATTTAATAGGATTTGCCATCCTGAATGAAAGTACATTTGGAAATCTGGGACTCCCCCCCCCCCCCTCTCAGTACGTCGCCTGTGAAATACACACATTGATTTATCCTTGCCGCTATCCTTGTCATAACTCGTGTTATAACACATTGCCACTTTGAATTCTCCGACTAAATCAAATCATATGACCAGAACATAGCTTTTCACTTTTAATCAGTGTCCTAACTACACCTCCACCAAGGTCTACTTCACGCAGCTGGACGTAGCTCCTAAACAGCTCAGTAATGCATGCCATGCAGTCTGAGTCCAAATACTGCCTTGTGGCTTTCACTTCTAAACAGCCATTTGGCTTTCAGCCCCAGCAACCCACTGTTTTTTCTCCTAACAAGCCCCAGTTTCTGTCTATCAGTCTGGCACAGACCCACACAGCACAGCATAGCAGCCTCCTCACGGTTACAGTCCAAAGGCCTCCTCCCTTGCACAGCCTAATAGCTCTCTCTCTCTCTCTCTCTCTCTTTCCAACAAGGCTCAGGCCTTGCATTGTGGAATAGGTATCTGTTTAACACAGCCCATTAGTCCCCAGCTAAACATACACAATGAGCTACAGAGGAGAGTTATTTGCCTCCCCAGCATGGACACCGAGTCCCTTAACACACAAGAGTGGCTTTCCTCCTCCCCTGACATAGATTAAAAAACAACGACTCGGACCGGTATCGTCGCTCTGCAACAGCCTCATGCAAGTTCCTCTTTTTTTCCCTACTGACAGCAGATAGCAAATGCAGGCCAGTGTGATTCACAGACTCAAACAGCCTGCGGTCACATGAAATGACTCAGCAATTAACACAAAAATTTGCCATTCAATCGGTTGCCATTTCTAGCGCCACTATGACCCTCGTTGCTTTTCTATTGTTGACGTGGAGAAAAGCACAGGCTTTCCCACTCGCACTTTCTTAAAGCAATGGGCATTTCGCAACATTACTAATTCAAAGCCGGTTGCAGCAGTCAAGAGTGCGAGTGTCTTAATGTGATTCTGCATTATTTATCCGTCCCCGCATCGAACAAGCAGTTCCTGGGGAAACACGGCCTCTCAACGTGTCCTTAAGTGTCACCAGTGACATGTTGGTAGACTAATTACCGTTAGCATTGTAACATGATAGCCCTCCCTCCAGCTATTCTGCTTTCTCTTCCCGTCACTTTCGTGCAGGCATGATTATTAACACCCACACATCTCAAATCACGCCACCCCAGCCCTCTAGTGGGAACCAGCTTTCACCATTATCTTGGCATAATATCTGAATAATATTTGGAGACTGATGCCCTTATCTTTCACATCAGGATGACAAATTGCAGACGCTGGCCTTTTTGTCAAATTAATCACAGGCGCATGCGGCCACTAGCGCAGGGCCATTGCCCAGGCCTTGTGCTGTGGTCAGTCTCAGATCTGTCTGTTGAAAGGGGGGTGGGACCAATTTCTCTCTGATAATGACAAGCACTCACTGCACTGCATTATGGGAAAATTACCTCTCTTGTTGACATCAAGAGCATCTATCTCCCCTCTCTGGAGGGATATGGCAGGCCTTCTCTTAAATTGGATTGTGCCTCTCACCGATGTGTGTATAAACGAGATGGATCTCATGGCAAGAGATTTAAAATCATTATTTGGCCGCTGCTGAGACATGCAGCATAATAAATGATGATAAACAGGCCTGAGTTGGTATGAATGGTGACGTATTCACACACTCAGCTGGACATTTGTGCAGTGGAGACTTGTTTTTTTTTCCCTTTTTTTCGGGGAAGAAAGAGGAGATTAAATACTGTGCTGCTTTCTGTTGATGGCACGTGTAGGGAGCTACTACCACTATGAATAATATGCCTGGTGCCCCCCCCCCCCCTCCCGATTAAGGATTTATAGGCTTCTTTCCATTCATCATTCCCTCCCGGAATCCATTATTTCTGCTTTCTTTCTTTTGTCAAGGACAAGGTTGTGGGTGTGGAGTTAAAAGGACTTTTCAACCCTAGTAGAGTGGTTAAATTTAGCCACTGTTTGCCTTTATCCCCCCCATCCCCTCTCTCTCTCTCTCCTCAGTCCTCTCACCCTCGCCTGCGCTCTGCTCTGCTCCGCCAGCATGCCTGCGGTACCGTACCTGGGCTCTGTTCTGCCCGTGTTTCCCAGAGATTTCTGGAATAATGCACGGATGCTGCGGATCTGCAATGGTAATGAGTGATGTAGCGAGCCGCCGAGCACCGCTGCCTCTGGTTTGTTTTCAGGCATCAGGGGATTAGCATATTTAACAAAGCAGCTAAAATAAAATGAGAACTCTCCCTATCCTTTCCTCCCCCAAATTCACCAAACAGTTCCAGTGATTTATGTCAGATTCTGATGCGCAACAATCACACTCAATGCATCAGGCGGTTCCAATCCACTTAATCTTTTGTATGACAATCATTACCAGGGAACAGAGGATGTTCCGCAATTGTATTTGGCAGCGTACAACCACACATTGTAAGATTAACAATAAATCACATCAACATTAAGTGACACTGATGTGGTTTCTTACAAAGCTTGTGTATTGTAGCTTGCACAGCGAGAGCCATCATGTCAAGCTATCAGACCCAACTTGATAGCTTATTACAAATGAATTTGAAATCTAGCTATACAGAATCATAATAAAAATGTAAAAAAGTCATGTATTTATATTTGAGATATGTGTGTGATTCATTTTAGATACATCTGATGATAAACTCAGAAACAATTTGTCAGTTTGTACCTATAAATGTCTCAACTGAAAGACATGCTCACTATGCATTCAAAACAACTACTGTAGAAGAGAGGGTTATCTCCGCCCTTTCAAAACTTATGGTGGCTTTACGTTCTGATGGCTTCCCCTCACACACTGTCACCCTCGAGTAGATAACCCCCTAGAGGAATGTGAAGCTTTACTGAAGCAGAATAAGATTCCCATCACCAATTAGGTTTTAATTATCCGAAGCACCACTTTGTTCATCAGCAATAGGGTCATTTTCATTTCCTCTGATGAAATCACTTAGAGGTGTTTTAGGGGCACTATAAAACAGGCTGCTGGAAAAGAATGCCCAGATTTATGTTTGCTTCTCAAATATTTTTACAGCAGTGGTGGGTGGATGAATACTCTTTCCTCTCCCTATTGCACTCACAAGAGAGCACCGCACCACAGACACAATAGGTGGGAATTATCGTCAGCATTTTAAGTCCTCAAGTGAAACACATCTGTGAAAAACAGAGTACAATCTACTAGCTAACCCAAGTTCTGGGGTATCTGGTGTGTGTGTGTTGGTGTGTATGTGTGTATGCACACAAGTGTGCACATGTTATGAGTTTGTGTCCATTAAAGTAGTTGATGGACACCGCTAATTCCAATGTTAGTAGGTAATGCTGTCTTCAAAATACAGGAAATACAGTAAATACAGGAAATGGCAGCAGTGTAATAGCCAGCATCAGTGAAAATGGCCTGAAAAGAGCATTCCCTAGGCGCAAATCATTTGTGGATGGAGACCAATTATTGTACATGCCCAGGAAAATATCCATTTTGTCCTTTTTTATGACGCCAATAGACTATAAAAGGCAGTATGGTCAGAAAGAACCAGTAAATATTGTTTGCCAGTCTTTTTATTAGATCTACAGTAACTCTTGAATGTAAAATTGATAGAGTTGCTCACCTTATAAAGCTAATTTTTGATTGCAAATGAGTGCAGTTGTGCCTCATTTGTTAGCCGTCTTCCTCGTGGTGTGATCTGTGTGCAGACCTCACACTGTGAAGGACACCCTTGGGAACCCAGTTCCTTTGAACATTTATACTCAAGAGAATGCACATTGGTTTCTTCGCCTTCTCTACTCCTTTTAGGATTCTATTTGAGCAAGGAAGGTTCAAATGTTTCCCTCCCTTGCTCAAAGAACTAATATCAAATACACAAAAAGAACATCAAACATGGCTACAAACAAACACGAAAACAAAAATATCTTTGAGGGATTCCACAAGTCTCAAAGATAAAAAGCCGAAGAAGAGCCAGTCTCTGGAGGACAGCAATATCAGAGACGGAGCGAGAGAGAGAAGGAGAGAAATTAAAATGGCAAGCAACATAGTCGCTAGTTTTGGTGGCTACACATTACGTATGCTAGCTGGGGGAGAAAGTCAAAACACCACCCAAGCACTTCAGACCAGCACATTCTCTCATATCCAGCATATCCCATCCCCCTATAAAACAGAGGTGTGGTGCTGCCATGCCATGCCATGCTGAAGTATAAAGGCCCTTGAACTAAAGCAACCCTGGGACTCTGTACCGGCCAGAGGCTGGGGCTATTTTTGAGCAAGGCAGTGTTACTCATCAGAGCCAGTGAGCTTTGTGTGAGATGGCAGGAGGTGCCAGACTGGAGCGGCCGGCTAATTGTTGGATGCAGCTCATGGACGTCTGTCTGACCTGCATGTCCTTGGCCTGAGCAGAGTGAGGTGGAGGCCCACCTGCTATGAAGGACGGACTACCTGTATGTCCACTGCTATTGCTATACATACTGTGAGGTAAGAATCTGCTGCGCACACTAACAGATATTTGTGTGTGTGTGTGTGTGTGTGTTACCCCAGAATAATTTTCATGTAATTTGATACTGATATTTAAATCATATTTAAGAACATACTGAGTATTTTTGCAGACCTAATTACATCATCTTGGTGTTCTTTCATGTAGGCTAAAACACCAAGGTATTGTGTTTTTGTTGACTAAAGAATATTGTTTTATGAAGATGTTTGCTCATACACCAAAAACTACCTACACTGGCTAATCAATAATTATTTTTAAGGTTTGGAACTGTATTTTAGATCTGGCAATCTGGTCATCCTGGCCCCTTCACAATATTGCAGTATAGCCTAACAACAAAGCAAATATTGATTTGAAGATCTGATGGTCACAAGAGGTATAGATCAGAGCACTCTTCACTTCAAACGTTAACAGGTGCAACCTGCAACATTTCAGCAGAACATGCCCTGTAGCCAACTTTGAGGGTAGTATATAAAAAATATCAGATTAAATTAAAAGCACAAAAAACATTACATTATGCCTTATAATTGCAGGTCTCCCAGCCTGAATTCTACTCTGTTATGTAAGTCACGGTAGTATCGGAGGCACTCTCTTATTATTGCCAAGTCGCATCACAAAGACACCGCGTAGCTCTCCCCTGTGCTCCCCCATCGGAGCGCTGATTGGAGGAGAGCGCGCAGCGTGGATGCTGCCTGCTAACTGTAGCTTCTCTCCATCCTGGGAGACAAGGCTGTTCTGGATCTTTCATATATCTTCCCTGGACCTGTGCAGGGAGCTGTAAGTTTGCTGTTCAGCTGCGACCACTGTGTGCACGCGGGGCAGGACGGGGCTTTCACACTCACCATTTTCGCGTAATGCCATCGTCCCTGTCAACACGGTGAATCCCTCGCTGGTCCGTTCATCGCCTTTTAGACAGGACGGACGGGCGGGCGAGCGAGTCGCGAAGTTAAGTATGCCAGCTCCTGTTTCTCACCGGACCTTGCCAGCTGGACACCTCTTGGTCGCATGGTAAGTAATGCCACTGCGCGTCTTTAAATGATGCTAACATCATTCTTTTGGGTGTGTTTGCAGCTTATTCGAAGAAGGACCCACACCTGTATCAGACAACGCAGCCAAGCTGTACAGCTTCGGCAGCCCATCTGTATACTTGCGGTAGCAGAAGCACCGCATTGATGTGTTTTCCCCCCGTCATATGAATGGGCAGGATAATTTTCATAAATACGATTTATTTCTCTGTAGTCTTGCTTTGTTTTTGTGGATGACTTTGCACAGTTAGAGAACACACCATGCAAAGCAGTGCATCGGAATTGGCAACGGGTAGAGTAGGCTATAGGCAACATCAGTGACTGAAGAAACTGAGACGCGTTTGTCGTTGGTAAAAGTGTTTATGTTACGTACGTTTTAAATTTAATTTGACCGGTTGGGTCTATTGACCTTTGGGATATGTAGCTGTGCATTAATATGTAGTAGGGAAATGACTCAGGTTCTGTTAAAGCAGCTGTCATCAAGTAAGAATGACAGATATGTCTCATCTACTTGCCTCAAGGTAAACAAAAGCTTATTATAGCGTAGTCAGTGGCCACTCTCTGTCACAATGACTGATGTGCAAACTCTCTGAGGGACTGTCTGAGGTTTGTTTACATACACATAGCCATTTTATTTTCTTCATCAAAATCTTTATTTAGATTATTTTTCATTTTATATTCTAATAACACCCTACACTTGAACTGACAATGAATACCAAATTAATTGGCAAAAGTATGACAATATCAGTAATATCTTTTTTTTTTTTTGCCTATATATGTGACTTAATTACAAAAGTTAAGGCTACGAAGCGGACCATATATGTACATAATGACCAGTCAGGTCCCAAAACATGAAAATAAGCTAAATACCACACAAAAATTCTCTTAATTTAGATGTGTTTAGCTGACTGTCACGAGAATACAATCACAGGTCAATCCACCAACATATACAATAACTTTGTCTTCAATTGGACTTCAGTTCACAACAATGCAGAAACAACCATGCCTTATCAGAGTGTTTCACATCACAAAACTTCTTCTTATTACTTTTATATGCAATCACTTTCATTCACACCGTTAACTTCATGCCCACATTTTTACAAACCAAACAAAAGCATTTTTGCAAGTGCGGCTTTGGAAGCAGAGTGATACTGACTCTGTCAGCACTTGGGCTCGGTCGGTGGTCCATATGTGCAGACTCCGCTCATGTATGGGGCCTCTGTTTTAGCTCAGTGGTGCTCCTCTCCTCTCCTCTCCTCTCCGCAGTGAGAGAGAGGCACTGGGGAACAGCTGCCACCTCCAGAGCCCGACTGGAGCCCGACTCGCAGCCTGTGTGGGGTGGAGAGCCTGTCTCCGAATGCAGGGTCCCGGTGCTAATGACGCCAGCGTCACAGATGGATGAAAACCCTCTCTCGTCGCCAGATTGTTATGCTTGTTGAAGGGGTGTGCGTCGAACGAGGCGGGTGAATACCTTACCATATTTTAGCTTCATTACAGGCCCTACTTCACTCCCCACCTGTCCAGTGTGCACCAGTGCCCAAATGAATCCGCAGAGGGTTTCCGCTCTTCGGTGGGCCGCGGGGAGGAGACAGGAGCCTACCTGACCTTGCACACGTCCTTGTTCCCTTCTAAGTGGACTGAGTGTGGTTGTCAAACTGGCCCATTTAAATATCAAAGCAGTAGTATTATAATACTCTAGTTACTTCTAAAGGTTTTTCTTTTTTTGTGTGTGAACCTACCCATGAACACAGATTGGATGGTGACAATCTCACAGATTGGATGGTGACAATCTCACAATGTTGTTACAACATATTGAAAGTAGACTTGAATTTGAGGATATTGTGATTTTTGTCG
This sequence comes from Sardinella longiceps, assembly GCA_027497455.2. Taxonomy (NCBI): domain Eukaryota; kingdom Metazoa; phylum Chordata; class Actinopteri; order Clupeiformes; family Clupeidae; genus Sardinella; species Sardinella longiceps. Next base: position 3,334,913 of record JAODXP020000017.1, read on the forward strand.
TCTCCATTGTAGCCTGAATCATCTGCATCAGGTACACAGTAATTCCAGGCAGATTTGACTGTTGTTCCTTTCTTGCTGTGTTAAGTTGAACAGTGTCTCGTATAAACCAATTTGTTCCAAGAGAATGAGTGTACAGTAAACAAGGTGCAAGTGTGTGTCTCCAGAGAATCCTCCGCCTTCTCATGGTCCCCATGAAAGCGTAAATGTAGCCTGACACAAGGAGCGTGGGGCCCTATTCTTCCGCAGACAATTAAATGCCTTGCGTAAGCCAGCATGCCTTCACTCAGATGTGCACACACACACACACACACACAAACGCAAACCACACGCATGCATGCACATACTTACACACACACACAAACACGCATGCATGCACAAACACACACACACACGCTCACCCAGTCTCACAAAAACTGCTGGCCAGAGAGAGCATGATAATTAGCCGTCCTATTTTAATCCACTGTGAATGTGTTTGGACGTGAGTCTGTCACCCTGATTGCCTTGTGGGATTAAGAACGTCAGCTGAATAAGTTAACCAGTGTAGGAGGGTGAAGTGCATTCACCTTCAACGCAATTCCTCACACAGTTATTTATTTAGTCTGCCTCCACACACACACACACACACACACACTCACACACACACACACACACACACACACACACACACACACACACACACACACACTCAGGCACACTCACATGTCTCTTCTTTTGCAAATTCAACTCAGCAAAACCTTGCTTGCCAGACAGACACACACACACCCACACACACACACACACATCCACACACACACACATCCACACACATGTTCGCCTGACGCCTCCCAGCAGGACTGAGTGTGTGCTCTCCAGAACAACCTTCCCCTAAGCTCTGGAGACCCTGTGTGGAGCCCTCTTTCATTTCTCCAGCATAATCATTCCTCCGTGAGCAAAGGTGCCACGGCTGATTGTGCCAAGCACGTGCCCCTCAGCTGCCGCTGGGATGACTAGGTGAAGGCACTAATTGCGTCTGCCTCAACTCTCCCTCCCCCCCTTTCCCTCTCTTCCCTTCTTTTTCACACACTACTAAAATGAAAGATAACTGCTGCACCTTTCCCAGCTTTCCTGAGGCGGACTAGGGCAATGATCTCCCCATCGGAGAGCGTTTACAGCTGAACCGAGCTGATGAATGGGGCCCGGAATGGCAGAAAGAGGTGGAGGAGGGCAGGAAGACTTGAGCTCTTTTTTGGGGGCGAGAAAGAGAGAGAGAGAGAGAGAGCGAGGGAGGGAAAGATAGAGGGAGGATCAGGCAAGGTTCAGCGCCATCTGTCCCATTCAGTGAGTCACTTCGAGTGAAAACAAGTTTGGGAGAGAGAGAGAGAGAGAAGAGCAAAGCTCGCCGGCAACTCTTTGTGCGAGATATAGACAGCCCGGTCTCCATGTATTAACAGCCCCTGAATAAACCAATTGATTTGAACCCGACTCGCACCAGGTGAGCCTGAAAGATTTGCTTTCAGTTAAATGAGCATCTCACCACTTATTAGGCAGGGCTTCCGTCTGCCATTGTACAAGCTAAGACTATAAGCTCCAGCGGTTTGTTGGCTTTGAGTGATTTACTGTGTCCTTTTTAACGCTGCCCTTTTCCCATTTCAAACAGTAGGTGATTATCAATCTTTAAATGTCAACCCAGCTTTCTCAGTGGGAGACAACGATGACACTTAGTGGAAATCATTATGGCAACGCCAAGACAACCACCTACGCTAACATTAGAGGCAAAAGAATTGCTCGACATCCCATAACTTCAGTCCATCAGAGGATGTGTGTGTGTCTTTTTGTATGTCTGTGTGTGTGTGTGTGTGTGTGTGTGTGTGTGTGTGTGTGTGTGTGTGTATGCGTGTGTGCGATTGAGTTTAAGGAGTTAGCAGTGCTGTAGAGTAGGTAGTGAGTGCATTGCTAGCTTCTAATGGAACCTGTGGCTGATTTTGGGTAATTATCTACAGTATGGTGTGGGGCCATACGTGGGTCTTTCTCATTTCGCCTGTCACTTCTAATAGCCTAATTATACATTTGGAATATTTGAGAAGCTCAATTTTGTGATTAAGAGCATCTCCTGGATATTTGTGTTTTCAATTTATGATATGCACCTGGCATGCGCCTCCACCAGCTGACTGTTGCCGTGATGAATATTGCAAATTATAATCAACTCCCACTTCAACTTTTAATTTGCTGTGTCTCTCAGGGATGGCTGGGAACCCAACTGGGACATGTTAGAGAAATTAATGGTGATTTTTCTTATGTCATCAAGTCCCCCTGAATGGATTTGTCATCGGCGTCAGCCTGCCCTGAAGTGACTCACTCTCATGTGATTTGTGCAAGGTGTGTGTGTGTGTGTGTGTGTGTGTGTGTGTGTGTGTGTGTGTGCGTGCGTGTTTGTGGAGTTGGGGAAGGGGGGGGGGGTGTTGTACAAGGCAAACTGACTGGAGATGAATTTCGCGGCCGAAAGATTAGTCATCGTTTGGTCATGGGAATTTTTAAACACAGCTATAATATTTAATTTCCCATTCACTTTGGTTACAAGTTTATTGCAATTCAGTAGGCTGCGATAGAATCAGAATAGTTAATGAAGTCATTTTGTAATCCTCCTTCTCCTCTGTTGTTTCTCCTGTTCATCCTCTTAGTTCTGCATACCCTCTCCTAGTGAGGAAGCATTGTCATTATGGGGCTCCTAGATGCACTGTAGCACAGCAGCCCAGCCGTGTGCAGCTTTTACAGTGATAGAAGGAGAATAACACTCTCTTTCTGAATAGTAATCACATGGATTCACATCTACAAAAGGTGCTCTGTTTTATGTGTGTGAAAGCCACGCATTACTCTCTCACTCCAGCCCTGGGGGAGTTGGAGGTATTGGCAGTTACATGAAAGGGATGCTGCAAGCATGCTCAGTGTAGAGCTCATTCTCTCTCTCTCTCTCTCTCTCTCTCTCTCTCTCTCTCTCTCTCTCTCTCTTCTCTCTCTCTCTCTCCTTCCTTTCTCTCTCTCTCTCTCTCTCTCTCTCTTACACACACACACACACACACAGTCTTTCTTTCCTTCACTTCCTTTCTTTCTTTCTTCCTTTCTTTCTTTCTCCTTCTTCCTTTCTGGATTATGGTTACCACAGCATTTCAGAGGGAGAGGAGTGTCTCAGATAGGGGTGCGTAGGGGTGTATAGGGGCGTCCCGGTGTGGAGCGCAGCCATAAGTGTGTGTGTGTGTGGGGGGGGTGTAGTGTTGAGAGGAGACACAGCTCACCAGGCTTACACTTCCATCTCCAGCTGTAAGACCCAGCAGGGTGGAGAGTCTTAAGTGCTGAGCATTAGCAGTTGTTAACAGCCCAACAGCGGCACTGCTAACATTCAACTCCCTCCTACTGTATATACCCAAATAACTCTTATAACACTTTTCCTCTTGGTCCCTTGGATTGTTTCATTGACATCAATACTTCATGCAAATGCAATTATGACTATCCCATAATCAAGCAGGTTTTTTTTTTTTTTTTTTTTTTTTTTTACTCACCAAGGGAATGATGTGTGACGGCTGAAGTGAGGATATAGGACAGTAATGGCTGGTAATAGACAGGTTGTCAGCTTAGAGAAGTCTTCACCAGTCAAAGAGATGTGTGCAAAGTTGTGCATGAAATATGCATGGATGCCAGTGGAATAAAGAACAAAGCCCTAACTGAGTGTTTGTCGCAGGGGGATATCGGAAGCGCTTACTTATTAAACAGCTTCTACCCCCTCACCCCCGCCCACCCTCACACCCCCTCCTCAGCAGCAGCTGTTGGGAGCGGATGTGCAGACGCTTTGAGTGCCAGGAAACGAGTGTGTGTGATCGTCCTCGCTGTAGACATGACAGAAGAGGAGCTGAAGACTCCCTACCTGCATTGGCGGTCTTTTTCCGTCTGTCTTTCTTTCTTTTCTCTCTTTCCCTTTTCTTTTTCTCCATCTGTCTGGTTCCATTCTGTTTTTCTTTACCTTCTGAACATCATTCTTTTCTTTTTCCTTAAACATGCTCTTGTTCTCAATCTCTTTCTCCCACCCTCTCCCTCCCTCCCTCCATCCCTCCCTCTCTCTCTCTCTCTCTCTCTCTCCTTCAATTGCATAGTGCACAGATGTACTACTCATTCTCCTTTTAACAGCTCATTGAGGACAAGGAGCATGAATTTTATGATGTCCAATCAGATGCGATTCATGGCGTTCTCATGTAACCACCACGTACATTAGACTAATTATGTAAACAGTACAGGCAGACGCCGGTGTTGTCGATCCGGGGGTGGCACAACACTAACAATATGTTGAGGAGCACCAATTACCAAACTCCTTTCCTTCACACCTCATATGGTGAGAAGACAAGCCCGTATAGGAGTCTGCCTCCACATCAGCCCACAGAACAGACACATCTGTCTTCATTATATGGCGATATGTATGTGTAATAAAGTTCTTTTGTTTGCCAGCTTCGAGTTCGTGCTGCATTCTATCCGCCACAATGATGCAAATAAGGTGCATATGTTGCGAATAAAGGGCCAGCTTTGCCTATTGTGGGAGCTGTCAGACGTGTGTCACGGCTCCGAGAAAAGGTTATGGTGTAGAAATACCCTGCTGGAGGAGGAGAATTTGTATAGTGCCATTGCATTCCACAGATTGAATTTTTTTTTTTTTTTTATTCCTGGAGAAACAGGCAGTAAAAAGGGCTGGTACCATGCAGGGTATCACCTAATGAATTGGCCCAGCGGACCTCCTCACTTTCTCAAATTTGCACATTTGCAATTTGTGGCCCTTAATAGCGTGTCTCGCAAGCATGACCTTACATTATAATTAGTTGTGTCCGGGACCTCCTGTCAGAGCAAATTTCAGCGGCCACGGGGGAGAGCATGCTCCAGCGACGACCGCAGAAGTGTGGAGAGGAGAGAGAGAGAGAGAGAGAGAGAGAGAGAGAGAGTGAGAGTTAGAGGAAAACCAAGCAATATAGAAAGTGAGCGGCGCGGAGAAAGAGGGAGGGAGTTTTTCGGAGAAATATTCTGAGGCGCCTCAGAGGTAAATTGGAAAGGGAGTGTTGGATTGAGGTGTGTGTGTACGTGTGTGTGTGTGTGTGTGTGATTGGGGGGTGGGAGGGGGAGGGGTGGCAGGTGAGGTGGGTAGGTTTGGGGAGGGGAGAGGAAGGGTAGAGAGCTTCAGCGGGCGTTTGCCTTTCTGATGAATGTTTATGGCTCTTTTTTGAGAGCCAATTATCTGCCGGTGTGTGAGTCATGGAGATCATTTAGGGAAGGGGGGAAGCGAGCTGCTGGCTCCCTCTCTTTCTCTCTCTCTCTCTCTCTCTCTCTCTCTCTCTCTCTCTCTCTCTCTCTCTCTCTCTCTCTCTGAGGTGCTGCAGGACACACAGCACACAGACAGGCAGGCAGGTAGGGGAGACTGTGGGCTGGCCATTACATATACCACTGGCTTCGCGGTCACGCTATCCTCTCCTCACCTCTCTGTCTCTCTCTCCCTCCCTTCCTCCTTTTCTACCTTGTCACTCACTCACTCTTTTTATCCACACTCTATCTCTGTCATTGTCATCTCCCTCTCTCTTTCCCTTTCTCACTCTTTTTTTTCTCACGCTTCATGCTCTTTTTGACATGTACACTTCCTGTCTCGTGCTTGGCTTCTCCCCATGCTCGTGCTTTATGTCTCTCCTCCTCTCTTCCTCTCCTCTCTGTCATGTTCTCCCTTCTTTTTCTCTCTTTCTTTCCCGCTCTGTCTGTTTGCTCGCTCTTTTCCTCCTCTTGTTGGCTCTCTCACCGACGTCCTCTTTGCACTCTCCATTTGTAACAGTGGGGAATCTCCTGACCTTTGCGCTATACTTAGCTGCTTCACGGGATATTCCTCTTTCTTGCTCCCGCTCTTGTGGCTCGGCTCGCTCATTCTTTCCAAAGACACAATCAGCGCCTCTCTTTCTCTCCCCCTCTTCTTTCCTTTGGGTCTTCTTTGTCTGCTCTCTCTCTCTCTCTCTCTCTCTCTCTCTCTCTCTCTCTCTGTCTTCATATTTCATTCTCTCTTGACATTAAGCTGACATCTTTTTGTGAACTGAGGATATAAGTAAACTGTTTCTGTGTATGTGGTTGTGTGTTTGTGTTGAATTTCGAAATGATGGTGACCATGGCCGATTTTCTCACCTGCTTTTGGTATCCAATCACAGAATAAAAAGGAACTAGTACGGCCCTCAATTGCATTTTACGCCACGTGATGACTCCGGTATTGGCTCTACGCTATGATAGACATTCGTAGCGCCCAATAAACGGCTCTGGACAATCGTAAATGATGCTTCTGCTACGAGAGATGCAATAGGTAGGTCTCCAGACTAAATATCACTCGTGATTTTTAGTTTGCCATTCGCCAGGCTAGTAGATGTACCTCAGCAGGAGCAAACATTATTACTCAGCCAATGTGTGTAGCCACCCATGAGCCACAGGGTCTCAGTAGGTTTAGTCAGACCAGTCACACCACTCTATCCTTACAGAGAGTCGTCAAGCGGTAGCATATCAGCTTAGTGTGTGGACAGTGAAACACAGCCGCTGATTCCCCCCCTTGGATTGAGCCTACTCTATCGGTCATGGCCAGACTATACTTTTTGATATTATAGTCTGGCTACAATTTTTTTTATCAATCTGTGAGAGCATGTGATGTTGGTATATTTGTGCTTTTGTGTGAGTGCATGTTGACAACGTGTATCAGACTCAGCATCCTGTGTTTTAAGGAGAGACTGTGTGTGAGAGTCACTGTAAGTGTTCTGTATTTGTTCTTGTGTGTGTGTGTGTGTGTGAGTGTGTGCTTGTTAGTGTGTGCGTGTGTGTGTGTGTGTGTGTGTGTGTGTGTGTGTGTGTGCTTGTTAGTGTGTGCGTGTGTGTGCATGTGTGTGTGTGTGTGTGTGTGTGTGTGTGTGTGTGTGTGTGTGTGTGTGTGCGCTGACCACTCAGCTCTGTGTCTGCGGTGCTCCCCAAGGCTCTGGCGCTGGTGCAAGTGATGGAGGGGTGCTGAGGAGGAGAGCCGCGGTGGTCCCCGCCAGGAGCGCAGGCCTCGGCCCCCCGTCCACGTTAGCCGGGGTTGCGGGAGATTTATGACCCCGGGAGCGCAATCCCGTCTGCCGCAAGGCGGCCACCATAAATCAGACAGAAGTGGGTCAGCGTAGGTCAGCTGTTTTTTTCCCCCCGTTTTTCTTTTTTTTTCTAATGCTAGTGGCCAAATCAACCTGCTGATGACACAAGTCTCTATTCAGCTGCTTTCACCCACCCACCATCACACACACACACACACACACACACACACACACACACACACACACACTCAAAGCCGTAGCCACCTGTGTGGGCCGAGCCGTGGCCAGCCGCTAACCATGACCTTCAGTGTGTGCAGGGTTCAGCGCTTGAAGTGTCAGTCAACCTCCCTCCCCCACCCTTCACCCCCCCCAACCCCCCCACCCCCTCCGGTCAGCCATGTCTCATCCAAGTTAGCAAGCAGCTTTGTCAGTTCTCCTATGGTCCTTAACCTTCTCCTTGTGTGTCTGAGCCTGAGCCATTAGCTATATGGTGGCTGTGGCCAGCAGACAATCGGGCCTCCCCATGTCAACACTCACTGATTACACTCAAGGGTAATTGTAATAATTGATTACAGCGTTGAAGTACGCTACTGAAGTGGGAGCATGAGGAGGAGGAGAGAGAGAGAGAGAGAGAGAGAGAGAGAGAGAGAGAGAGAAGGGAAAATGTGGGTCAGGTTGTTCTCAAAGTCTTGTAGTCCTTAGGACTGACAGGAAAATCACAAGAGTAATCACTACAGATTATGTTCTTGCATCTAACACAAGCTTTTTTTTTTTAACCAAAAAGGGTTTTGCTAAATATATGAATTAGACTATAATTAAAATGAACACATTGATTTCTTTCGACAGCCACAGTAATCTCAGATCTTGTTCTCTTTCTATATCAGTTGGCGCTAACACCGAAGGTTCTGTCTACTCAGGAATGTCGAAAAATTAAAACACCTCCACACCACGACACACCTGCAGACCAATAATAGAAGTCTTTGGAAAGATCTCATTTATTTTGCACAGAGTTTATCTGTCATGTGCTCCACAATGCTGTGCCTACTCTGCCATGCTTATTTTAGCCTCTTTGTGTGTGTACAGAAACACACTTGGCAGTATAATCCATTACATAGCACGTGCGCATTGTAAATCAAATGGTTTAAAATGTACCTGCAAATCTCTCCTAATCAAGGCTGTGTGCTGTGAATGTGCCACAAGACATGGCATCAACCGTTAAAAACTCATAAAGTCTCCCCTTAATGACACGGTGACAATCTCTTCTCATATCTCTCCATCTGACGGGTGCGATTCAGGCTGACATTCGTACAAAAACAATGAATGTAATTATAGTGATTCCTTTCTGTCCATGGAAAGCAGTCTTGAGTTGGTTTTCTCTCATTGCAGTTCACAGGCGCTCCCAAAGATCTCTGAGATGGCATGTAATGTTTATCACCCACCCCCCACCCAAAAAAAACAAAAAAACAAAAACAAAAACAAGTGAAGACAACAGCGAGAGTGCGAGGAGCGCTGACCTTTCAGACTGAAATGTTAATTTATCTGCCATCTAAAAAGAGCATGTATGGCAGCGGAATACTGAGCATGTTCATGCTGCCTTTCCCCCATTGACCAGCATTGCTTACACTCAGATTATACACAGTTCAGTGGCCACTAAACGCGCCCAGGCCCCAGTCCCTGCTCTTATTATGTGTTTATCGGTGAGGAGAGAATACAAATTGTGATGGAATTCCTCAGGGGTCACAGGCACTGTATTAGTGTTTGATATTATAGTCTCTCCTCCACTGGAACGGCGCGATGTGCTTCCTTGTTACAAAACAAAGCCTCTGATTGGTTCCTCCACCATCCTGGAAGAGAAAGGTCACAGCTAATGCAGAAAAGGGAAATGAAATTATTATTATTTTTTTCTGTCAATCATGGCTTTATTAAATATTTGCTTCATGCCTCTGAAAGTGTGCAAAGAGCAATTTGAACACGCCGTACGTACGTTATGCTCTTTGGTTCTCCTTGAAAATAGTTAGTTAGCCAGAACAATTCACCTTCACTGTCAAACAAGATGGGATTGTGAAAGCATGCGTGTATTTTTTATTTTTTTGGAGGGGGAGGAGGGGTGGGGAGGCGTTTGAATTGGGGATTCTTTTTGTGCCTTTTTTTTTTTTTTTTTTTTTTACAGCTACAGAAGAGCGGGAAGTCTTCAAAGACTCCCCCTCACTCTGAGGCTACAGATGGAATTTTGTATTTTACTCTGAAAAGTACTGTCTGGCCTGTGGCAGTTTTGGGTGGACCCAGCTCATCTCACACACGTAATGTTTGAGTTTGTAAAGAACTCCCAGCATGCTTTGCGGCGGCTAGACTGTTTTAGCGTGCGCTATTCCTTGTTGCGCTTGGCATCTAGGCATGAGGGATAGTGGGGGGACAGCTGAGTATCAGATTGCTCATTGCGGCGGAGATGGTCATTGTTGTGAACTGACCCGATCTGATGTGCCTTCTGCGAGGCGAGGCGAGGCGAGGCCCGCCGTGTGACACGCTTGATTAGAGGCGGACGCCCCCCTCTCATCACGTCCATCAAGCCACGGCCCACTGAATGATGCCGCCCGGATTGGGACATAAATCCACTTGGGCGGGCGCTTCGCACTGGTGTTTAAATAACCTGCTTTCATCTTCCAGGGGGGGATTACCTCACCCTCAAGAAATACTGCACCACTCAAGTGTGTGAGGATAAGTGTGTGTGTGTGTGTGTGTGTGTGTGTGTGTGTGTGTGTGTGTGTGTGTGTGTGTGTGTGTGAGTGTGCATTTGACAAAGACAGAGTATGCATGTGTGTGAGTGTGCATTTTTTAACCGGGGAAGAAGGGGGTGTGAGACTGTATTTTTTTCCGGGTTTGTGTGCTGAGCGAGAGCGTGTTAAGTACGCAAGAGTGTGTTTGTGTGCACACGAGGGTGTGATCTACCGTCTCTGGCGGAGAAACAGAATAGTTAAATCATGTGTTTGCACTGTGCATCTCTAATACCTTCCCAGGTCAATACTGATGGATTTTCTGAGGTTTTTACTCAGTGCAATAGGTCTCAGTCTCGGCGAATGGAAGGGAACAGAGAGAGTGTATTGATCTGAGGCTCATGTGTCGCCAGTGTCTTATTCACTTATTTATCATCAGCAAATGTTTCTTTTTTTTTGAGAGAGAGAGCTTCTGAAATTTGTGATCCACACCTGACACCATGGGATTTGAAGTGCCAATGACAAAGAAATCACCTTTCACAGAAAACATTCGCTTACGACAAATCATCGCCTCGATACAGTATCCTCTCTTCGCTGTAGGCATCTCGCTCTTGTTTGCACCTAGGCCTGAATGGCTGACAGGGCTCGACATGCAAGAACACACACACACACACACACAGACACACACACCATCTCCGCTACTGCAGTGCCGTGTTTGAGTAGAAGTACATTAACTGTGTCTGTTGTTGACCGCGTGTCAGTCTCTGGAGGCATTTACCTACATGACTCCATTGAAATATCAGGGTATCCACCCCCCATCCCCAACCAGACCACAATCCACCCTCTCTCTCTCTCTCTCTCTCTCTCTCTCTCTCTCTCTCTCTCTCTCTCTCTCTCTCTGCCGCAGTATGCCGAGGCGGGCTGGAATTAATGGGGGAGAGATGGGAGGGCCGCTGGTGGACCAGAGAGATTAGCTGTGAAATTGACACTGACAAATCTCAGGCATTATGGCTTCATGGGAGGCAAACGGAGCCAGAGGCTGGACAGACCTGAGGTTGAGACGAGACGTGAGGTGGGGTGGGATGGTGTGGTGTGGTGTGGGGTGGCGACGTAGAAAGGTGGGGTGGGGTTAGGTGGGGTGGCACACAGTAAGGTGCAGTGGTGTGGTGGGGTAATGTACGTAGTATGGTGTGGTTGCGAGTAGCCAAATAGTGAAAATAAAGCTGGCTGTGAGTACTGTTGGAGCAGAGCTTGTTGTTTGTGACGCGTTAACTGCAGCGGTGGACTCCTGTGGCCGCAGTGGCCAGCACGTGTGGTCTCCACAAGAGCATTGCTCAGGTGTGCATGCGGGACCTCTCGTTTAACTCGTTTGTTTACGGCGACTGGAAGGAGGCAGCGGAAGGGAACGAGGGAGTGGAATTAATTGTGAGCGGTGCATTCTAAGTAGCAAAGCAAATACTGGCAAAACAGTTTTATTTCTCTGAGGAATCGGATCCCTTTTTTCATGTCTCCTCTTATTATCCTAAATCAGCATGTTTTTGGCTGAGAAACCTAGTTATTGTGTTTCTTGTCTCACATTTTCTGCTTCTGTTTACTGGATCCGTTTCAACATTGGCTTCATTAAGTAATTGTAATTAATCTAATTGGAAAGTGGGAGGGAAAAATGTATTTTTGAGAAGGCAAAAACAAAACAGCAGGCCTTAGAGCATGGAACGCAGCCTCCACAGCTTTCTGTGATTCACTCCAACAATCTTACTTTAGCGAGCTTGTAAATTCAGCTCATGAATAGTATATGTTTATGCACGCCTTTAATAATCCATGAAAAGCAAATTGAATCAACAAACATTTTACTCCACACACTAGTCCACACTTATTTGTTGATTGCAAATTGTATACCACGACCATCCAATTCACAGCTTTCTTCCTCTCACTGTTTATTTACGTCTGTCCAACAGCATTTCTAAAGCAGAGAAGATACTCTTGATGTTTATTACAATATTTCGTTGGGTGCTGTAACTGCTTGTTTTTTTGTTTTTTTTTGGCAAGCTGTAGTTGTAGTGTTTGCTCTGGTAAAATGAATTCTCATAATTTCCCAGCGCTTTTTTTTTTTTTTTTTGGCAACTTGTAATGACAGTGCAATAATATTTATCATGAAGTGTTCAGTGACTGGAACCTAGCACAATGCTCTCAGAGTGAAATGTAGCCCATACAGCAATGTAATTAATGCAATTTGATCTCATTCTGACAGACAGCTGATGAATTATGATGAATTGCTGAAATATAACGGCAGCGCTCCGACATTGGGAGTTTAATCTGTGGCTTATACGAGTAGTTGACAATGCATAAACCGTTTAGGACATGCCCTTGTGTCTATAATGGTCTCTTGTAGAGGGGTTAATGTCCCGCTTTATGGTCTGTTCCACTAGAAGGGGGAAAGCAGATAATAGAAAAAAAAGAAAACTCCTCTCATCCCTAGAAAAGGGATTCATCATTCTAATACATACTTACAGCAGTCATTTCACTGTTATTATAGATATATGGACAAGACAAAGATGCCCAGTTGTTGGTGAACAAAGATCCTTTGTGAATTTCTGAGGGAGCTCGCTCTCAGTCCCTCTCAGATTTCACAGCCCCTTTGCTGAACACAAATGAGTAAGTCGTCTGAAGATGATTAATATCGTTTTTGTGTGTGTGTGTGTTTTTGTGTGTGTGTATGTGTGTGTTTTTGTGTGTGTGTGTATGTGTGTGTGTTTTTGTGTGTGTGTGTGTGTGTTTGTGTGTGTGTGTGTGTGTGTGTGTGCGTGTGTGTCAGAATCCATGGGCTGAACTGAAAGTCTTTCAGTGTGAACGATGTCTGTGTTTTGCTTTAAAATGTGTGAAATCTTCAAACACTGGAAATATAACTTGTTAACCTATATTGAAAATGCATTTTAAAAAAAATATCTCATACATTCATATATTGAGTTATTCAGTTATTATTTATTACTGAACGTATATGATACGCTGAGAATGTGTGTGTGGATACAGTATGTGTGTGTGTATGTACAGTATGTGTGTGTGTGTGTGTGTGTATGTGTGTGTTTGTATGTATGTGTGTGTGTGTGTATATGTGTGCATATTTGCTTATGTGTCTAAGTGTGTGTGTGTATGTGTGTGTGTGTGTCTGTGTATACATGTTTACCATATGCACTGTGTATCACACAGTGTAAGCGTGGAGTGTGAGATCCGGGAGAGATGGGCGAGTGGGAGAGGCGAGATGAGGAGCGCTGGAGCCATTAAATGGATCACACTTCTTATTTTTGCTCTTTCATCAGAGAGCCGCTCTGCTAAATATTCATGGCCAACTCACCATCTTAAAATAAGGCTCATTATCACTCGCAGCGCTTCCAAACTTCAGCACACTGATTCCTCCTCGCTCGCTCCTCACAACACACCAAATACTGCCATCTATTTTTAACATGCTACCCTTAAATACATTCTGCATTTATTCTGACATGTCACTGTCAATGCCCTAATTCATGTCTTTGTTCAATTTTTTTCTTTCTTTTGGTTAAACTTCCTGTAGAGTTCAAGGAGATGTTCTATTTTCTTCATCATATCCTTGACAACCAGCTACGGAATGGTGGCATTAGTGTGTTTTAATATTATTGGCTTTTCTTTGGTTAAGCTTACTCTTAATAGGGAAACTAAACAGAATATATTACAGAAACATTGTGTTCACATTGTGTATGCCGCAATGATTAATTTCCTTGATAGTCAGATGGACTAGCTACACGAGACGCAACAGCATTGCATACAAACCAGCCTTGTAAAGTTATTATGACGTGACTTCACCTTAGAGCTTCAGCAGTGTAGTTCCAGAGTTAGGTTTTACTGAGCTAACAGGAGTATGCAGAGCGAAGAACCAGACTCTCTTTAGCCTGGCGAATGCCAAACTAAAATCACAAGTGATATTTAGTCTGGAGACCTACCTATTGCATTTCTCGTAGCGGAAGCATCATTTTCGATTGTCCAGAGCCGTTTATTGGTCGCAACGAATGTCTATCATAGCGTCTGTACATACCTCGGAGCCAATACCAGAGCCACCACGTGACGTAAAATGCAATAGAGGGCCGTACAAATCCCTTTTTGTTCTGCGATTGGATACCGAAAGTAGGCGAGAAAAACGGCCATGGTCACCATACTGCTTTGAAGAGTGACATGAAATAAGCACGCAAAGGAGCATGGGAACTCCCAGGCCAGACTCTCTTAGTGTGGCTGTAGGAGCTCATGAGGAGGACTCAAGAACACACTCCCTCTGTGAGGCTGTCTCACAGCTTAGAATAGATGTTATGTCTTACAGAAGTGTGCTGCATCCTTTGTGGAGAGAACATGGAAGTGTGTTTAGCAGTGTGTGTTTAGATTACAGGATCATTGGCTTGATTTCAGACTAAAATAGGTTGAAAATACCCTTCCGTTCTGTCACATCAACATCCAATTAAAAAAAAACAAATGAGCAATTTGCGAGAAGTATGTTGTAATGACTGTTTGTAGCAAGAGAATATCCCTTTATATCATATCATAAACAACAATGTCAGTTTTAACAAAAACTTGTCAGCTTAGTTAACAGATTACAACTGAGTTTTATTGGTTAATATTCTCCACAATGCCCTTGGTTACAGCAAGATAAGTGACTAAGTTTAGTTGTTTTAATGCATTAATTATGGTGCATTAAGATGGACAATAATGCTTTGATGGGTGTTATAGCCTATATTTGATGAAGATAGCTTATGTGGCCAGTTGTCTAGACAATGCTGTTGTGTCATCAGTAATCAACGTCTCATAATAGTTATGCATTAATGAAAAGGACATCTCATTTCTCATATGTGTCTGTCCTTGATTCCTCCATCCTCTGAGGAGGGGTTAGGACAGAGGAAAGGATGGAAGGATGGATGGAGGAATTTATAATTGGATGCTCTCTCTCTCTCTCTCTCTCTCTCTCTCTCTCTCTCTCTCTCTCTCTCTCTCTCTCTCTCTCTCTCTCTCTCTCTCTCTCTCATCATTCTCTACCTGGAGTCTGTTTAGTCCAGGGGTGGGCAATTATTTTGGCCGAAGGGCACATTGGGTTTTAGATTTTGACGGGCCAGGATGGGGGTTGATGCTGGTAAAGTCTCAAACCAGTAATCCCACTTTCTTCAGAGTTAAAAGGGGGGATTTGTATTTCATGAATGCAATAAATTTGATAAATCAGGCCTATAATGTAAGTCATCTTGGCTAAAGGAGAAATTATTCTATTTTGGGAAGGCTCCTCGGGCCAGATTAAATAGCTCAACGGGCCACATGTGGCCCCCGGGCCTTAGTTTGCCCAGGTGTGGTTTAGTCCATTCTTATAGCCTGGTGTAGCAGTCTTCCCCTGGTTCATGGCAATCATGTAGTTCAGGCTAATTCTGCGCTAAAGACTAAGAGTGGGAATCCCGATCCTCCTCAGCAAGACTGACCTTCCCCACCGTCTTTCACTTCTCAAGCAAAGAGTTGTTTTTTTTAAATCCTTCATTAGCAGATTCACTCTGCCAAATTTGCTCTGATCAGAGGTTATAGCACTTTGTGTGCCGTTCTAATGTCTATACTTCAGCAAAAAAGGGGAAGGACGTTATGAAAAACTCCATTTCCTTTCAAGCGTGTGCTTTTCCCCTGCCCTTTATATTCACAATCTTGATGATCTTGACAGATAGTTGAGTCATAGAGAAAGCCAGTCAAAGGGCCAAAAGCGGTTTGAAGGTAAGAGGACTTGATCTACACAAATGTGATGGCTTCGTTGATTTTAATTGCTAATATGCTATTTAGTCCCGAAGGCATAATGTGTCCTATGTGTTATATGAAGACACAAGATGCTCATGTGTTGGTCCACTGGTTCGCACAGACTCCATTAAATGTGTTTTGAGATGTTGTGACTGGCTGTCACCCTGCTGCGGTCAGGGGCAACACTGTCATTTGTTCCCTTCCAATCCCCCTGAGGTGCCTGTGGTGTTTGCCTCTGTGGGTGTGGCGCCTCATCATTTAGCCATGTTGCTCTTTTCGCTTTTCCCACTGTTTGCCTGGTGTGAGTGTGAGTCAGTCTCTTAAATAAATCAGAATCTCTCTCTCTCTCTCTCTCTCTCTCTCTCTCTCTCTCTCTCTCTCTCTCTCTCTCTCTCTCTTGTTCTCTGTCTTTCTCTTGTTCTCTCTCTTTGCTTTCTCTCTTTCTCTCTCTCTCTCTCTCTTTCTCGCTGTTTCTCTTGTGTGTGTTTGTGTGTGTACAGTTTAAATGTATGTGTGTATGTCTAAATGGAGGTGTAAATGAGACAATGTTTGTTTGTGTGTGTGTGTGTGTGCCTGTGTATCGGTTAGGAGTCCCCCCAAGGAGAATAGGGGAATCGCTGTTAAATGGTCTGGCCTTCTTTTGGACAAATGGCTGTTCAATCACCCACGACAGTGCCTGCCCCCCAGGGGGATAAAGATATATGTTGTGGCTACTGTACGGGTGTGAAAACGCTGCCATGCAAAAATCCCCACCAAGCATGAGAAACGACAAAGGAGTGTGTGTGTGTGTGTGTGTGTGTGTGTGTGTGTGTGTGTGTGTGCGTGTGTGCGTGTGTGTGTGTGTGTGTCCATGAGAAAACTGACCACCGCGGCTGTGGCAGTTGGTTCAGACTGATAAATATCCCACCCAGTTGCCTCATGTGCAATCAGCCATGCAGGGGTTTGTTGCCTGCCTTCTTTTCCTCTCTCTCCCCTGGGTAAAAATAACACGGCCCTGGAGGAGGTTTATGGGCCAGCTAGTATAGAGAGCCTCCTATGGGGGCAGGAGAGTGTGTGTGCTGTGCTTCCTATATAAGATTGCTTTAGAATTGATGCTTATCTGGTGTCATATAGAATCAGTCACGTTGCCCACTGGTGTTAAACGAGGTTTGTTAAACTCTGTTGATTAGGAGCTGACAGTAAAGGCAGCCATGTTTTTTAAAAGAGGCCATGTTTGTGTGTTGTATAAATTGATCTCTGGTTCGGGATCTCATTGCTGTTTGTTCACCCGGAGGTCTCAAGTGATCTGGAGTCAGCCTGCCATGGCCAGCACAGGCCTTCCTGTCCTTCCTAACAAGCACTGCCACTGCCCTGGAATCAGCCTTGATTGGCTAGGGGTCTGTCGGGTCTCTCTCGGTCGGGTTGCTGCACCACTGGTGCCAGTTTGCGGCTCGTTGCTCACAAGGGCGTTGCGTGGGGCCTTTGCACGGACAGAGAGAACAAGAGAGAGAGAGAGAGAGAGAGAGAGAGAGACAGAACAAGTGAGCAAACGAGTGAACAAGCCTAGACCCCGGCGGGCCGGAGCCCTTCGCCTCTTAATATCACGCCGAGGGCCGATTGAAACAAAAAGTGGGGCCGTGTCAGGCCCCCAGTCACCATGTAATTGAATTCCTCCGTGTTGGGGGAGAGTGGGGGAGGGGGGAGGGAGTGAGGCACCAAAGCGTAGCCCTGGAAAGACGGTAAATAGACAAGGTGCCCCGGACACAAAGCCCTGGGCAAAGCAAACACACACAGGCGCCAGAGGGAACGTAGCTCCGGGTGTGTTTTTGTATTTACCAAGAGATCAGGCCTCACCCCACTTCTCCTACTTGAACATATGTAGAGATGCTATCTCATAACACCCAGCAATTTCCCCTACCCCTATTATCTCAATAGTAATTGTATAGGGCCTCTTCAAAACATGCCGGGTATGGGAGAATGTGGATGAGAGCACCCATGGAGCAGGGGAGGCACCGTGGGGTGCTGCCGGGCCTGTTAGCGGCACCTCGCAGTGGGAATAATCTCGAGCGTCCTCCCTCCCTCCCGCCCGCCCACCGGATCCTGGATCCCCGCTGTCTTGAATTTTTACGAGCGTTGCTTAGTGACGATAGTGAGGCAGGAAGCGCCTCCACCACCTACCACTAACCCCACACACACACACACACACACACACACACACACACACACACACACACACACACACACACACACACATCACACCTCCCCAAACCCCCACCTGCTGCCCCCTGCTGTGTGGTTCAGTGTTTATGCCGAGGTGATGGCCGGCGATCGGCAGGCCGCTGATAAGGAGTGGAGAAGTAGCCGGCTGTAATTTATCTAAGGTTAGTTTGTGATTCAGATATACTGTTCCACGGGCAGCCAGGCGTTAAATTGCTTTCCTCCGGGAGCGGGGCGTGTTCACGGGGGTCGACAAAGCAAAGCCATTTCTCTTGCACTTGCACTCCGTCTCTTACCCTTTCTTTCTTTCATTCACTCATTCATTTTTTTTAAAATCACTTTCTCTCTCCCTCTCTCTTTGACTCTCATTCTCTTCATTCTTTCTTTCTAACCCGCTCACTCTTCCTCTTTTCCTAATGTGCAGGATCTCGGCTTTTGGAGCGTTTCTATGGTGATACTTTGTGACAGCACTCGCTCTACAATTAGCGAGGGCAATTAGAGTTGGAGTCGGGGAGGAGGATGGGAGGGAGAAGGGAAAGGTCATGAGAAGGGTTCCTCTAAATGAACACCATTAGATGATCTCTCCACTTGGGGGCCATATGCCGAAATGCTGAAATACATTTGCATCTCTGTGTCACACTCATTACCCAAAATCAGCCAGGGTCTGCTTGGCGTCATGGCTTCTGCCCTGGAACAGAAAATATCTCCTGCATTCCCCTAATTAGCAAGTTTACTTAGTTTTCAGTAATTCTAATTTAATTTAGTTTAGTTAAAAAATAAATAAATAATGTTTTTTTTTTTTTTTTTTTTCTAAATTGATGGCAATACTAGTGGCTTGGAACAGAAATTGTTTCTGTTTCTGTTATTATTTCAGTTTATTATTGAAAATTTCCATTTGTTTCTAAGCTTTGCTAAATTTATGGCAAGCTGATTGAGTGCCTATGTCATGGTCACTTGAAGTCGAGAGCCATCAACCAAAGTATCCCGTAAGCGTAATCAAATCAAGCAAATAGCTGAATACCACTCATACGTTACAGATTACCACTTCAAATTAGAATGGACTAGCCACCTAATAGACCGGGTCCATAGATGATGTGAAAGCATTCTCTGTCAAGCTTCTTAGAGTCTCAAAATTCAATTAGGTGGCCCTGCAATCAGTTCTGCAAATTGCTTGAATTTCTCCAAGTGGCACACTCGTACATCAGCACCTGTTTGAAGATCTCCTACAGTACTTAAGCCAGCTCATTCAATCACAATTCAGGTCCGTTTTGATATGGCAGGTAGATTGGGTAATTTAGTCAGTGAAAACTCCATATGCTGCAGTCTTGGCCTGAAATAGAGTGGCGGATATGCAGCGGATACACATATGAAAAAAAAAAAAAAAAATGAGATTTAAAAAAGTGGAAGAAAAGACATGCGGTCAGCAAATAGTGACTGAAAAGTGCGAGCCGAGGGAGAAGGCAAGAGTGTGAAGAAATTCAGCCGGTGAAACACCATGTGTAGCGGCTTGTCAAACTTGTCTAGTGCCTCTGGAAGCTGACTTCAGTGTGTGCCACTAGGGCTTTAGGTTAAGCCGACCGGGCCCCCTCCTCCTCCACATCCTCCCCTCCATCTCACTCACCCCACCACCTCCTCTTCCATGTCTCCACTGTTCACCGCCTCCTCCTCCTCCTCCTCTTTCTCCTCTATGTCTCCACTGTTCACCACCTCCTCCTCCGCCTCCTCCTCCTCCTCCTCCTCCCACTCCTCCTCCTCCCACATGGCCCTCCTCCCCTCTGCTCTCTCACCCCACGCCTGCCCTGCTCTCTCAGTGCTGAGTGGCTGTATTGTGTCTGTACAGCGGGGCTATGCTGTGCTGTGCCTGCCTGCCTGCCTGCTTGGCCCTCCACAGAGCTCAGAGCTCACAGCTCTCCACCAGCATCTCCACCAGCCTCCCCTCCACCACCAGCAGCACCACCTCTGCTACTGCCTGCCGCACAGCAGCCCAGCATCCTGCTCAGGCAAGAAAACATTCTGAGCCCAGTTCCCTGTGGAACTCAGATACTGTCGGCTTGCTCTCGCGCGCGCACACACACACACACACACACACACTCATTCACTCACTCACACTTACGCAACACCCAGACACCTACATATGCGCACACACATACACATTCAAATACACACCCCTCCATACACTCACACACACACACACACACACACACACACACACACACACACACGCACACGCACATGCACAAACACACAGACAGAAACAGAGCCATGTTTGGCGAAAGTCTAAGTGCTTGTCCTGACTGATGCCTGGTTGTATTTGACCGCCGCGTTTTTTGGTTTGTTTGTTTTTTTTTTCCGTCTCTTGGCACTTTTGTGTTCTGTTGTTGTGGACACAGTGTAGGACCAAAAAATGACAAATTTGTGGATGCTGTCATCCTTTATTGCCTGCAGCTATGGGGTTAGATGCACACTCTTTATCGCCTCAGCCCACAACAACAAGCTGGATTTCTCTGTCAGAAAATCCGACATAAATTGTCTTCTCAATTTACAAGGGTTTAATAGGGGCCTAGACACATCACATTCAGTGCCATCAATACATGCAAGGCTAATGGGATATTTAATTGTCTGGCAGGGGAGGTAAATTGAGGATATTACTGTGTATTATATGTCAACTTGTAAAAGAAGAGGCCCGTAGTTCAGAGTGACCTTCCGCAGGTCCCTAGAGTGGGGTCGGGTTTTAAGCTGGACGTGCTGTCAAAGTTTTTTTTTTTTTACGCCGGGATCAAGGCGTTTTTGTTTTTGCAGATAAAAGCACAATCCTAGCCGAGGGAACTGAGGGCTCATATCTCGTCTGGGCTGAGAGTCAGAGGACGTCACGCCACAGAAAGCAGACCCCCGCTGCAAATATATTCTAGCCCTGATCTTTGCAGCCTTTTTGTTTTGTTTTTTTTGAGTCCCAGGCATGGAGTAGAAACATAGTGAACTGAAGGAGTATAAGTATGAGTGTGTTATGTATTATTTGACTGTACAGTATGTGTGATGGGTGCAGTTACAGTAAGCGAATGTGTGCACATTCAAGTGGGTTTTTGTTGCATTTCAAGAGGTTTCAAGGAGCTTATGTTGTAAGTAATCTGAAGCTGTGTCCTAGTAACTTGTACTTACTTGTCTATTCGAACAGGCCAACAAAAGCATTTCAGAGCAATCTTAGCATTTCTGAGTGCAACCGATGCCAACTGCCTCTTGAATCCGATCTCTGAGTACATTATGTCCTTCTTCAGAAAATGTAGGTCATAAGTGACATGTTTGTGACACGTATTGTGGATGACTTTCAATAGGAAAGTGAATTAAGTGAACAAATGAGAAACCTTGTGCATAGAGAGGCTGGCCTAGACGGTCAGGTTCGTTGAGTTTGTGGAGAAGACACCAGACGTTTTTATTTATTTCCCTCGTTTTAATGAGTTCCTTCTCGAGGAGCAGATGGAGAATTAGTTGTTACGCGCTCCTGCTGATGGCGGGGGCAGAGGTGGTGGTGGTAGTGGTGGTGGGAATGGTAGTGGTACACCGTGTCTTATCCTGCAAAGGGCAGCACACTTTACCTCTCAGACTGCGGGGGTTAGAAAGGCTGAGCCGTTTCAGGTGTATCGCATAGGTTGTCTTGTTACCTGGTCGGAACAGATTCTCAGCAGATCGTGGTGCTGTCTGTGAGTGTGTGTGTGTGTGTGTGTGTGTGTGTGTGTGTGTGTGTGTGTGTGTGTGTGTGTGTGTTTGTGAGTGTGTATGTGCATGGACAGGTTTTTCACCGCCCCGCGGACACGTTGGAATATTGATGCATTGAAAAGATTGTGCAGTTTGCTCTGACCCTTTTGTTCGCGGAGCCAGCATTAAAGTTGCTGAGTGAGTGTTTCACATTGAGCTCTTCTTTATTCCAGCACTCAGCATAAGTGGATCCAATGCGCCCTCGTTCCTCGCTCGTCTCCCACCCTCCCTACCATGCCGCCCGCCTAGACTCACTCCGGTCCGTCTGCCTGCCTGCTTGCCTCCGTGCCTGCTTGCCTGCCTGCCTGCTTGCCTGTCTGCCGACTAATTATTTCTCTTGGACTTTTGCTCCCCCTCTCTCTCCCACTACACTGTTGCCTGGCCAGAGCCTCTTTTATACAAGGACTCTCATACTCTCTCTCTCTCTCTCTTTCTCTCTCTCTCAAACACACACACACACACACACACACACACACACACACACACACACACACACACACACACACACACACACACACACACACACACACACACACACACACACACACACACACACACACACAAACAAACAAACAGCCATTCTCGCACACGTTTTCTGCAGCACTATTGATGCACAACAATACCAAATTCAGATAACATCTCGTAGATAACCTCTCCCATCCAAGGCCATAGCCGTGCGAGTCCATCATTTTGGTTTTAGAGTCCTATTAGGGCCAGAAAACAGATTTGGGAAAGGCCCCGAGGGGCTTTAATCATGCCTTATTGCCTCCTAAGGGCCATGATTCATTTCTCAACAGGGCCTCATTAAGGGACAGAAATACATCTCTGTGACAGGAAGCTGAAACCTTTGGAATTCACTGGAAGGATTTGATAATGTTGGCAGCGACCATGCCATTGGTTGGCTATGTTTATTTAAGTGAGCTTCCTCCATGTTGGCGAGGAAAGGGAATGAGGGTCTCTCTCTTTCTCATTCTCTCTCTCTCTCTCTCTCTCTTTCTCATTCTCTCTCTCTCTCTCTCTCTCTCTCTCTCTCTCTCTCTCTCTCTCTCTCTCTCTCTCTCATTCTCTCTGTATCTCTCCCGCTGGCATGTGCCCAGGTTGTGGTATAGGAGGCTGCGCTCGCAGGGTAATGACGATAATTAGCGGGATGAGCGCTGACGCTGTTTGGCGGAGAGCTGTTTCTACACCGGGCTCTCACACGCAGGGGGGCTGCCAGCTGCGTTGCCGAGTGCCCACGACTGAAGTCGTTACAGCTATGGTGTTAGTGCCCTCTCATTCACATGCTTTTGGGGCCCTCGCTGGAGCCAACCCATCTAATGGTGTGTCTCTGGGTTCCTCATACACACTCTGTATGAGTGGGCAGAGCAGCCAGTCAGACAAGTGTAACGGAGGCCAGCTAGCTCGGCTAGCTCGGCGGTAGTACGTGTAAATCCTCATCACCCAATTCCATGGGCGCTTCTAACACGCTGAGTTAAAAGCTCGGGCTTTTGGCTCAGTTGGTTAGAGCGTCCTACTCCCACGCCGGGAGTTTGTAGCTTGCGGGGTGGCGGGTTCGAGACCCGTGTGCGGTGCGGACCGCCACCGGCTACACAAGCTTGCGTGTCACTAACTGTGCTGCTGCTTTAGCTGCTTGAACAGAGACGTGCATGTTGTCTAGTCCTGTTAGGATGCAAGTCAAGTCAAAGGCCTGTTAGATGACTAAAGGTGAAAGAGTGGCTTTGATAAGGCAGATTGGATGCAATTTCAATCACTATTCAAAGAAGCACTTCAGTTTCCTCACAGTGGCTAGCTAGGCCTTCACCTGCAGGGAGTGTTATTGTGAGTGTTTGGCGAGTTTTAAAGTGATTGTGTATGTGTGAGTGGTGACTGTAAGAGTGTGTGAGAGTGATGTGTGTGAGTGTCGAGTGTGTGTGTATGTGTGTGTGTGAGTGGTGAGTGTAAGAGTGTGTGTGGCGGGTGTGATAGTGATTGTGTATGGTGAGTGGGAGAATGTGTGTGTTGAGTGTATGTGTGTGTGTGTGTGTGTGTGATTGTTGAGTGTGTGTGTATGTGTGTGTGTGTGTGAGTGTTGTGTGTGTGTGTGTGTGTGAGCGTGCTTACCCTCCTCTCCGCCGTCTCTGCCCGCTGCTCACAGCCCAACCCCCGAGCAGGTGTGTGGCCCGCTGAGACGGGGAGCCAAATGAACAAACAGAGGCCTGTACAGCTGTGTGTGCTCGCCGCCGCTTGCTCTCGCTTCTCCTGCTTCTCCTGCCTGGCGGCGTGGGGCTCCCAAATCTAATCAAGTCTCATGTCTGACAGATCCCCGGCTCCTCCATCCCCACTGTCATCTGAGGCTTCTTGGCTACGGTGGGGATTGAATTAAAATGAACAGGTTCACGTTGCTCTGAAATGAGCACATCCTCTGCTAGTGCATGCAAGTTTATTTGGAAACAAGAGCCAGATTGGCTTTACACCAAGTGGAAATGATGAATATTTAAAATATGGCATTCTTGTGACTTAGATAAGTGCAGCTCCTGATGAAAAATTCTAATTCGGAGGCACTTTGTCATTTCCATTTGGCCTATAGTAAAAGATATTTAAATATTCATTGTTTTTATTTGAAATATTCATTGTTTTCACTTTTCACTCATTGTAAAATATCACATTTAAGATGATCCAGTTAAGATGTTTTAATGTATTTCAGCCAAAATCACTTGGACATGTCATGAACTCTGTCCTGTCAATCTAATTACCTTCGCCAAGGAGGTTATGTTTTCACCAGCGTCTGTCTGTCTGTGTACAAAATAACTCGAAAAGTACTGCACAGTTTTGGATGAAATTTTCGGTCAACGTGTGTATTGGGACCAAGTAACGGACAGTGATCCAGAATACCATATGGAATCTATATTGTGACTGTGACCACATTGCCCTGGCGGAGGTCTGCGCTCTCTGAGTGCTTTGCTAGTTGAGTAAGTATTGTGCAGTTAATCTAGGCTCTCTCAGATGAGCACTGGGCTGATCCTGCAAACTGGTGATGGCCATTGGTCTCTCCCTTCAATCTCTGCGCACAGAGCCCATGTCAGCCTGCATTTCTTTCAGCCTGGCAGAAAGCAGAAGCCAGAGACACCTGAGTGGGTTGAAGTCTTTGGGGCGCGGGTGGATAGATTAAAGCTGATGGCGGCGGTGCTTATCTGCGCGGCGTCAGGTCCCGTATTGATTTTTTAAGAGGAAATGCATTTTTTATGGGCCGCGGCAAGCCACTCCCGAGGCCATAACAAAAACATGAAAATAAAATGCATGAGATTGTGTGGAGGGTTTGTGCTGCTGAACGAGAGGTAGGTGGTCTTGACTACAGGAACAGGGGAGGCCAGGTCTGCTGCTTCTCTCTCTCTCTCTCTCTATCTCCTTCATCCTCTCTCTCTCTCTCTCTCTCTCCTTCATCCTCTCTCTCTCTCTCTCTCTGTCTCTTGCTCTCTCTCTGTCTCCTTCATCCTCTCTCTCCCACTCACTTTTTTATCTCCTTTCTCTCTCTCTCTCTCTCTCTCTCTCTCTCTCTCTCTCTCTCTCTCTCTCTCTCTCTGGTAGTTCTGTATGCTGATGTGGAGGGCCGCTCCAGTCCTCCTCTGCCATCAGTCTGGTAGCCAACAGGAAGCCATCTGCTGGCACTGAGACAGACGGCTCACAGCGGCTCCCCTCAGAGAGAGACCAGACTAGCACACCTCCAGCCCCATACTCTCCCAGTCCACACACACACACTACACTCTCCATACTCTCCCAGTACACACACAATACACTCTCCTGCCTCTTACAGTACACACACACACTACACTCTCCTGCCTCTCGCAGTCCACACATACTACACTTTCCTGCCTCTTAGTCCACACACACACACTACACTCTCCTGCCTCTTACAGTCCACACACACACTACACTCTCATGCCTCTTACAGTCCACACACACTACACTCTCCTGTCTCTTACAGTCCACACACAATACACTCTCCTGTCTCTTACAGTACACACACTCCAGCTCCATACTCTCCCAGTCCACACACACACTACACTCTCCTGCCTCTTACAGTCCACACACACACTACACTCTCCATACTCTCCCAGTCCACACACACTACACTCTCCTGCCTCTTACAGTCCACACACACACTACACTCTCCTGCCTCTTACAGTACACACCTCCAGCTCCATACTCTCCCAGTCCACACACACACTACACTCTCCTCTCTCTTACAGTACACACACACACTACACTCTCCTGCCTCTTACAGTCCACACACACACACTACACTCTCCTGCCTCTTACAGTCCACACACACTACACTCTCCTGCCTCTTACAGTCCACACACACTACACTCTCCATACTCTCCCAGTCCACACACACTACACTCTTCTGCCTCTTACAGTCCACACACACTACACTCTCCTGTCTCTTACAGTCCACACACACACTACACTCTCCTGCCTCTTACAGTCCACACCTCCAGCTCCATACTCTCCCAGTCCACACACTACCACCACCACACCACTACACTCTCCTGCTTTACACACCTCCAGCGTGGTCCTACTCTCCCAGTCCACACACTCTAAACTCTACTGCCTCTTACTTACTTCAGTCAAGTGCAGATGCTTAAGTGCACTAAGACCCATACAGTAGGCAGGCAATGCAAAGGCATTTTTTTAAAATGGAAATCTACTCAGCGGAGACCATTAGTACACTTCCCCTTTTTTGTCTTCCTCTGCTGCACTTGTACTGGTGAGACCTACTGAGGTCCTTGGTGCGTTTTTCCAAGAGAAAGATTACAGCTTGTCTCCAACCTAGAGAGAGAGAGAGAGAGAGAGAGAGAGAGAGAGAGAGAGAGAGAGAGAGAAGATGAGAGAGGGTGCGAGAGAGGAGAGAAATGGCGAGAGGAGAGAGAAAGAAAGTGAGCGAGAGAGGAAAAGAGAGAAAGAAAGAGAGCGAGTGGGGGAACATCGCCCCGGAGGTGCGGAGAGATAGAGGTGCTAAGATCTGGGGCTCTTTTCATTTCTGGCCGGCTGCTGACAGTGTTGGTAAGGGATGCGGAGGTGAGGAGGGGAGCCGTGGATTAAAGATCATATCAATGCCGCAGCCAGGGCCAGGAAGAGAGAGAGAGAGAGAGAGAGAGAGAGAGAGAGAGAGAGAGAGAGAGAGAGAGAGAGAGAGAGTGCAGGAGAGAGAGAGAGAGGAATGATGGTGCTGATAGCAGGTGAAGCCTTTGCTGTGGGTGATAGAGAAAGCTTATAGTCGGCCCCAGCAACAGGGGGAAAGGGGGAGCGCTAATCAAGATGGCTGCGGCTGCTACCTGTGTGGGCCCAGCGATTTGACTGCCGTTGTCTTACAGTAGTTTACACTTAGCTATTTTCCAGTAAATGGTGGAGATGGTGCTTCATTTGAAAGTCTAAAATGAGAGCCTCTATGTAGCCTTGGAAGTGTCTTGGAAGAACTGCGGTGTGGTGATGTACTGTGCTACATGCTGCAGTTCCTACTTAACTGGGAGAGAGTCCTTTGGGGTTTAAAAAGCTCCGAAATGCCCGTCGGCCCCTTGCTGCAGAGGTGGAACAATCTGATCGCGCCATGTGAGTCCAGGGGGGTGGACGCGGGGGAGTGCCAGGATGTCGTCCAGTGGGGGATCCGCAGAGCTTAACCGCTGGATCGCAACCTTTTAATCCCGTTCCTGCAGCCCCTCTCCGATGACTTGACACGTGGGTCATCTCCATGGATACATGCCCAGCATCCTGGCAGGGTTGGTTGCAATGATCTGAAAGTGCGGTTGCCAAAAGAGAAGGGGGCTGTCAGATAGTATATCCAACCACCCACAGTCTACAGAGGCTTTACTGGACAGCTTTCTGCTGTTCGCTATTCTTTCTTTCTTCTTCTTCTTCTTCTTCTTCTTCTTCTTCTTCTTCTTCTTCTTTTATTCCTCCTCTTCTACAGCAAAATAGCCATGCGAATAAAGACAGAAGGACCCCGAATGAGCATCAGTGAATAGGTGATAGATGATTTAAATTACGCTCATGCCCAGAAGAGGCCATTCTGTCATTACACCAATCTTCTTACTCCCTCCCAAATAATAGCGTCGCCTAGCCATTACGGTGGCGTTTTGATTAGCAATTTTAGCACCCTGCAATTTCCTGGCATGTTCTGCGGAAGCCTGCTAAGCACGGCCCCGATTCTCTGCAGACAGTCCTATTCAGGAGTCGCTTAGCGATGTTAAGAATAAGTGTGCACATTAATCCCAAAGTCACTGCAATCTTGTAATCCACTCAGTATGTTAATTGCCTGCTATTTTCTTAGGAAGGAGGCCTTACAGGCAGGGTCATTAACGGGCTCAGAGCAATTGACCAAGGATAGCCAGTCTGTCCCAAGGCCCTATCAACACTTTTCACTGCTTTAAATTCAGATCTGTTCTAGCGAACACAGTCTCTCACACACACTTCTACACACACACTTTAATACACACACACACACACACACACACACACACACACACACACACACACACACACACACACACACACACACACACACAGACTTTTTTTATTCAGGAAGACTTGCTACTTATTTTGGTGGATGGATGGCTACAGTATGTGTTCTTTTGGTGACTTAATTAGACAGCGAGAATATAAAGAAATCCTGAAATAATTACTGTCTGTATGTAATATTTATGTGTAATATCATAAAAGAATCATTGGCTTGTTTATAGGAGGGGATTTTTATGTCAACTGTGAGACCTCCTGCAGAGCTGTTTCAGACAGCACTGGACATAAATAATGAACCAGCTGACTCAGTGTCTCTCTGCCAATCACGGACTCTTGCACAGTGCCACACACACACACACACACACACACACACACACACACACACACACACACACACACACATAAAGAGAGAAGGAGAGAAATAAAGACAGACACACACACACACACACACACACACACACATAAGCTTATGCATGACTTCTCCCCCACATAAGCACATTCACACATACATACTAATGATTCAGCCCTCCTTCCGCCCTCCTCCATATACAAATTCATACATACACATGTACACACATCCATGCACGCCAACGCATTGATACTTTGCCCCTCCAAACACACACACACAAAACCCACACACACACACACACACACACACACACACACACACACACATACACACAAACCCACTGTTAAGGGTGAGTGTGTCGGAGCGATTAGAGCAAAGATGGTTCTCTCAAAAAGGAATGAAGTTCAGATGGGATTTGTTTATTTTAGCTCCCAATTAAGGCCGTAAGGCAAAAAGATAATAATAAATAATAATATAAACAAACAAAAAGAAATAAAAAAAAAAGAATAAAAAAAAACTTTTCAAAATAGAAAATAAATTGACATAATTGTCAGTAAATTAGATTAACATAATAAAGACATTGTCTAGACAACAAAAATGACTAATATCTAGTCAAATATCAGGAGAGCATAGAGACACACATCTGAACATGACCTGCCCTCCTTGGCATCTGAAGCCAAGGGTTTAAGTTAGGCCTGAGCGCGCCATGAAATTGGACCATACCAAATATGCATAACACACACAGGGGGAACTCAGGTGGACTACAATGTAAACGCTTAAAACAGCCAAAAAACACTATTCCAATAAACTGGAAAATTGCATAATATTAATTACATCATGAGTACTATAGCAGGAATAACCAGTAAACTTTCCAACAGTCTAAAAATAATAAATAAATAATTCGCGGGTTCACTTCCTGTGAACCCGGAACTCTTAGCGTTCTTAAACGCGGAAGTCGGCTCCGTGATTCTTTTGGCCAAAACAAGAAGTGACGAGCCGCGGGATGGACGTGAGTTGAATTTAAACAAGTAACTTTTTAAACTTATCAGTGCTGTATAATGTTAACGTAAAATAAAAGGTTAAATGATACATGTTTGTCCGAGTGGTTATTTTAACACAATGATGAATGAAAATGCATGATTTTAACTGTAAGAATGATATTGAAGGGAAATTAAGCCTAGGCATATTCAAGTTGCGTTTGATGGTTTTAAGACGTCTTTTTTAACAGCAACAGGAACAGACATGATATTGTGAACGATGATGTTGCATTTTAAACTGCTTTTAAACTAAACATTGAAATGACACATACATGATAACGTGAATGCATGAACTGAAAGTCTTTAACGGTAAGCAGCGTATAGCTGCGGTGGCGGCGGCGGCTATGCGCCCCGTCACACACCCCCTCCTTAAGTCGGAGCGTCCATATCATGACGTGAGAGAAAGTCCGCAATTACATTGTCCTTACCAGCCTTATACCTCACAGTAAACCTGTAAGGCTGTAGCGAGAGGTGCCAACGTGTGATGCGTGAATTAAAGTCTCTCATGCGATGTAGCCACTGGAGGGCTCTGTGGTCCGTTTCAAGCACAAAGTCTTTGCCGACAAGGTAGTATTTCAAAGTGTCCAACGCCCATTTGATCGCAAGACACTCTTTCTCTATAGTAGAGTAGCGTGTCTCACGCGGGAACAACTTGCGGCTGACATAATGGACAGGCCTTTTGTCCTCCCCCTCACCCTGTAACAGTACCGCCCCCAAGCCAATGCCTGAGGCGTCTGTCTGAACAGTGAAGGGCAGGGAGAAGTCAGGGCTCTGGAGCACAGGTTCAAAAGTCATACACTCCTTTAAGTCTTGGAAAGAGGCCTCACACTCAGCAGACCAAACAACCTTGTTCGGGCTGTTCTTGCGAGTGAGGTCTGTCAGGGGTGCGGCACGGCTGGAGAAGTTGGGGATGAACCGCCTATACCAGCCGACCAACCCCAAGAACGATCGCACCCCCTTCTTGGTGGAGGGTGGCTGGGCGTTGCGGATGGCATCCACCTTGCCAACCTCGGGTCGAATGGTGCCACCACCCAGGATGTAACCCAGGTAGCACACCTCCGCTCTAGCAAGCTGACACTTGCTGCTGTTCACCACCAGGCCAGCCCGATGGATCCTCTGGAACACGTCGCGGAGATGTTGAAGGTGCTCCGCCCAAGAGGAGCTGTAAATGATGACATCATCGATGTAGGCGGCGGCGTAGTCCTCAGCGCCGCGTAGCACCTTATCCATAAGGCGCTGGAACGTGGCTGCGGCACCATGGAGTCCAAACGGCATGACGCGGAACTGGTAGAGGCCTGAAGGGGCTCGGAAGGCTGTTAATTCCTGTGCTCGGGGAGACAATGGCACCTGCCAGTACCCCTTGCACAGGTCCAGCGTGCTGAGATACCTTGCCCCTCCCAGACGCTCCACCATCTCGTCCACGCGGGGCATGGGGTAGGGGTCAAATGCCGAGATGCTGTTGAGCTTTGAGAAGTCGACACAGAAGCGCAGTCCTCCCCCCTTCTTCGGAACGAGGACGACTGGACTGCACCACTCACTGTGCGATGGCTCGATCACCCCCATCTCCAGCATATCACACACCTCCTGCTTCAGCGCGTTGATCAGGCGTGCTGGCACTCTGGTGGCGGTCTGCCGGATGGGGCCTGGAGACGTGAGCTGGATGTCATGGGAGATGATGTCAGTCCTCCCTGGCTGGTCTCTAAACAGGCCTCTGGGGATGATGCTCCGTAGCTCCTCCTGCTGTTGGGATGACAGGTGAGTAATAGATGGACAGAGGGACTCACCGCCAGCAGTCGGAAAGAACAGCTCGGGTAGCTCCTCCTCCTGTTCCACAGCCCGTGCCCACAGCTGGTGTTGGGTGTTAGGTGGACGGTCCACCCACTGCTTCAGGAGGTTGATGTGGAAGAGCTGCTTCGGTCGTCGTCGGTCAGGCATGGCAATCTCATAGGTCACCTCGCCGGCCTTGCGAAGGACCTCGTATGGGCCTTGCCATTTTGCCAACAGACTACTCTCCGAAGATGGTAGAAGAAGCAGCACCTTCTGCCCAGGCGTGAAGGAGCGACTGCGTGCCGTCTGGTCGTACCACCGCTTTTGTCGGGACTGTGCTTTGGCCAGATGGTCGTGGGCCATGGAGCTCAGCTGGTCCAGTTTGTCCCGCATCTTCAGGACGTAGCTCGCGATGTTCTGCGGCTGGGGAGCAGACTCCCCCTCCCAGCTCTCCCGGAGGATGTCGAGCGGGCCTCTCACCTCCCGCCCGTACAGGAGCTCGAAAGGGGAAAATCCGGTCGAAGCTTGCGGGACCTCCCTGTAAGCAAACAACAGGAAGGGGAGCCACTGGTCCCAGTCAGCTCCGGTGTCTGAGACGAACTTTCTGAGCATGGTCTTCAAGGTTTGGTTAAACCTCTCGACCATGCCATCGGTCTGTGGATGGTAGGGCGTGGTCTTAATCCCCTTAATCCCTAACAGAGAGTAAACCTGCTTGAGAGTCTTGCTAAGGAAGTTGGTTCCTTGGTCGGTCAGGATCTCTTTGGGGACACCCACCCGGGAAAATAACTGGATCAGGCAATTGGCTACCTGCCTAGCTTTGACATTTCTGAGAGGGAAAGCTTCAGGGTAGCGGGTTGCATAGTCTGCAATGACCAGAATGTAGCGATGGCCAGACCTACTCCTCTCTAGGGGACCAACTACATCCATGGCGATTCGACTGAACGGGACATCAATGATCGGGAGGCTAACTAATGGCGCTTTCAAGCCCCTACTAGAGCGGGCAGTCAGCTGACATTCAGGACAGGATTTGCAGTACTCAGCTATATCGCTAAGAAAACCTGGCCAATAAAACCTCCGACTGATCCTGCACTCAGTCTTCTCCTTACCCAAGTGACCTGACCATGGGATAGTGTGCCCTAGAAACAGGACTTTTGGTCTAAGGGCCTCTGGAACAACCAGTTGCTCTCTTTCTGCGCTCACCCTATAGAGTTTCCCATTACGTAGAACAAAACATATCTCTCCCTCCAATAAGGTTTCCTCAACCTCACCTGGTGACTTGACAGAAGACAGACAAGAGCTAATGGTGGGGTCTTCCTGTTGCAGCTTGCTGAAATCAACAGTAACAACCTCGCTTTCCTTTAAAGGTGGAAAAAGGGGAACTTCCTGCATAGCAGTGCCAGCTACCTTAGCCCTACGCCTTTCTGCTTTGGACTTTTTGGGCCTACCGCCCTGACAATCGAATGGTAGCTCTGCCCAATGATCAGGGATTGCCTTCTCCTTAGCCTGAGCTCTAGTGAGAACATACCCAGTAGCTGTACTAGCGCTCTGCAACAAATCGACAAGGATGGGCACATCCTGGCCTAAAATGACAGGATAAGGACAGTTATCTAACAAGCCAACCATTAACAAGTACTTTTGACCACCTATCTCTATTGGGACTTCAGTCGTCTGGTGCTCAGTCTCATCGCCATGGATGCAGCGGACACGGACTCTACCCAAAGGCTGATAACTGGGGTCTAGACAGGACTTGAGGACAAAAGATTGGCTGCTACCAGAATCAACAAGTGCTTGCACAGTTTTCCCTCCTAGCTTCACTGGGACAGTAACATCAGCAGGGGTAAACAGTGAATGACTACTGGGGCCAGGTAAGTAACAAAGCCTATTGTTAACAGTTTTAACAGGGCAATTGGGCCTAATGTGGCCAGACTGACCACAACCATGACATACTGGGACCTTGGGTGTACTAGCTGGGGGTACACTAACAGACTGTTGGCTGGGGCTAGGGCTATTGGGGCTGTTGGAGGGCCTAAAGACACGGCCACTACCACCCACAGACTTACTGACAGAGGTCTTGGCAGGTTCCTGCTGGGGCACACCATGAGGTCTTCTGCTGGCGTCGAATGGACCCAACTGGTACCCTCGCCTGGATGGTCTGGCAGCCACAAAAGTCTCCACCAGGTCTGCGGCTTCAGCGGAGGACTGAGGGGTGTGCTCCTTCACCCACACCTGCAGGTCGTGGTTGAGCATACCCAGGAACTGCTCCAGGAGGATTTCGTCACAGATCTGGTCCTTGGTCTTGGTCTGGGGTTCAAGCCACTTCTCCTGGAGGTCTTTGAGCCGGTCACGGAGCTCCCTCGCCGTCTCACCCTCCAGGATGGTCTTGGTGCGGAACCTCTGGCGATACGTCTCCGGTCTGATCTCGAATTTGCGCAGAATAGCCTGCTTCACCTTGGTGTAGTCCTTGGTGTCTTCGGCGTTCATAGCCACAAAAGCAGCCCTGGCCTTACCTCTAAGCAGGGGCATAAGAGACAAAGCCCAAGCCTCAGGAGGCCATTGACTAGCCGTTGCCAGTCGTTCAAACGTCGTGAGGTAATGTTCAATGTCTTCATCTTCTTCATACACGGCCATTCTTGGGGGTTTCCACCCCGGCGGATGACTACTGGACAGGCCCATGCCAATAGATGTGGAGTTCAGGGAGCTCTGGAGTTGGGGGGCGGGGCCTTGACTCTGCGGCGGACGAGGTGTCGGTATATCCAGGGGGGGACCTCGGAGCAACACAGCCTGGGCTGAAGAGGGACGGGAGTCGGGCAAACCCTGCTGAGGGCCCGCGCTTTGCCGGTCTGCTGCCTGTGCGGGCGCCGTTCCATCTCTCACCACTCTCTGCAGCTGTTGGAACTGATGCTCCATCGCCCTCCACCGCTGGTCTTGCCGCTGGGTCTCAGACTCCCACTGCTCCTGGTGGCGCCGCTGCGTCTCAACGACAGACCTCATGATGCGCTCCACCCGGTCCATACGGTCTTCCACCACCGGCGAAGAAGATCTGGATGCTGCCGACCTTGGCCTGGTCGTCGGATCTGTTGGTGGGCGTTCTGTAGGGGGCGCCGAAGCCCCACTTGGATCCATATTCCTCTGAGAGTTGCTCGTGGCCACCGGCTTCCCTTTTTCGCTGCCACCAAATGTTAAGGGTGAGTGTGTCGGAGCGGTTAGAGCAAAGATGGTTCTCTCAAAAAGGAATGAAGTTCAGATGGGATTTGTTTATTTTAGCTCCCAATTAAGGCCGTATGGCAAAAAGATAATAATAAATAATAATATAAACAAACAAAAAGAAATAGAAAAAAAAAGAATAAAAAAAAAACTTTTCAAAATAGAAAATAAATTGACATAATTGTCAGTAAATTAGATTAACATAATAAAGACATTGTCTAGACAACAAAAATGACTAATATCTAGTCAAATATCAGGAGAGCATAGAGACACACATCTGAACATGACCTGCCCTCCTTGGCATCTGAAGCCAAGGGTTTAAGTTAGGCCTGAGCGCGCCATGAAATTGGACCATACCAATATAGCATAACAGACACAGGGGGAACTCAGGTGGACTAACAATGTAAACGCTTAAAACAGCCAACAAAACACTATTCCAATAAACTGGAAAATTGCATGATATTAATTACATCATGAGTACTATAGCAGGAATAACCAGTAAACTTTCCAACAGTCTAAAAATAATAAATAAATAATTCGCGGGTTCACTTCCTGTGAACCCGGAAATCATAGCATTCTTAAACACGGAAGTCGGCTCCGTGATTCTTTTGGCCAAAACAAGAAGTGACGAGCCGCGGGATGGACGTGAGTTGAACTTAAACAAGTAACTTTTTAAACTTATCAGTGCTGTATAATGTTAACGTAAAATAAAAGGTTAAATGATACATGTTTGTCCGAGTGGTTATTTTAACACAATGATGAATGAAAATGCATGGATTTTAACTGTAAGAATGATATTGAAGGGAAATTAAGCCTAGGCATATTCAAGTTGCGTTTGATGGTTTTAAGACGTCTTTTTTTAACAGCAACAGGAACAGACATGATATTGTGAACGATGATGTTGCATTTTAAACTGCTTTTAAACTAAACATTGATATGAAACATACATGATAACGTGAATGCACGAACTGAAAGTCTTTAAAGGTAAGCAGCGTATAGCTGCGGTGGCGGCGGCGGCTATGCGCCCCGT
>JAODXP020000017.1:3390414-3433434 GCA_027497455.2 Sardinella longiceps
TCCAATCATACTCGCACACGCACTGACACCAACGTTGAAAGTTGAGTCTGATGCGCACCTGACCTGTGCTGCTCCGAAGCCTGAAGTAGGTTAGCAATAAATTAGTGACAAAATGACAAAGATGTCGCCTATGAGTGGGTGTTATTGTCAGTTGAAGCCTGTAAGAAATATCTATTTATCAAATATCCGTTGACATGAGTAAATCCTATGTCAGTGAAATAGCGTTCCACCAAGAGCCTATAAACTGCATTATTTCTTTGACGACGTCGGAAACAAGCTTGGCGGGCATAGAAGGCAGTTAGCGTGGGAACATTTAATCAGAGATACTTTAGAACTATCTCTGATATAATATTAGGTAAAGAGAACGATGTGTAGGAATGCAGCCTACCATAACTACTGCTCTACCTATGCAGAAAGTAGCCGCTCGTTTAGGCAGTTTACCAAGCGAAAAGTTGCCTGAAAGTCTAGGCTACTCTAGCTGATTTACGATCGCTAGCCATGCGTTAGTTACAATATTTACAATTTGATGACGGTTATGGGTAGTCTAATGTAGGCCTATGATGTCGAAACGGTGAGCCCCCCATAGTTTCAGCAAATTCTGTGGGAAACACTGGGAATACATTATCTATACCGATACCAGAATTACTGCAATACCGGGTTAATGCGGGGATCAGACAGAAGAAGCTACTCTTACTGCTCCAGGAAAGATCATCACTTTGCTGCCAATGGACTGTTTTACCCCAAATGACCTTTGAAATATATGTGTACTGTGTTGCAGTTTGATTGTTATCCCTCTTTTGTAAGTCGCTTTGGATAAAAGCATCTGCTAAATGCATAAATGGATATGTGGGCACTGAATTCTGCCAAGAAATGGTTGGCAGACAAGTCTGCCAATAAGGAAAAAGTATGTGCTGCTAAAGAGAGCCAGTATTTGCTGATTGTTCTGCCTTGTTAATTTCAGCAGTCTCCTTTTTGAAGCAAGGGGGAAAAGATGGCTTAAGATGGGAGTAGATGGCAGGTGTTGTGACTGTCTTCTGTAGATCTGTGGCTTATGTAGTCTCTCACAGTCACATGGGAACCAGTGTTTCACACCCACTCTTTGGGTCACATCATCCAAGTAGCATACTTACATACATACTTACAGTTATACTTACCAACCCCGCACAGCATATGTATACCGCATCAGCCATGTTATACATACACAGATACCTCACACTCACATAAACACTGTAGCAGACTGCTCCTCTGCCTATCAGAGTTCGCAGTGCAACAGCATGACCACATTAACTTTAAAGAATGCAACGTCACACCACTGTGACGGCCTCTGACTTTCTGTAAAAGCATACCGTCACACAGGGGTGTTTGGAATGTTGCTGCATTAGCGTTCCGAATCATGACACAACAATGACCCTAAATATGCTTGCTAGCCAGTTGTCCACAGCCAACAAAGTACATTTGACCCTTACCAGTGACTGATACTCTTAAAATAATCTTACCACAATAGTTCTCATATCACTTGTTTAAAATACGCTTGTGTGGTCCCACTATATATTACGAAATCCACTACTGTGGCAGTCATTAGAAGTTACCTCTCTTTGTGTATACCTGGGGGGCTAGAAGGAATAATAACTCTCTTTCTCTGTCAGCCATTGCAAGCACAATAAAGCAAACAAAACGAGTCATTTGTATTTCATTCAGTGTTCAGTCAAATCCAGTTTTTCAAATACAATACTGGCATCTCAATGTTTTCATTCATTCATTCAGAGAAAGATACTGTAAACGATCGACACAAAAAGCGAAAACTAGGCTGAACATGTCTAGACATAAGAAAAGGCATCAGCTTACCGATGAAGAGGTCAGGGCTATCTTCACTATCGATCCTGCCGAGATTGATGGGCAACCTGAGCCTGAACCTGTCGCACCTGAGGACGATTTGTCTGATGAGGAGGCACCAGAGAATTTGACAGCTCTGGTAGATGAAGTGCTGGAGCTGGACAGTGAGGTGTTCAACCAGAGGCAAGGAGACTTCAGGCAAAACTTTAAGTTTCAGGTCTGTGTCGGGGGGTAGCAAGCAGCCTGACAATACAACAGAGCTGGGGTGTTTTCAGGCTCTGAGAAAGAGTTTCAATTCTGCTATAAAGCTGGCTAAATGGGTGTACACCATGGTAGCCAAACTTTATGCCTTCTTGGCAGTGTCTTTTTTACAAGGAGTCTCATGACAAAAGAAAAAAAATCACAATTCCCTGCTCTCCACACCATTTTCCCAGTACCGCTTCCTCCTTTTACTTAGATACTTCATCACCAGCACCACCTCCGCTGACCCCCTCCAAAGAAGTTGATCTGTCTTGGTCCCAGTACTGTAATCCAATCCGTCAATTAAATTGTGTATCCCTCCCAAGACCTGTACAGTGATGAGTCAATGGTGAAGTGGAAAGGAAGGCTAACTTTCATGCAGTACATTCCAGTAAAGTGTCATCGATTTGGCATCAAACTGTTTGTGCTGTGTGATGTCATGACAGTTTTTGTCCATGACCTGGTCATCTACACAGGATAATTTGGACAAGTGCAACATCTTTGTTGATTGTTCTAGGAAGACCTTCAAATGGCACAAAAATCTTTTTTTTTTTTACATTCTGTGGCAGTGTTTAACAGAGGCTACATGCTCCACGCTCACCACTTCCTGTCACTTGTCAGCAGGGTAGTCACACAAGGTGCCATTGCAGGGTCTGCCAAGCAACAACCAGGCGACAGCAGGCCTGGAAGGTCACAAAGTATGTGATGTTCTGCTGAGCATCGTTCCTTGATTTGAGGGAATACCATTCATTGAAGCATTTTTTGATTCATGTCTGGAAAAGACAAACATCAATTAGCATAAAATAAGAGAAATAAAAAGTCCCTAATTTTATTGTTCCTATTGTGTGTGTGTGTGTGTGTGTGTGCATTTGCTTGTGTTCATTATCACATTGTATATTAGACAAAAAAAAAAAAGGGGGGGGGGGGTATTTAGGCTAACAAATGCTGCTTTTGAAACATCACTTTAGACTTTGTTATTTTACAGTTACAAAGATCCTCTATTGGAGAGTGACATTCAGGCAATGAAAATATCTATAAACCTAACGTTATATGTGCGACATTACACTCCAGCTAGAGAGAATGGGCTTTTGAACAGAGAATATAGAGCCTAGCACAGGCCTGGGCAAACTAAGGCCCGGGGGCCACATGCGGCCCGCAGAGCTATTTAAATTGAAAATCTACACGCCAATGTGGCCCTTCGACCAAAATAATTGCCCACCCCTGGCCTAGCATATAGGGAGGGAGAGTGAAAAACAGTAATCCTAATGGTAGCATTCCTATGCCAAGAGCCATATTAGTGCCAGGTGGTACACCGGTTCGTACCGACAACCGTTTTTTATTTCTGTCATGATATAGCCTGGCGAATGCCAAACTAAAATCACAAGTGATATTTAGTCTGGGGACCTACCTATTGCATTTCTCGTAGCGGAAGCATCGTTTACAATTGTCCATAGCCGTTTATTGGGCGCTACCAATGTCTATCATAGCATCTGTACATACCTCGGAGCTAATACCAGAGCCACCACGTGACGTAAAATGCAATCGAAGGCCGTACAAATCCCTTTTTGTTCTGCCATTGGATACCGAAACCAGGCGAGAAAAATGGCCATGGTCACCATGCTGCTCTGCAGAGTGAAATGAAATAAGCGTGCAAAGGAGCATGGGAACTCCCAGGCTAGTCATGATATGATATTTTCATAAATCGGCAACACCGGTTTAAATAGCCCTAAACATTTCCAGAACGCAGGTGCGGTAAATTGTTTCACAGGGGACGTTTTTCATTGTTGCGCCGTCTAAAACGCATGGAAGAGAATGGAGAATGAGAGCAGAGACGTTTTATCAAACAATACACAAAGCTTCCTCATGAATAAAAGTTTTTATTTATAGAGAGAAATTACATCTTTACTTTCATCTTCAGTCAGTCTAACTTTAGTTCCTCAGCGATGTGGACTGAGCCTGTGGTTACCTTAGCAACGGTAAACAAATTGAACGCCTACCTTTCATCTACCTTGCTGATTGCTGATTACACATGCCAATTTGGCGTGGTTGCGGAAATAGACTGTCGGATCTGCTGCTGCATAACTTGTAACTTAGAAAGCATTAAATGTAGGCTATAGATAGGCAACAGAAGCATATGACTAGGAGGCTATAATGTCTATGGACATTAGTGTAGGACTGCGGTTTAGAATCATTGATGTCAACATTTCACACGTCATTGTGATTCCCCCAAAAATCTTACATGCCAAACTTTTTATCGTGGGATATTGTAGGTCGCAGGCATGTCACATTAAAGGACCTCACTTTTTTAAAAAATAAAAGACTCTGCATTTTTTCTCCAACTACCAGCATGTGATTCCTTCACTTTAGTCCCA
The DNA here is from genome assembly GCA_027497455.2 of Sardinella longiceps. Lineage (NCBI taxonomy): Eukaryota > Metazoa > Chordata > Actinopteri > Clupeiformes > Clupeidae > Sardinella > Sardinella longiceps. The sequence continues at coordinate 3,394,860 of JAODXP020000017.1, forward strand.
TCCTCAGCTCCTTTCCACATTAGAATATAATTTCCTTTATACTGACATCTATTTCATGTCTTGCATTGAGGGAATGCATGGTATTGATAAGAAACTGTACATGTTAATTAATTTAGAGATGTATTATGTCAGAAAAATTAGGAGCAATAACAATAAAAATATATTTAATCCATAATATCTAATTAATATCAAGCTTACCCTTTGGTCACACGGGAAGGCAACTGGGCAATTTGAACAAGCAACTTGGTTGTCAAGGAGGTGTGACTCGTATGAAGTTCGTTGCTACCGTTCGTTGCTAAAATACGCGTCTGGTAGCGACAACGTATATCACCACAGATGTATTTTTGTGTTGCAAACCCATGTTTTCAGTTATATCTTACCTCATTTGCCACCTCGTTTTACAAAATATCAAGTCATAAGTCATAAGTCCTTAAAGTTTGTTACAGATAAATGCGATTTTTGAGTTAGCTCCGCCATGACAGGTGTCAGATCAAAATTCTTTTTGAAAGTATGCCGTCACGCATGGCTTCACTCTGATTGGCGTTTATGAAAAATCGCCTGGTTAAATCGCCCAACTTTTGCAGAAAATAGCCTGCATTTCTATTTTTTCCCTGCCCACCAGGCGATCTGTTGCTCAGTTGCTCACCGTTAATCGCCGTTGCCTACTGTCATTGAAAATGAATGGGAACTAGTCTCCCAACACCAGTGATATTATCGCCCGTGTGACCAAGGGGTTATTCTACCAAAACTTATAGCAGAGTTAGTCTGTCTCCCCTCTGACTTCCCTCTCTGCTGTCAGTATTGGAATGTGCTCTTCTCTGCTAACTCCTAAGGAAACATGAGACTCATAGTTGTATGTGTATGAGTATGTCCATGGGTGCCCCAACTAGTAATATTCCTTGCCTCTACAGGATGTACTGGGTAACTAATAGACAGCTCTATAAATCACATGATGAACCTAAGAAAGAGTCCACATATTGTTTCCATGCTTGAAAGACATGTAATGCAGGGCTCTAGACTAACTTTTTGCACTGGTGCGCCCAACTTTTTTTCTTGGGTGCACCAGGACAAAAGTTGCGTGCACCCAAATTTCCGAACACTTTCCATCGCAGTTTACAAGGTATTAAAATGGTTGTTGTTGTTGTTATTACAATAATGTCTGTCAAGGGTTGTAGGAAGTGGTAGACCTTTTACAGTAACCATTTTAAATGTGGGCCCCACCTGTCTGCACTCATCTCTATGCCTGTTCCACAAAAGGGAAATAACCCAAAAGGAGAGATTATTGCAATAATGTATCTACTGCTACCATTAAATCATGGGCAGAAGTCCTACACCTACTATTTTTGGTATAATATTAACAGAATAACAATTAAATAGAGCAAATGTTTTTGTTTTTTTTATGCTGTTGCCCTTTTAAGGAAAAAGTCTACTCGCCGGTCTCTTGGATTCATTGGGGTGCGAGAAAGGAAACTTAGATCCTACCTATCTACTGAACATAGCGTAGACACCTGAACCGTTTGAAAAAGATAGTCCTGAAATTAAATACAAGACCTGCGTTTGCTAAACCGACAAAAAGGTTGAAAGGCCATTGTCGCGGTTCTGCGGTAAAATTCGCTAAATGGATTGGCGAGGAGAAAATAGTCAATTAAAAATGTTGATGTCGAGAGAGAGAGAGAGTGAGTTAGTTTTCATGGTCAGTCAACCAATAAGGATGAAAAAACTGGACAGTGGCTACTCTTTAAGAAATAAATTATAGGCTAACTGCAACTCAGCTGCAACTGGCTGGGTGTTCTGTTTTTATTTCCCCGGACCTCTGCCATCCGGACGGCAGGGCTCTGTACTCGGTAATCATCAATAATGGGAATATGGCACTAGCAAATAAACTATTACCAACCATCGCCTTTCCGCACTCTTTACAGTGGATGCAGTGCATCACATTTTTTGCCCTAGTCATATGTTATCGTATCAAAACACACTGGCTTCTCTCTTCATCAAGATTAGTAGCTAGCTAGCTACCTGGTAGGTAAGACACGCACTCACAAGTGTGCGTGCACACACACACACACACACACACACACAAATAGACTTTCGGAGTTGCATTTTTCCCCGAAAGGCTGGTCGCACCGGTGCGACCTCCGTTTTTTTTTTTGTCGCACTACTGAAAAATTAAGTCTAGAGCCTTGTAATGACTGTATAAGATGTGAATGCACCCGAGAGACTTCGGGTTTTCGTATATGACCATACATCTGTTTGTACAATGCCCCCGGCGTCGTTAATAAAGATCTTTTTGGACTTCAACACCTACGTTGCCTGAATGCTGAATTTTGACCACAATTACGATAAATGTATATTAATTTTCACTGCTTCATAAAGGCTAATGCATTTGATTCCCTCTCATAGTGCCCCTTGAAAAGGTAGCACTTCATGGGACCACTCAGGGGAAGAAAAAAAGAAAGAAAGAGAGAAAAACCGTTAAATACCGTGAAACCGGACTAAATCTGAAAACAAAACAAAACAAAACAAACTGTGATGTTCAATTTTAGTCAAACCGCCCAGCTCTGAGCCATACTATTTGAAATCTAGTGTAGCTAGCTCCCAACATATAGCCTGTGTAGTGTAGTTATTTTCTGACCAGTTGTGGACAGCTGTCTAACACCAAGAAATGTCTGACCACACCAGATGCTGCAAATAAGGCAGGAATTGAAGCGTCTTACATGGTCAGCTACAGAGTGGCCAAGGCAGGCAAGCCTCATACTATTGTGGAAGAACTCATAGTCCCTGCTGCTATGGACATGGCTGGGCGATAAAGCAAAGCAGACTTTCCAGTGAATGCCTTCATCAGACAACACTGTGTCCCGACGGATCAGTGATATATCAGCAGATGTTTTGAAACAGTTACTATGTTGCATGCATGCCAACGAATTCTATGCATTAGAGCTCGATGAGTCAACAGATGTAGCGGGCCTGGCTGTTGTTGGTGTATGTCAGGTACATACATGGAGGGTCAATCCATGCGGACATCCACTTTTGCAAACTGTTACCGACACGGACAACGGGACAGGACATATTAGGACTCATAGACAGTTTCGATCACACGGAATAATGTGGACTAAATGTGTTGGCATAGGCAAAGACGGTGCAAAAGCAATGACGGGGAGGCACAACGGAGTAGCATACACAGGGAATAGCTCGCAGCCAAAGGCATGTCAGACAACCTGCCAATAAATCCCCAAATTAAGAAATTTGGCATGGGCAATTTTTGGTGACATTTAGGCCAGTGACATGTAGGGGAAACATATTAGACCCCATAAACCATATATTTTCTGAGAGCTTATGCCCAGGACACCCCTTTTTTCACATCCTACCCCCCTCCTTATTTTTAAGCTTATGCCTATTTTGGGAGAAAATTAAACATTATGTGTATTTCTTGAACTTGAGTGCTGGAATGTATTATAAACACCAGAATGCAGGAAAAAACGTCTAGCCTAACTAACTATGGAGATTGCTCACACATGTGACAAACTGGGCAGAAACGCCCTAAAAATAGCTAAGAATTGTGGGTTCGTCAGGTAAATTAACTTGGGCTGGCATAGCTGGCCACTATACTATGAAACAAAACTCACATCCATGAAGGATAGAGCGTGTTCGAGATGTGGGCGGAGCCTTCTGCTGCGCAGCCTGCTCCGCAGCGCTGCGCTACACGTGGTACAATTTGGGTGAAAACCTGTCCAACATGGGCAGAATGGGCGTTCTTTCTGCACGGCAGTTGCTGTCACATGGCCTTAAGATATCGCGGGAGCAAGTCTACTGCTGCGCAGCAGAGCAGCAGTTCGAACCTCGCTGCATTCTGCTGCTCCTGCATGGAAACACCTCCATGACAATAAACCTCACCCTGATTGGCTTGAATCTCCTTTGCAAAAATGACACATTTCTCGCTGTGGTTCCTTGCATAAACATTTTCACAAAATTAAGAAATACTAACACAAATAATCTAGCTCTGTTCTTTGATGTTATTTTGTGACCATATGGCAAACATATAGAAACTTCAGAGTAATTCTGAATGAGCAACAAATATGTTTCGTATGCAAACATTTATTTAAAAAATCATAAAATTTATTTCAGCCAATTTCATGATTATTTTGATGAATATAAAGGTAATTCAAGCTTAATTTAATGCAAACAAAATTTGGCGACATCTCGTCCTTCTGTCACGCAGTGTTAACTGCAGGTACGTGTGTCCAGCTTCTCCTGCAGAGGTTTGTAGCTCCTCCCGTTTGATCAAGCAGATCTCGGGAGTCAAATGGCTTTTGCAAAGCTCATGTCGTACGCGCCTATAGACACAGTTTTTCAGGCCACAAAAAGACAGGGGGTGGGTTTCCGCCTGTAATCTACAAATTGGTAAAGATAACAAGTCCCGTAGATTTATTTTAAGGAGCGGATTTTGTTTATCATTGGCATAGGCAACCATAGCTGCATTTATCATAGCCTTCATTATGCTATTGCAAACTGAGGAATTAAATATTTTATAGACTGACTGAGCGAAATATATGAAAGAAAATACACAATTGCTCGCTGTAACGTCTTCAAAGCTAATGTTTGCGGTCAGTATATGGTCTTTTCTCTGCCCTATGTCTGTGTGCAGGTCAATTATAAATATTCTCGCCCGCCTGTTCTACCCAAAATGCATAGGGATACGTCACATGAGCAATCTCTATTCCAAAATTTCCTGGGGGAGTACCCCTAGGGCTGGGCGATATGAGCCAAAACTGATATCCCGATATTTTGGGGCCAAGGGGCGATATACGATATATATCAATATTTTAACGACGAAGAGTGAAATGTTTTGTACAGAATCAACACCACAATTATGACGACACAACCAGTTTTAAGACTGATTTCATATTGCTCCAACACAGCTGTGCAACAAAGTGTAAACAATACCCCAAACCCCCCAATAGGCTAGGTCTAGCCTACTTGTCAAATAATAACATATTTCATTCACAACTGCTGGGTAGACCTATTCTGTGACATTAGCAATATGATATCCATGAAAAGCCCAATTCCTACTCTACCAGTATGACCAGCATTTATGATAAACCTACGTCTAGGCCTAACACATTTTAGTAGGCTAATCGCTGAGAAAATTTGGCAATGCTACTTTAAAACATGTGATGGCACCTCTGGCTGAGTAGCTTGCCCAACACTACATGCTTGCACAGGCATCTGTCTGTCAGCACGTGTTTGTTGACAGATTTCCAGACACTTTATTTTATTTGCATTTCTTTTGTTATGGGAGGTATGGGGGGCCCGTGTCCGCTGCTTGTGCCCAGGGCCCGGAATTTGGTGCTACGCCCCTGTCATTCAGATGAAGATAACTCGATGCAGATTGCTAATTCTCCGTTTAGCATGCTAATTTCTTTCATGACGATGTGCACGTAACTACTCGATGTAAACACACATTCCTATGTCCTAAATTCAACATAGGACCTAATGACACTTACTTGTAATAAGGCACGCACACAACACTTTACATTCGCAGGATAGAGTACTCGAGTTGGCACTCGCCATCTAACTTCACTCCAACAGCAGAACTCGTGTGAACTACTTGAATATCGAAAGTAATCTCGTGCAAGCACGATAAAGGGCGTTACTAGGCAACCACAGCAGAGTCTTCAGTGGTGTGTTCCAATGGGTTTATTTCACACCAGAGTAGAGAGGAAAATCGTCCGCACACTGCTTACTCCCAAAGAGGCTTTTTTATTTAATTAAAAACATAAAGCAACGTTTCGACCCGTCAGGGTCTTCATCAGGCTTAGGTGTGTTCCAATGGGTTTATTTCACACCTGAACCAAAGATCTTTCATATACGGAAGAGCATTAGGATCAGTAGGAGATATATATTTTGCTAATCTCTGAGAAATAAACTCAGAATTTTCGAGTAAAAAGTCGGAATTTTCGAGAAATAAAGTCAAAAGTTCTGAGAAAAAAGTCGAAAATTTAAAAGTCGAAACTTTCGAGAAATAAAGTCGAAAGTTTTGAGATACAAAGTCGAAAGTTTTGAGATTCAAAGTCAAAATTTTCGAGAAAAAAAGTCAGAAATATGTAGAAGGCGGGCGGAAGTGACATTCACCGGCGGTCAGTGGACATGAATGAGACCAGTGAGATGCCGGGAGAGGAAGACACCGGCTTCAGATGCGTCCCTGCTTTGTTATGATGCAGCTGGACAAAGTGAGAGTTTAACCCCACACCAAGCACAAACATCGAATCCCTTGGCCAATGTTAGTGGTGGGAACAATATTTCAGGGGGTGGGATTGTTCATCGTGAAGTTAGGAGGCAAGTTAGTAGTGTGGGGAATGTCGGAGTTTATGGGAGCACAGTGTTTTTTATCGCGCTAGCCAGCTAGCTTCTATGCCTTCTGACCGTGCCTCTCCACAATCCGACAGTAACGTGGTGGAGGCTGGAGGTTTTGTCTAATGCAGTGGTTCTCAAACTTTGTCTGTCATTCCCCACTTTGGAAGGCAGAAAAATTTCGCGCCCCACCTGGAAGGCTCAATTTGTGGACGATAGCCTACATGTATCTCCGTGAGGAATACTTTGCGAGTACAGGATTTTGTTAATGTTAGAATTTGTTGGATGTTACTAATCAAAGCCAAATTTCTCTCGAACCCCTCATTACAGCAACTACCAAATAACACCATTGGAAAGCTCAATATACTGTCATATGCACATATCTAACAGATAGCTGTGAATTCGGGGGGCATGTGGTGACCGTTAGTAGATTGCAAAGAGATGTTTCGCGCCCCACCTGTCATGTGTCTGCGCCCCACTAGTGGGGCCCGCCCCACAGTTTGAGAAACACTGGTCTAATGCCACTGGGGATGTTACGAGGTCATAGTGTTCATAGGAGAGTTAGGGTACAACATAGGCAAGGTGGGGAGTGTGGGGACAATGTGATAGCCTTCGTGCAGGAGGAACTGAGTGGGAACGGACAGATGCAGGGCATGTGTTGTGGGTGGAGGTGTATACCACCAGCAATGACCCTAAAGTCATTGCCTCGTATTATATCAAGTGCATCGAGTTGTCTTTCCCCCAGATAACCAATTGGCTGATCAAACGGAAGGCTACTGACCCTCATTTGCCAAGTACTCAAAGCCGGCATTTCCATTATCTTGAACTAAACATGCCGTGGCACAGCGCCTTTGACCCTGCTGCGCGCTGCATGGCGAGGTCCGCCTTGCGCGCACGCAAAGTGGAGAGAATTCGCACACTGTCATTATCATTGCGACTCCCCACCCTGCCTATGTTGTACCCTAACTCTCCTATGAACACTATGACCTCGTAACATCCCCAGTGGCATTAGTCAAAACCTCCAGCCTCCACGTCACTGTCGGATTGTGGAGAGGCACGGTCAGAAGGCATAGAAGCTAGCTGGCTAGCGCGATAAAAACACTGTGCTCCCATATAAACTCCGGCATTCCCCACACTACTAACTTGCCTCCTAACTTCACGATGAACAATCCGACCCCCTGAAATATTGTTACCACCACTAACATTGGCCAAGGGATCCGATGTTTGTGCTTGGTGTGGGGCTAAACTCTCACTTTGTCCAGCTGCATCATAACAAGGCAGGGACGCATCTGAAGCGGGTGTCACCCTCTCCCAACCTCTCACTGATCTCATTCATGTCCACTGACCACCGGCAAATATCACTTCCGCCCGCCTTCTACATATTTCTGACTTTTTTTCTCGAAAATTTTGACTTTGAATCTCAAAACTTTTGACTTTATATCTCAAAACTTTCGACTTCATTTCTCGAAAATTTCGACTTTGAATCTCAAAACTTTTGACTTTATATCTCAAAACTTTCGACTTTATTTCTCAAAACTTTCGACTTTTAAATTTTCGACTTTATTTCTCAAAACTTTCGACTTTATTTCTCGAAAATTTCGACTTTTTTCTCGAAAATTCTGAGTTTCTTTCTCAGAGATTAGCAAAATATATATCTCCTACTGATCCTAATGCTCTTCCGTATTCATAGTAACTGAACTTTCAGAGATTCTAAAACCATTGAAGCTTCTATCTATTTGGGATTTCCCAATTTGTGAACACAGAAAAAAGGGTTAAATTCAGTGTATTTCAATAATCAAATGTTCAGCTTAATACCATGGAATGGTTTTAGAATCTCAGAATGTTCAGGTGTGAAATAAGTCTGAAAGATTAGCTGTGTGTACATCCCACCTTCAGTTCAGGTGCAGGACAAATAACACGTAGAACAAAAGAAAATGTTCGCAACAGGTGTGAAATAAATCTGCATTGCATTGTGCTCGGTAGTCAGGGAAAAAACGACCTCCGCCTCAGGAGGATATGGTCCTCACTCGCATGAAATGCAAGCTACAACACAGTTTGAAACTACGTTACATTTGATAACTATACTGGAGCTACAGTATTAGCTAACATGTGGTTAACATAGGCTATATCAATAGTAACGCAACATCAATTTTACCGACTTGACAACATCAATCTATCCCGAGTTCATGACTTGTAATCTCGACTTCATTGATCCATTGCATGCGCCTCTCTACTCTTAATTGATGGCGATGTAGGCCTATTAGCTCTTGTTGATCCTCATTAACAGCTATATTGGCTAAATAAATTAATGTTTACTTTCTTACCAGACCCCAAACCCCAGGCAGTATTGCCAGCTTGTGTTGTAGCCTATCCCGGGCCTTCAACATTTCTAGGATGTTAGTCCACTGGGCAATCCACAACACCAGTGGTCAAGATTGTCCCTCTTCACTCAGACAGTACACCATCAATCCGAGGAAGTGTTGGTTGCTGTGGCGCTGGCTTTGAGCAGCTGGCAGGGTCAGCGGCTTTTGGCAGGCAGTATCGATGGCTGACACATCCGCGTCAAGCCAGGATGCGGACTGCTACCTCATCCACAACTTCTTTTACTATGCAGCACTAGCAGACACCTATCTTGGCGGCTTCTCCTCAATCTCCGGACCAATTTGTGATGAAATGTAAGTATAACGTGCAAACGTGTATTGTTTCTTGTTCTTTTTTATTGTGCAGTGATATGTAAATAAATTATCCAGACCCTGCCAAATACACTTTACAGTAAAGTACAGTATTAATCAGTGTAAAACCATTTAGAAATTGAAATTTGGTTTGTTTGACTTCTGGTGAAAAGTAACTTTTAATCTGCCCCTTGCGTTGTCTGGAAAACCATGCAATATTTGAAAAAGCAGCTCATCACATTTTTTTCTACAGTGCTCCCATAGCTTTTGGGTTCATGATGCAACAAATGCAAAAATGAAGAACAGCATTTATTTAAGACTGAAATATTCATTGTGTAACACAGTGGTTCTCAAACTTTTTCTGTCATTCCCCACTTGGGAAGGCAGAGAATTTTCACGCCTCACCTGCCAAAAAAAAAAAAAAAAAAAAAATGCTGTGAAATAGGTCCAACTTTATACAGTTATAAATGCGGTATGCCCTATTTCACTGAGGAGATCATGAGATATTTCACCGAGATGAATGGGTAGGCCTAAAGACGGACATATAGCCACGTAAAGTAATGCAATTTCTATTTAAAGTCAAAGCTAAATTTCTTTCTAAAATAAAACAAATTGCTCTGCGAATAATCTGACATAGAGGTGAATTTAGGGGGCATGGTGCGGCCGTCAGTCGATCACAAAGAGATGTCTCGCGCCCCACCTGTCATGTGTCTGCGCCCCACTAGTGGGGCCCGCCCCACAGTTTGAGAAACACTGGTGTAACATACGCTATAGTTTGCCAGGAAACAGTTGCAGGTGCACAAAAAGGTCAGAGGGCAGCAAACCTATACAGAAACTCATTCTGCACTGTAAAAAGTAAGGAGTTGATGGACAACAGAACATACAGTAGAATAGGTAGAAGGGAGCACAATGCTAACAGATCATTCAACAATTCACATAAATGGAATGCTATATCTCCATTTTACAATAAGCTATCTACACTCCACATTCCAAAAAAGTTGTGGCACTGCACAAATTGTGAATAGAAACAGAATGCAATGATGTGGAAGTTCAAAAAATTTCAATATACCTATTTGAATATTTCAATAACATAGATGACATGAAATGTTTAAACTGAGGAAATGCATAATTTTTTTGGGAAAGAGAGACATAAAGAAAAACATTTTGACTTAACTTTTGATTCTTTATTTTTTGATAGCATCAAACTTACAGCACTAAACATACATATCAGAAACGTGCAAGGTCGGTCCGTGTATATTTTGGTAATTGGATTTTCCCTTTTTGAATGGGAATTAAAAAACAAAAAGTGACTGGTTTATTTGACTTTCGTTTTGAAGTCCAAAACCAACAATTGAATTACGCTGCATTTTTCTTTCATTTTCATTTTTTAATTACACTTTACAAAATGAAATTCAAAGTCAACAGGAACGGAAAAACGGACCAAAAACAAGCATTATTCATATTCTCGCACTGGAAGCCGCCATTCAGATAAATGCGCGCATTGGGAAAGCGGGGGCGGAAGAGAATTTTGTGCTAAAATTCTGTGCTGAAAATGGCGTAAACTTGAGGGGGTTGTCCGAGGAACATCTTGAGTTGGAGGTGGCAAAAGCCATAGCCGAGGAAGTGGGCGTGTCCCTCCCCCCCGGCGTGTTCAAATTGCTCAGCCACCCTCCCATGTGTCCACAGGGCTAGAGGTATTACTTTGAAATTTCTCCAGTTATTTATTCACATTAAAGGTCTCATTTCATCAATTTTTCATTAATTTTGCATTGTTCTCTGCAATGAATTGCTATGTTGATTGCTAGGTCATCATTGTGGAAGTTGTTGCAAAGGATGATGGTTGCATTGTTTATGTGCAACAATTGTTTTTTCTTTTCCATCAATAGGCTGATTGTCTTGCCCATATCAAAAGTTATAAAACCAGTTCTGTAGTTGCACAGCAACATAGTTATTGACACAGTTTTTACAGTATGAACACATGTGATTTCCCAACAACATTCCTCAAAGAAGCTCTGTGGGTGATGCTTGTCAACTATTCATCACACACCCAAAATAGCCTACTTTCTTCACACTTTAACACACAAACTACTAGTAAAACTAATAGTATTACAATTCACTAATAGTATTACAATCCATTTTCATCTATGGCTTTGTTGCTGTTTGTCTTTAACCTACGCATAATTTCTATTATTTCGCCTGATTGTGTACAAAATGTCTAAAATATTTCCAAAACATGGCATTTTATTATCTCTGCCATATGTAAGAAAGTTGTTCTGGTTTTTTCTGGTTATTTTATGGAACACAAGATTGATGGCTTAACGGGTGTGCTACTAACACCATGGGAGGGTGTGCTGTGTTCGCATCTCATCAAAACAATTTTAGAAAACGTATGTAATTTTTTTGTAAATGTTAGCGGTGCTCTTGTGTCTGGTGTAGTAGCCAGTTCCATTTATTTTCCTAGAAACTAATTGACATGCACAACAAAATATGTCTTACGCAATATATTTATTTTAGAACAAATCTATTGTGGCCTCCATGTAGGCTACATTTAGAATGATTTGCAACCAACCGCAAAACCTGTATGATCTAAAATAAACCATAGGAATATTAACAAGTAAATGATAAAATTGCTGAAGCTATTACAGGAATGATTGTGCATCATACACAGTGCAAATTAAACACAATGAACAGTATTCATCATTCACCTGCAAACACATGCGCACGCACACACACACACACACACACACACACACACACACACACACACACACACACACACACACACAAGTTACTGGCAGTTGCGAACAACTTCTTCCTACTTCCTGCCAAACATAACAAGAATTGATGCTGAGAAATCTGTGAATTTCCTGCAATTTCACACACTCATCTAGCCCCCACCCAGACACACAAAAACGTATAAAAGGACAGATAGGAGAGTGAACAATGCCATAACCTGGAGAAAAACAACATTCTCAAATCTCACTGTTGATCAGCACAACAAGGTAAGAAAGCAGGTCATGTATTAGACTTTAAATACCTCTGAAAATTGTTTGGAGACATATCTGTTCACATCAGTCAGCATGATGCTTGGAAATGACTTTAACCTTGTGTTGTCCTGACTGCAGGTGTGACAATGAAGGCTTTATTGGTAGCGGTGCTCCTGGTACTGGCTGTGACAAATGGTGAGTCCTCTAACCAAAACCTTGTTTCTCTAACTAAAACAAGCATCAAGTTTAATGGCAAGTATGTAGTAAAGATTAAACTCTACTGTATAATCTAAGAGAACATTCACACACACATATTATACACTTAAATTCACATACACAATCACTGCAAGAATACATTGCCATGAAAGAGAGAGTGAGAAAGCATGCAAATGAGAGATTTGTGTCTGCCTTTTCAAATGTTGGTGGGGCATTGGTGTCAGGGGCGCCGCTGGGGGGGGGGAGGGGGGCAGAGACAATTTTAATATTAAAATCAATGTTTGGGGGGGCCTAAAATGATTTTCTGTCATTGGGCCCAAAATTTCTAGCAGCACCCCTGATTGGTGTGTCATGTCACACAAGTGTCTGAAAATGGAATTTGCACATTTAATTGTTTTCATCAGATAGTTTGTGTGTATATACCTGTATACTGTATGTTGTGTGTTTTCAGGACTGGCTCTGCGCTGTAAGCGCTGTGTCCCTCGGAGAGCAGGTAGCAGGTGCTATTCCACCACTGAAACCTGTTCCTCACATGGGCAGGCCTGTGCTTCTGCCCGGTTTCTGATCTACCCCTGTAAGTGGTGGTTGCATACACACTCTCAACCATGTTAACATGTATACTCATGAGTCAAATCTAATGCAAGTAATTTATTTATATAGCACATTTTTTGACACAAGGGCCACTCAAAGTGTAGATGTAAAAGTCTGTCAGTCCATGGATAGAGAGGCAGGCTAGACATAGTGCACACATGCATGCTCAATGGTCTCTAGAGACGGGAAGGCAGAAGATGATACATCCGGCAGATCAGAAGCTTTACTGAAGACATCCAACTATGGCTCGGTAAACGTCAATAATTTTTCTGGTCAAATAAAAATTACAGTCCAAACTTGCAGTCTCTCTTTGCAGATGGCAAAGTTTAGATCTGTCCTCGATGTGGACAAGACTACTTTCTGCAAATGCCAGTTATGCAATTCTTTGTGGTGAACGCACCCAAACTGTTCATCTGCACTGAAGCAGTGAGCTCACAGAGTGAACACCCGAACTCTCTAAGCAGACTTCATTATAGATCAGGGAAAGCCAAACCAAAGATACTTTATAACCGTCTCTGACCAAACTTTTTCATTTAATGGCCATGTGCTGGGAAAAATACTGAGGGTCAATGTTTAAATAAGAGCACTAATTTTCAACCAGTTACCAGTGAGCCATAATTGATATCAATATTAGTTGATGTAACGACAGGCCACATTACGTTAGACATTATGGTGGGCCACATGAAAGATAGCAAAGGGCCACAATTGGCCTTAGTTTGTCCACCTCTGTTGAAGAGAGTCGTAGAAGCGTATCCATTGCCATTAAATACAGTATGATTCTTGCTGTCTCTGTGTGCAGACTCCTACTTTAAGAGGTGCATGAGCCTGTCTGACTGCAGAACCCTTCAGCTCTTCAGTTCTGCGATCAACATCAAATGCTGCCAGACGGACCTGTGCAATGCCTTTTAGATGGCTCCAGAACCCAGAGAACCTTCTGGAATGTATCTCTGCACTCTTGAAAGGTGTAAAATTGAATGAATAGCTCATGTAATTGTGGTCATAATGAAAGAGTCATTAATGTGAATGAAATAAAAAATCTTTTAGCTGAATGAATTTGAGTGTTCTCATCACTGATGCTTCATGTCTTCAGGATTCATGGCATGATGGTGTGATGTTATGTATAGATTTCAGGAGCATGATGGTACTGCTGCCTTTATGGGCAATTTTATTTTATTGTGGAGCAACCTGGACTCCGTTTCCCGACGGATGCTAGCTAACCACCGTTGTCCGACGCAGTTACTAACGATAAAGATGGCAAACAACGACCAATTCCCAACGCGCTTGAAGTTCTGTCGTAACATGTTAGTCCTGACGACATTGGTTACAACTTACATTGTTCCAACTACATCGTTCCCAGATGTTTCGGCAGCGTTCGAGGAGAATTCGGAAGCACTCGTTGCAAAAAGCATGTCAACATAGCATGGCTAAAGTTGTAGCATCACTAAGCTCATAAAATCGCTAGTGTTGATAAATAAACTACACAATGATAAACTTAGTGGTAGTGGTAGATAATATTTCCTGACATGAGTGTTTCAATTTGTAGGGGCTATTTGATGATAACCACGTTATTTAATGAGTCTCCATACAAAACAAAAAAAAAAGTTAAAAACGTACTTCTTTTGGTAGTCAACTACGAGTTGTGCCACCCCTAATTATCAAGAATGGTGGAGATAAGGGTTAAGGCCAAGCACACCTGTGATAGCCAATTGGTGTTTTGTCAAATCTCCGGTTCGAATCCAGGCGGGAACGAAGTTGTCTTTTTTTTATATATATATATTTGACATGCTGTAGCCTACTCGTGATGGTTGGTGAGGTGTTGTAAGTTATCTTTGTTTGTTCTTTGAAACTTCTATGGATAACTGGAGCATTTGTGTTTCAAACAGCATCTTACCACATGGTGAAGTTGAAGTGGGAATTAGTTAATCCTGTAGGTGGGGGTAATGCATCAAATGATGCTCAATTTGACAGTTTTAAGACCCAAACAGACGAGGAAGAGGCTTAACGACAGCTATACACCTGTCGCTGCAACTACAGTCCCACATCCGATGGTAAGGTCATCCGACGCCGTTGGGGAACGATTCTAAACACTAACGACAGTGAAACTACTGTGGTTGTAACGACTAAGTTCCAGCGACTGTAGTTGTAAAGACTGTAGTCTTAGCGACAGCTTTGGGTAACACAAATGCCGGACAACCGTCGTTCCAACCACGGAAGTTGCTACGTTAGTTTGCAACGACGCTGTTGGGAAACGGAGTCCTGGTTAGTGATGACAAACTTTGGTGGCTTGTTCCTTTTTTTGTGCAGTGATGTGTAAAGAATGTCAGATGTCAAACTGCTGCAATGCACAAACAAATAATACAGACCTTGCCAAATATACTTTACACAAACAAATAATTCAGACCCTGCCAAATATACTTTACAGGAAACAATTACACTGTTCAAAGAGACCCTTTGCAGCATTTTCAACAATGTAAAACTATTTCACTGAAGCAGAAAAGGGGTGATTCTAAATGAGCCAAATATCAGAAACAGGAGCAATCATCAATATGTTAGTGTCGATGATTCTATTTCATCCTAGACACCTAAGAAAAGGGGCTTACAGTAACATGCTAGTGAAAGTGAGCTTCCCCTTTAACAAACAATGCGAACATGGTCAGTTAGAGAATTCAGATTTTAATCAGATAAGCAAAATATCAGATTTGGACTGCAGTCTGAACAAAGTGTTAGTCTCACATGGATACCTGTCCAATCTTTGGCACACAACTTCCTCATGTGTTGATTAAAAAATATACCACACCCCCTTAATGCTGCTCAGCTTGCCCCTCCTTCACCTCCCATGGATGAGCTGATTGTTGTACTATATGTGCACTTATGAGATGTTCATAGCAACTTCCTTTGGGAGGTATGTGAAGCAGAAACAGGATAAAGGTGATGGCATCTACATCAAAGTGGCCTGTGAGATTGCCAAACACTATAAAGATACGTGTGCCTGTGTCCAGAAGCAAAGAATTCAGGAAAAAATCTCTAGTGGAGAACATTTTCAAAGAGCATCTACAAATTCCACCAGAAGACGTGTATTCTTTCCAGAAATTCCTTGGTATCGGTACTGTGCTCATCACCTTCACATCAACTGAGGCTTTTGAAAGAGCTAAGGAACTCCTGACAATAAGGCAAAAAGACGACATTTTCAGAGGATTGTGTTTTACCTACTGGGAACCTTATGTGAGTGAGAGTGAGAGTGATGGCATTCATGCTTAATCCATGGGTAAAAGTAGAGAGAATTTTTACTTTTTAGAGACGCTACTTCTGTGAAGTTAGAGGTGGACTGAAGTTGATGCATAGATTTGGAGTATGGAATGGGACAGGTTTGTTTGAAGTGCGGTTTAAGTTAATGGAAGATACTCAACAAAGATGTACCCACCCAAAGCCTTCACCATTGGTTTTGAACAGGGATTTCTGGACAATCTAGGGCAAGACCCGTACATAGAGCCCTCAGATCAGGCCACAGAACCAACACCAGGACGTGTGAGGCTCAAAGAAGAAGAAGCTGATGATATCCAGACTGCAGTTGTCCAACCCCTACAGCATGCACCTGAGGAAAGAGAGATGACTGTTACATCTGTAGGCTTTGGCACTCCGCATTAGTCGGTATCTCAAGCAGCAGGCCTACCCTACTGCAGGGGATAAGCATGGAAGCAGAGGAAGCTCAGGCTATCATGGATTCCTTGCACATTGGAGAAAGAGAGGAAAGTCCGTCCAGACTAAGCATGGGCTGCCAAATTCAATCCCTAGTTTTGGCGGAGTGATGGCGGAGAGGTGTTGGATCAAGCAGTCAGAGATTGGATGGGGAGAATTTCAAGTGGGTTATTAGAGTGAATTATTTACCTTATTTATTTGTTATATGACTGAATTGTGTTTTAAGTGGATATAATTGATTTATGTTGGATTTATATACCATAAGTAAAATTTTTGTTAAAGAAATGTGCCAGAGGAACAGGAAATTATATTTTATGAAGGAACTGATAAGAAATGAATATGTTTGCTTAAAGCTTCTATGTAACCTGTGGCTATCTAAAAGACAAAAACAAAACCTTAGATTATGCTGTTTGGTTTATAAAAGGACAGTTAGAAACCTCTGGAATGGACCTCTGATTAATCCCTTACTTAATGGCTCATGTAATTGTGGTCATAGAGAAAGATGAAATAAAGATCTTTCAGATGAATGAATAAGTGTTCTCATCACTGGTGCTTGATGTCTTCATGATTCATGGCATGATGATATAATTTGAGTTCAGGAGCATGGGGGCACTGCATGCAATTGTATTTTATTGTGGAACAACCTGATTATTGATGACAAACTTTGGTGGCTTGTTCATATTTTTATTGTGTAGTGATAAAGAGTGTAAAGAGTGTTGGATGACAAACTGCAGCAATGCACAAACAAATAATACAGACCCTGCCAAATATAGCTTGGCGTGTGCGACCACGTTCAGAAATGAACTGTGGTCTGGCAAAGCAAGCATTGCCCAGAATTTTGGGCAGGTTAATTTAAACGTCTATCAAATGCAATCAAACTTCTATCAATGTCATGGGACAGAGTCATTGTCGCTAAGCTCGCCTTTTTCTGCCTGCTCTTTTCATTAGGTCCTGATTTTTCTGGGCTCGAGAGTTGTGGAAATTGCCTCCATGGCCATACTGACTTGATCGCGAAATTTCATGCAGTGACAGGAAGTATGGGCGGACCCAGGCTATGTCAAATATGCTTTGCACAAACAAATAATACAGACACTACCGAATATACTCTGCACAAACAAATAATACAGACACTTACAAAACAATTACATTCTTAACAGAAACCCGTATTTTCATTGATGTAAAGCCATTTTGAAATTTAAATTTGGTTTGTCTGACTTTAACTTTCCCTGCCCCTTGCGTTGTCTGGAAAACCATGCAATGTTTGAAAAGCAGCTCGTCATGTTTTTCTCTACAGAATTCCCATAACTTTTTTTACCTGACAAACGTCACAGGATGTCCATGTTATCTAGAAATAACGGACACCCTGACAGCCAATCAGGAAACAGTATTCCATTCCACCGGGTGATAAATTCATTTAATACTACTATATGTCTACAGTAATACTACTGTATGTCTAAGTATATGTCTGTAATATTTTGTCTCCTTTTTGATAGTGATGCTCAAACTCTGCTCCACCCATTTCTATCTATCGCCCTCCTAGTCAACTCATTACTCATTGGCCTTACTTACCAAAATCCTACATACACACACACACGTATGAAGTAAAGGTGCACTCTGGTGAGATAGTGTTATAAAGCCAGCAGAGGGCAGCAAATCTGTAGAAACAGCCTAACTCAGTGCTGTAAAAAGTAAGGGTTTGATGGACAACAGAACATACAGTAGGTAGAGGGGAGCACAACGCTAACAGATAGTTCTACAGTTGTTTATTCACAGTTTTGCCTGGATTTATGAGTGTATAAGCATTTTGGTGTCAGTGCATGCGTTTTCCTAGTCTGGCAACCCCAATTTTAGGTGTAGTAGTCCAATCTTTGCCTCCTCTACATGAGTTTGAACTGCAGATGCAGAATGGGCAACGTAATGACATTCTACTGACTGCTTAGTTTGTAGAGGCCACATAAAGACTGTTTAGTCTCTTTAGACTGTTTTGGTAATTAAGCCTGGTGGGGGTGGTCAGTGGCCGCCTTGGAAAAACAGCAGAGGTAGCCCTTTGAGAGTCTGTCAGCACTGGAGAGACTGTTACTATCAGCTGCACAGCCAGTTCGAGCATGAGTAACTATCTCCACTGGTACTCCCAGAAACCCGGAGAAGCTCCTAAACTCCTGATCTACATGGCAACATCTCGTCAGTCTGGTGTTCCAGATCGATTCACTGGGACTGGGTCTGGCACACAGTTCACTCTGACAATCAGCAGACTTCAGTCTGAAGATGCAGGAGATTATTACTGTGGTCAGAGTGGATATTCAACTCCGTTCACACAGTGTTAGAGCGCCGTACAAAAACCTCCCTCAGCTGGAGAGGATCAGTCCTCAGCAGACTGATCTGAGAACAGGTGCAGAGCTGCTGCTACAGATGACTGAACTCAGATCATGTAGAAATAGATGTGCTGCTTCCTCTCATATGCTCTCTGAATTCAGTTCATGTAGCCAGGCAGCTCTGTCAGGGGACAGACAAACATTCCTCAGTCTCACCACTGCAGCACATACAAACACCATACATGTCTCATTTCCTCTGTTTGATCATATTCATATTCCATATTTAGAGGCATGTAATCTTGACCTGTTCCCCATCACTTCCATAATGCAGATGGATGACCATTAGAGTCATTCTTAAAGGAATATTCCACCTTTTTATGAAATTGGTTTATTCACAGTTTTGCCTGGATTTATGAGTGTATAAGCATTTTGGTGTCAGTGCATGCGTTTTCCTAGTCTGGCAACCCCAATTTTAGGTGTAGTAGTCCAATCTTTGCCTCCTCTACATGAGTTTGAACTGCAGATGCAGAATGGGCAACGTAATGACATTCTACTGACTGCTTAGTTTGTAGAGGCCACATAAAGACTGTTTAGTCTCTTTAGACTGTTTTGGTAATTAAGCCTGGTGGGGGTGGTCAGTGGCCGCCTTGGAAAAACAGCAGAGGTAGCCCTTTGAGAGGTAGAAACAAAAAGAAACAGAAACAACAGGATTAGGCCAGTCTAGGAGGGTATCACTTCATGATATAAGTGTGTCATATAATCTAGCTAAAGTGAGGAGAGGGAGAGAGAGAGGAGAAAGAGGTTGTACGGGATGGCAAGTGTGCAGAAAGTGGCAGCACTAGGCTATCGCAGCATAACTAAGGTATGGTGCATGGCATCTCACCAACCCAGAAGGGGGTGGTCAGTGGCCGCCTTGGAAAGACAGCAGAGGTAGCCCTCCCAGGAAAGCCCAAGAGGAGTGGTGATATGCCATGCCCCACTCCTAATTATAGGAAATGTCAAAGAGGAAGCTGATATTTTTGAATGAGATTGAGATATGAGATTTGTTCATACATCACTACTAAAAAAGGTAATGACAAGAAGAACAGAAGAATGGGCAACGTAATGACATTCTACTGACTGCTTAGTTTGTAGAGGCCACATAAAGACTGTTTAGTCTCTTTAGACTGTTTTGGTAATTAAGCCTGGTAATTAAGCCTGCTTAGTTTGTAGAGGTCCACATAAAGACTGTTTAGTCTCTTTAGACTGTTTTGGTAATTAAGCCTGCTTGGTCTACAAAAACCCAATGATCTAGTGACGTTAATTTTCTGCATAGTAAAGATTACTGTACAAAGTGTTCATGATCATTACTTACATGTGAATCAAATGTAAAAACATGTTTTTTTAGGAAACACCGATGAGATTTGATTTCAATTTTTGATTCTTTATTTTTCAATAGCATCACACTTATAGCACTAAAAGTACATATCAGAAACATGCAAGCTACAATGAAATTGCAAATTTTATTTTGTACGAAAACTGTGTGTGTGTGTGTGTGTGTGTGTGTGTGTGTGTGTGTGTAAGCTTGTGTGTATCTCTACTAGGCGCAGTCTCCCGTGCTGATGTCCAGGCTGACGGGCTGCTGGTTGCCCTGGGTGGCCTCACAGGTGACGGCTGGCGCCTTCCTCCACTGGTCCTGGGTGAGGGTGAGGCTGCTGCTCCAGCTGTAGAGGCCCTGGTCCTTCTCCAGGAGCGCAGGGCTCTGGCTCCCCTCCCAGCGGCTGCTGCTCCCGGACACCTTCCAGCTCAGCCTCCAGTCCCCGGGGAAGCCCTTGGTGGCCAGGCATACCAGGGTGGCCTTCCCCTGCTGCAGCTCCTCACTGGAGGGGGGAAGCAGCGTAAGGCTGGGCCGAGTGTCAGCTACACACCACACAGGGGAGATGGAGGGAGAGAGAGAGGGAGAGAGAGAAGAAGGGATGAGGAGGAGGTGCATGATGGGTAGTAGAGTCTCTGTGCCCAAGCCAGTGGAGGAGCAGCATCTCTCCTCTCCTTCATTTCAGCTGCAGCTCTTCTTCCTCTGTGTCTCTAAACACGACTCAACCCACAGGCCTGCATTTGCATCCCACTCTCACTTCTCTCTACTGATTCACCAGCTACAACTCAACACTCCACACGCTTCAGGGGTTAGGCGACAACACAACATTTAAAGTTTTGATTCATGACTTAATCATCTGTAATCTGAGTTGTTAATTTCATTCATCATATCTAGCCTATGTAAAATTATTTGGGATTTATTGTCTAAAATACTGACATTTCAAATGTCAGCATGTACTTATACATCTGCAATGCTTGGTCAAATATTTGTCAGAGAACATAATGGAAAGTAATTTAAAGTCCAACATCCAAATCAGTAACAGGCTGCATTATCCCATGTCAAAAATAGTGCACCATCACAGTGATTGTGTATTTTATTTCAAGAATTTTTTTTTAACCCAATCAGACTTTATACATCTCAGTAACAGAATGAAAGAATTTCATGAATTGTCAATATGCCTGGTGAAAATATGAAATTTAATTAGAGAACATTGTTTACCAATTAGTTAAAATTGGGCCCAGATATTTATTATTCAATTTAATTTAATAAAATTCACTCTTGATGTTAAACAAAACACTGAAAACACCCACAGCAATGAAGTAAAACATTACCTCAAGTTCAGGTGAAAATTGTTTAAACATCACATTGGTCCTTTTACTATATTTTGAAGGCCTATAAGATTTTAGTGAAACTTTTTATCCCAATCAGACCAGGCCTATTTTAGTAACAGACTTAGGCTATACTTTTCATTAATTTCAAATGTGCAGGGTCTTTAACTAACAGAAATTATAACTGTCCAAAACAACCATTTAAACATACAGTAGTTCATTACCAACTACCAGTTAACTTCATATGTTCGCTACTAGGACATTTTAAAGTCTTGACAGAAAAACAGCAGCCATTAATGAACAAAGCAGTAATTCTCTTAGATGAACATTTTAACTAACTAACTAAAACTAATATAGCGACTAATACTGTATGTAGTCTGATATACTGTAGGCCTACATTCAACATCATAACTGGCCTTGATCAGCACATATAAAACAATATGCCATCTATCTATCATCTTACCACAGTGTGCCAATTTCAGATATTGTAACCTCATCTCACACACTAAAAAAATATTAAAATTATAGAAAATAAGAATAATATATAAAATAAAATGACTTACTTCCAACAGAGAGTCTGGTTCCTCCACCAAACGTGAACCACAGTGATAAAGACTCATTAAACAGCCGTACAAAAACCTCCTGCACACTCCAGCGCTCTCAAGTACAGTACACTGCAGATTTCATTTTAATATTATTTACAGTATAGGGGATATATGATATATTTGGAAATGCAGACTAGATTTTTCAATTTTTCATATGATAGATTTTTCAATTTTTCATATGATAGGCTGTTATTTCAAGACAAAATATACATCTTAGGCAATGAAGCACTCCACATTTGATTTGAAAATATCCAGTTTTCTAGGCTAAATGTTTTATACAGCAAAAAAATACCAAAAATACTGTCTGTTCTTTTCAAATGTGGACATTGCTTAAAAACATCTATGCACCTTTATTTAGGCTACTTTTTATTTTTATCATCTTTTGTGATTTCCACAGTTTCATGCAACAGTTTCATGGCACAGTAATGATTAAATGCCCTCCTTGATGTACTGCACTTACTGCAAAATCCTTGCTTATTCTCCTCATATTAAATCCTCTGGAATGTTTCTTAGTGTAAGCGCTCCCCTTCTCTCTCTCTCTCTCTCTCTCTCTCTCTCTCTCTCTCTCTCTCTCTCTCTGTGTGTGTGTGTGTGTGTGTGTGTGTGTGTGTGTGTGTGTGTGTGAGAGAGAGAGAGAGAGAGAGAGAGAGAGAGAGAGAGTTTGGAAGAAAGAGAGAGAGTTTTGCATAATGATAGACACACACCTTGATACTGTAGTTTAAGAGTCCCTATACTGTGATCATTGGACTTCTGTGTTGTAGTGACAAGACCCACAAGATGATTTCTCTCACTCTTCTACTACTAGCTATGGGACTCGTGGCTCAAGGTGGGAAAAACTCTAAATGTTGTGAATTATATGTTGTGTTCACTCAGCTAACACTGTATTCTGTTCAGAAATATTTCTACTAATATTACACAATATTATTTTCTTCAACAGAGTCATCAGCTGATATAATTGTATCTCAGTCTCCCTCATCAAAATCTGTTAGTGCTGGAGGGACTGTTAGTATCAGCTGCAGAGCCAGCCAGAGTGTGAGCAGCAGCTATCTCCACTGGTACTCCCAGAAACCAGGAGAGGCTCCTAAACTCCTGATTTACGGGGCAACATCTCGTCAGTCTGGTGTTCCAGATCGGTTCAGTGGGAGAGGATCAACTGGTACACAGTTCACTCTGACCATTACAGGAGTCCAGCCTGAAGATGCAGCAGATTATTACTGTCAGCAGTATCAATCATATCCAATCACACAGTGTTAGAGAGCCGTACAAAAACCTCTCTCAGTGAGCATAACATCTCTCTCTGTCTCTCTCACTCACACACACACACACACACACACACACACACACACACACACACACACACACACACACTTCCTGTATTTCTCTAGCAGGTGTCGATGTCATGAGTCAGTCAGAAATATCACATTCGTTTCTATCCTGCTCAGAGTATCAGCTGTGGAGTTGGAGCTCAGACGATCTAAACGATTTCAACTGCAGGAAGCTCCAACTCCTCACCCTGTAGAGAGGGATGTGGGCGGACATGGTGCAGTCAAACACATTCACTCATCCCATCCCTGAAATACACGAATTCATCCAGCTTACACTTGTAAGGAAGGATATTTGCTACTACCTCTGAGTCCCTTCATATGTCGAAAATCAAATAGTACCAGATCTGATCTCTTGGGTTGCATACGTCCTTAACTGTTCAGCTAATGAGTATATGAGAGCCTAGAAAATCGTTACATTTTATTTTCTGTTGGTCTGAAAACACTTTGCAACAGATTCAGAAGAACCATTTTTAATTAGGAATATGTGAATTTATCAGAAGAACAAGATGCTAATATAAACATAATGATCTATATTGTGCTTACAATGCTATACCTTCAGACCCATTTGGACAAATGAACTGGAGAAAGGTAAAACTCAATTGTTTAACCACGTGGTAGAAAATAATCAACATCAGTTATTTGACATCATTACTCTTACATGTGTTATACACAAGAGGGAGACAAAGTCTAACTGAGACCTCAACAGTATTTTATCAAACCTTATCTTGTCTTTGACCCTTAACTGTGACATAAATATCAGATATGAGCCATTTTTACTGTCTTCAAAAGTTTAAGTGTATTATAAGGCAGACTCTTACACCATCAATTAGAAAGTCATTTTCAGAATGAAAGAGGTCATGGTTATCAGGAGTGTCCTTGGGGGAGGGTGTGGGACTGTCAGGTGTTTGCATAGATATACTGCCTTTCTGTTCCTTACACTTAAAAACACCAGCTTTATTCACATTTGGGACAACAGCAGATGAAGTCTGAAGATGTTCCTACTTATTGTCATGCTATTGGCCGTGGGGCTTTTTTTTCAAGGTGAGGTGCATTACTGGCTTCCTTACACAATATTTCTTACATATTTATTCTTGTATTCATTCAAACCTGAATGACCTATTTCACTGTTTTCAGGGTCATCAGCCGCTATATTTGTAACTCAGACCCCTGCATCCAAGTCTGTCAAAGCTGGAGAAATAGTTACTCTCAGCTGCACTGTCAGCCAGAATGTTGGGAACAATATGCAGTGGTACTCCCAGAAACCTGGAGAGGCTCCTAAACTCCTGATCTACAATGGAAGAACTTGCCAGTCTGGTGTTCCAGGTCGGTTCAGTGGGAGTGGGTCTGATCCACAGTACACATTCACCATTAGTGGAGTCCAGCATGAAGATGCAGCAGATTATTACTGTCAGCAGGATTATAGCTTTCCGTTCACACAGTGTTAGAGCGCCGTACAAAAACCTCCCTCAGCTGGAGAGGATCAGAGTCCAGGAACGATTTCTGGCATGGGCAATATGGGCGGTCGCCCAGGGCGCCATCGTCGGGAGGGCGGCATCACGGGCACTCCGGAAGTTTTTTTTTTAATTATTATTGCGCACGCGAGCGCCGAAAATTACAATCGCGGGTGATCCGGTTTTGCTTCATTGTCTTTTGGAAGCTTTGGTACTGGTATATCTCCGCCTAAAATAGAAGTATTTGGTATCAAATTAAAGTAGACATCCAGACGCATGCATTGCCACTTGTAATGTACTTGCTTGAGAATAAGGGCATTCAATTTCAGTGTAAAGATCGCCCCCATTTTTAAATATCTATCTGGTGTTATAAACTTGGCTGCTGCAGTTCCATCTAATAACCAAGAGCTCAAAAAATAAAACTAAACCAAAACAATCACTACACATTATGATATAGACCTATAATTTGAACAGAAAAGTTTTCTATCACCCATTTGCAGAAAATGAACACCCCAAATCCCTTAAAGTTTGTGTAACGGAGGCCAGCTAGCACGGCTTGCTCGGTGGTGGTGTGTAAATCCTCATCACCCAATTCAATGGGCGCTTCTAACACGCTGAGTTAGAAGCTTGGGCTTTTAGCTCAGTTGGTTAGAGCGTTCCACTCCCACGCCGGGAGTTTGTAGCTTGCTGGGTGGCGGTTCGAGACCCGTGTGCGGTGCGGACCGCCACCGGCTACATTGGTGCCGTGACCTGGATGGGAGTGAGGATTTGGAGGGTGAGTGTAACGGAGGCCAGCTCGCACGGCTAGCTCGGTGGTAGTGTGTAAATCCTCATCACCCAATTCCATGGGCGCTTCTAACATGCTGAGTTAGAAGCTCGGGCTTTTAGCTCAGTTGGTTAGAGCATTCCACTCCCACACCGGGAGTTTGTAGCTTGCGGGGTGACGGGTTCGAGACCCGTGTGCGGTGCGGACCGCCACCGGCTACATTTGCCTGCTTTCAGACTTCAGTGTTTAAGTGTCACACACAAGAAAGGGGAGGGGTTTGGGGCTCAGATGTAGAAGCTAGACATGCATAGTAGAGTAACTAATAGCTACCATAAGTACCATAAGAGTTTTGCAAAAAATAGAAAAAAATGGAAATTAGCAGCAATGGCTATTTAACTTTGTTTTGTTATTTTTATCCTCTTGTTCTAGGCCATGATAATACGATGAGGTGTGCTGCGTCATTATTATTATCATTATTAATTAAAATAAGTATAATAATATTAATTAATTTATTATTATTATTATTATTATTATTATTATTATTGTGGTGGGGGGGGGGGGCAGATAAGGTGTTTGCCCAGGGCACCAAAGAGGGTAGGACCGCCCCTGTCAGAGTCCTCAGCAGACTGATCTGAGAACAGGTGCAGAGCTGCTGCTACAGATGACTGAACTCAGATCATATAGAAATAGATGTTCAGCTTCCTCCCATATTCTCTCTGGTTCTACTGAACTCTACTGAAGTTCATGCAGTTCTGTCAGGACACACACACAGACAGTACACACACACACACACACACACACACACACACACACACACACACACACACACACACACACACACACACACACACTGTCTCACCTCTGCAGGCAAACACACTAAATCATTTAACTCCTCCGTTTGAATGACAAGTATCAATCAGTACTCATCTAGACACATCCTCTAATCTAATCTTGTTCCCCATCACATCCATAATGCAGATGGTTGCCCGTTAATAATAATCAATAATCATCATCTCCTCTACATGATTCTGAACTCCAGAAGCAAACACAGTATGGGACACACAGTCAGATGTACTGACTAATACATAATAAGGATGCACATTCAGGTCTATACTTTCTAAAAACATTAAACAACCTGATGATTTTAAGGCATATATAAATTTTCACATTTCTACAATTTTTTCAATACTGATGAAAATAGAGAAAAATTTTGATTTAGCTTTTTGATTCTTTATTTTGATTTTTTATTTATTATTCTTATCACACTTATAGCACTAAACATGCATATCAAAAACATGCAAGCTACAATGAAATTGCAATTTATATTTTGTACGAAAACTATGTGAATGTGTGTGTGTGTGTGTGTGTGTGTGTGTGTGTGTGTGTGTGTGTGTGTGTGTGTCTCTACTAGGCACAGTCTGCCACATTGATGTCCAGGCTGACGGGCTGCTGGTTGCCCTGAGTGGCCTCACAGGTGATGGCTGGCGCCTTCCTCCACTGGTCCTGGGTGAGGGTGAGGCTGCTGCTCCAGCTGTAGAGGCCCTGGTCCTTCTCCAGGAGCGCAGGGCTCTGGCTCCCCTCCCAGCGGCTGCTGCTCCCGGACACCTTCCAGCTCAGCCTCCAGTCCCCGGGGAAGCCCTTGGTGGCCAGGCACACCAGGGTGGCCTTCCCCCTGCTGCAGCTCCTCACTGGAGGGGGAAGCAGTGTAAGGCTGGGCCGAGTGTCAGCTACACACCGCAGGGGAGACGGAGGGAGAGAGAGGGAGAGAGAGAAGGATGAGGAGAAGGGATGAGGAGGAGGTGCATGATGGGTCGTAGAGTCTCTGTGCCCAAGCCAGTGGAGGAGCAGCATCTCTCCTCTCCTTCATTTCAGCTGCAGCTCTTCTTCCTCTGTGTCTCTAAACACGACTCAACCCACAGGCCTGCATTTGCATCCCACTCTCACTTCTCTCTACTGATTCACCAGCTACAACTCAACACTCCACACCCTTCAGGGGGTTAGGCACCAACACACATAGTTTTTATTTTTAATAACATCTGAGAATCTAATCTGAGAATTTATCTAATCTGTAATCTGTCAATTCCAACACTGCATGTACAGTATATAATTCATTGTAATAAAATTGTTATACTTTGAAAAACTGAATATTAAAACAGTTTAAATTGAACTCCACAAACACAGAGGAAAGGAAAAAAGGATTTCACATAGATTCAAATAGATATTATTAATCATTAAAAAAAATCACTCAATTTATTTACAGTATAATATACAGTAAGTAACCTATGCTTTTTGGGTTCATTTGTTGTTCAGTTGGCAAGGAGCCCAATTTAGAAATTGTAGACTAGCTTGGATAAAATTATCTTCCAAATTTAACATGAAAATTGACCAAAATACAGGTACAAAAATAAAGTTAGTTTCATTGTCAGAGTGTAGTTCCATTCACTCTAAAAAACAATGGGTTAAAAACAACCCAATTCCAGCCCAGTCACTGGGTCAATAGTGGTCCCGCCCAACCCTGTGTTATTTTAACCCTGTAAATTGGGTTGTGTGGTCAACCCAGTGAGTTGGGTTGATAATCTAGCCCAACCATTGGGTTAATGTAACAAAACTGTAAGGTTAACCCTGCCCAATTGTTGGGTGGTTTTTCAACCCAGCATTTATGTTATTTTCACCATCATTACTAGGTTATATTTACCTAACTTATGTGTTATTATAAGTTTCTTCTTTACCTCTTTATCCAATCACTATTAATTTACAATACTTACAATACATGTTTGCAAAACATGAATGTTACATGATAATGTTTTAAAATCCATTCTATTTCTTTAAATCTGGCCTGTGTGTGTTAAAATATCCTTATGATAACCAAAAAATGGGCAAAAAATTAAATTAATTTGTTTTATTTAAAATGTACATTACAGTCACAGTATTTATATGTCATTGAGGTTTATGTTAAAACATACAAAATACAATGGCAAAATAGAACAAAACAGAACAGAAGAACACAACGTCAAATATGACCATAGACTGCACTGTAAAAGTCAATTATGTTCAAATAACACATTCCATTAATGACTTACACCCATCATCAGGCTGCCTAGTCGTTCAGCAGTAGAAATGTTTCCAATGTGAAGCACAAGATATTGGCATGTGAAGTTCA
Source organism: Sardinella longiceps (assembly GCA_027497455.2). Lineage (NCBI taxonomy): Eukaryota > Metazoa > Chordata > Actinopteri > Clupeiformes > Clupeidae > Sardinella > Sardinella longiceps. Next base: position 3,423,671 of record JAODXP020000017.1, read on the forward strand.
CTGTACAGTAGATCTAAATGACAACTATGCAGTTTACTAGACAACAACTAACAAAATGCCTTGATTATGCAGAACTGTGGGAAAAATGAAAACAGCAACCAGTTTTTTTCGTTTCTTTTTGGGAATATTAATGGTTCAAACACTTAACACCAGACTCACCACCCCCCCCCCCACCCCCCCCCCCCCCCCCACAAAAAAAAAAAATGGAACCCCAACAACAGGCACCTTGTTGATGTCCCTTAGCACCTCATGCCTTGAGATTTGAGTGGAAGTACAGTTCAACGCTCTTCCCCATCTGTAATCATATCAGTAGAGTTACAATAAAATTAGTGGCAATGAAAGCAGACAAGTGGTCAAAGTGTTGCTCTGGATTTCATCTACTATAAATATAATGCAGATGTTTATTCTCTTCATTTACTTCAGGCAAGCATGTTCTGCCCACCTATCAACATAATCCACTTGGAGGATACTGATAAGTGAGCTTTGCATACACCTAAAGGTGAAGTTATGGAAGCAGAGATGACATGTAAACATTAAGTGTGTTATAAATGTACCTTTTATTTCTTCCAATGGTAAGTAGATATATCCGCCTGTTGCCGCTGAGGAAAAAAAGAAAACACATTTTATTTTGTTGTAAACACTGATATGTGGACCATTTCTTTACCAAAGATCTATTTAATCAAGTTTAGAACAGCACTTCTTACTCTGGTTAGTGAGGTGACAGGACAGGATGAAGCAGTAGTCTTGACCACTCTAATCAGACTGGCACTGGTGATTGGGCTGTGAGGAAACAATGGAATATGCACATTTTACTATCTACAGAAAATGTATTTATCATGTCTAAACCAAATTTAGGCCTACCACAGAACAGGACACAGGTTGCAGGGATTTAGATGAGCTATTTAACAAACTTAACATTAAAATGCCATCCAGCACTCAAAAATTATACTTTAAGACGTGTACAACCAAATAAACACTTACCCTGAACTTATTCAGATTGCGGTCTGTGGTCACAAAAGGCGAATCTACCATCATCAATCGCAAACCTATCAAAATGGGAAATATATAGTAGATTTTATAAAGTAGGCCTACTTAAGAGATACAAAGAAGATAAAACTGGGTTTAAACAACAAATTATACAACCACACTGGTCACACAGGTGAAAATCTCTTAGAATTCAGGAAAACAAGCAGATGAAACCTAAGCCTAACTTTACCTCAAATGAATTCAGAGCTGTAAAAGCTACAAATAAGTTTCAGCTTTATTTTCCATCAATGGCAGGACTATGAACAGACTTGTCTCGATAAGGCCTTTCGATGTAAAATGAAGTCCACTATCAATAGAGAAATATACATTTAAGTAATGGTAGATGAGCAAGTTAAACATTGTGACTGTGAGGACGAACAAATAGCCTAACTGTGCAACACAACGGCTATCCTAACAGCACAGTCAAGATAAGGAGACGGTTGATCTCAAAGATAGCATAGCAAGCTGACTGTACAATCCCTGTTCACTCAGTTTAATAGAGTAATCGAGTTTTCATGATCAGAGATTAAATAAAGAAGTTCATGACACCAATGAAATCATATTTATGTCCTATTACCCTGTGCTATTACCTAGTTATGTTAGCATCATCGTTTTCCAACCCTGTTAGCTAACTAGCATGGAAGCCAAACCATGCCAGCAGGCAGCTATCAGCTAGCGATGTCTGCTAACAAGCTAACGACAGCTCAAACGAGATAATTTGTTCAAAGAATAATACAATATTACCAAATCAGCGTCTTTTGGGACAACAACTACTCAATTTTAAGCGTTGTGAGCTTGTAATACTGTACCACGCCTGATTTAGGTTGGCTCTATGTTAGGCAAGGCAAGCTAGCAACGTTACCTAGCCTATCGATAATTTCTGTATCATTAGGAGTGAACACCAGGTGCACAGAAAACCAACAAGCATACACACGACATACAAATTATTTCGCTGTAACTAACAAAGTAGTAATGGTAATAAAAAATAATTTATACTTACTCCGCTTGTGTGATCCTTTGGACAGCTTCGCCGTACAGCAGTAGAGCTCAAACTAAAGTATCACAAGAGTCCCCAACCGTCATTTCACAAGAGGCGAGTCCGGCCAGCGGAGCAATTTTGGGGGGGCAATCTGGAGACGGCCCTAGAATTCTAATACTTTTGACGCAGCAAAAATGAACTTGGCGATAGAAAGGCGGATCTGCCGCGGCCACACATCATGTTGCTGTGTGGGATAACTTGATCATTTTTCCTTCGGATCCTGCCCCTTTGTCAGCCAAGAAAATGGCCACTCAAGACACATATTTTAAATTTAAATCACTAATAACTCAGAAGTTGAGTCAAAGTTGCCCAGGGGTTTGGTTACTGTAGTCTGGTGTGGTCACAGACACTGACCCAACTAGTACCCAACAGTTGGGTGGGATTAAACAACCCAATTGTAGTTAATATAACCCCATGACAGTACCCAACTGCTTCAACCCAGTGGTTGGGCTGTGAAAATAACCCAGTGTTTTTTAGAGTGTTCTTAAATAAATCTTATTTCCTCCATTACTGTATCTTTCTGTGTATTGTTAAGGCATACATGATCAGTGTCTGTCAATTAGCCTAATTCAGCAAATACATACAAAAAATTGATATACACATTAGCACTCCATTGCATATCTGTTTTCACAACATGCTTAGGTTGATTTAATGCTGTCTATCGGTTTGACTAGACTATGAGATACCTGTACATTAAAGAACTCTTAAAAAGATATTGAGAGTTCTTCATGAATGCAATCTTCTATACTACATATGTTTGATCCATTTTGTTTAATCTGTTGATCAATATTGTGAACTTCGGAAAGCCATAAGGTTATTATTACCATATGTATTTAGGCTATAGTTTCTTAATCAATAACAGGAAATCATGAGAAAATCTTCCTACCAAACATCTCACTGTTATATTTCATGACCTAAAAAGTTTGATAAAATTGCTACATAGTTCTGATTAGTCACGCTTCCATTGTGAGCATTTGGAGAGCTGTTTAGCATATACTGTACACTGTAACAAGATTCTGTAGTTTTTACAGCACCACTACTGTATATGGAATAAATGTGTATTGTAATTGTGAATAAAGTATGTTACTGTAGTTTCGCTATGAATCATGGTCAAACTTCGCCAAACTACAGCAATTAAATTTTTGCTGTGAATGAAAAGCGCAGCCTCGTTCTGGCGTAGATCAGAGAAAAAAACATGGCGGCATCTTTTCACTTTACTGAGTGGTTACGAGTTTGTAATATCATAAAATACACAAACAATGTTCAAGTTTTACTATCGAAAATGTTTATTTTGTTATATGAGTATTTCACGTGGCTTCATTTAATCATTACACTCGCTATAATACACGTCAGTATCATAAGCGCTAACGTTAGCTTGTTAGCTCACACTCACTGTTGGCTTCATAGCTCATACGTCAACACTGGCTAGTCCACAGAGGGCTAGATCTACCCGTTCTAGCCCAAGCCAGCCATACACTCTAGGATTCTAGAGAGCTGTCCAAATGTAAAGATCACTGTCTGACGATCACTCTCCCCAGAATGTTGCTATCATTTATCAGTCCAACAGTCTGGTTGTTGGAGCAAAGTAATGTCTGAAGTTTCAAGTGCGTACACAAACCCGATGTATAATGTAATTTACTGCATAATTTACAGCAACTGGGAGCTGGCCAATAACGATTACCCCAGGGAAAAAAATTCTAAATTAGGTTAGTCTAGATTCTAGCACTTGTAATTCCTGGGTATGTGTGTGTGTTTGTGTGCGTGGGGGTGGGAGGAAGGGAGGCAGATTGGGTCTTTCCACTCGCCAATGATCTTTTGGACAAATGAGTTCTACAGTATTTTCGTTCATCCTGTGAATCAGTCTACAGCAAGTTCGAGCGGGAGTCAGAGGATCACATAGCCTACAACGTTAACGGTCGACGTCGTCGGACACTTCAGACAGTCTGCATCAGTGGCAGTGGGTGGAAACGTCTGGCTGCTGCAGGTAAGTTCCGTTCGCTCTCTTGTAACGTTAACAGAAGATTGAAATGGAGCACTGTTGAAAGATCTTTGGTATTGCTGGGGTTTTTTTTTACATTCTTCCATTAGGAAGTTCCATAATTGCAAATTATATTGTTCTGGACAGGGTGACGGCTAGAATCTAGTCTTGCTGGCCACTTGCTAGTTAGCAAGTTGCCTGACGTGGATGGCAGTAGCTAGCCTACACTGCACATTTATAGTTATAGTCTCCAAATTTACAAGCTGTCCGTGGGATTTGAAAAATTGTGAATGTTTGCATCGTTTCATTAGGAAGTACCCTATAGCAATTTATCTTGTAGTTGTCTGACATTAAAAGATTTTTGCTGCTAGGGTTGCAGCTACATCTCGCTAGCCACTTGCTAGTTAGCAAGTTGCTTAACGTGGATGTAGCCTAGCCCATGGCACATTTTTTTAAGACGTGACGGCTCAATGACTTGTGATACTGGATAGCACATGAAATCTCCACATTTACAAGTTGCCCGCGCGAATTAAGTTTAGCTTCGATAATTTTTGATGTGTTATAACTGTGAATGCTTGTGTAGTTAATGCTCTTTGTCATCGTTTTTGCTTGCCAGCTAACATCATCTACATTTGGGAGAAAACCACCCGGAACGTACGGGAACATCACAGAATCAGGTATTGAATGAAATGGCATTTAAGTGCAGATACTGTGAGTCATCTTTAGACACAATCCCTCGCTATGTGAAACATACGAAAATGCACCGAAACCGCGCCAGCTTTCGTTTCCCCTGTGGTGTTGCTCAATGTCCCTCGCAATTGAAGACAGCCTGTGCTTTACAGGAGAAGCGTCTCGCTGCGACTTGCGGGAAGGCGAGGCTTGTCATCAAGCCGCGCCCCTACCACTCTGGCCGCGCCCACATCAAGCACGAGTGCATTCTTGGAAGAAGAAGAAGGAAAAGCCCGCAAACGGCGAAGTAGAAACGGAACGGCATTGATTTCCCCAGCATAATTAATTAGTAGTTTAGTTAAGACTACGTTTTCGATGGCGGTAAGTATCATGCACGGATATGTTTAATCGAAGAAAAACGTTGCAATTATGTCATATAGAATTGAAGTAAATTAAAAATTAGTAGTCTCGGATTATTTGACTGATGGCGATGTTCCGTGGTGTTAGCATCTAGCTGCTAGCTTTCTCTGGTCTTGTTAAAAGCTAGACAGGCTCATGAATGTTAATAATAATTTATCTTCTTATCCCTCTCTTACCCATTAGTATGTGTATTACAAAATCGAAAATGATGTTTTTTTTAAATATAGGCTGGTCGCTTTGGTGTCTTAAACTCCAGCTTCCCCTCAGCGAAAACTGAGAGTTAAAAACATGACCCAATGTTACTGTAATGGCCATCTATTTTGTGTAGCAGCTAGTGCTACGGTGGAGGTCATAATGACCTGTGCTAACTTAGACGGTCGGTGTTTCTCAATGCTTTATCTGTAGCAAAGCACTGATATTTATATTTTATCGTTTTTAATTATGAAGACGCCAAAAGGTGATGATATAAAGGGTTTGATAATGTTGGAGTAATAGTCACATCAAAGACTTAAAGCGTAATGTTCACATTAGAGGGGAAAAAGTGAAATGAGTGCTACTACTATTGGATTGGTAAAAAGAAATTTGGTGTCATAGGGTCTAACTGTATTTGTATTCCTCAGCATCCTACACATTTTGATGGCCCCCCAGACCCAGGATCATTCTGGCAGAGTGGTTCTTATAAATGCCCCTGCTGCATGTATAGCTGCCAACTTTTGCATCAAATGCATCTGCACTTGAACAATCACTTCAAGCTTGCTGTGCAGCATAAAGGTAGGGTTTAATGGGATGGACAATGCCCTTCATTTTTTTTTTTTTTTTTGGCTGGGATTAATTAACCCCCCACTCACCCACCCCCTATGGTCAAGTGATGTATGCATAAAAATATGCTTAAACTATTGGATTATCACGTGCATGTATGCTTAGATAGTGTCTATGATTAATACCTACTTCTGTATTTTTTTTTTTTTCAGGAGTCTTCATCTGCAAATGCGGCAAAGCATGTAGGAAATCAGCGCATTTTCATTGTGTTCATTGTAATGCAACGATAATTAGAAGAGATCACTTTGAGCAACATTTAGGTGCTCATCTCTCCAGCACTGGCTCTGCCCTGCAGCCTCCGCAGCCTTCGCTCTCCACCACTGGCTCTGCCCTGCAGCCTCCGCAGCCTTCGCTCTCCACCACTGGCTCTGCCCTGCAGCCTCCGCAGCCTTCGTTCTCCACCACTGGCTCTGCCCTGCAGCCTCCGCAGCCTTCGCTCTCCACCACTGGCTCTGCCCTGCAGCCTCCGCAGCCTTCACTCTCCACCACTGGCTCTGCCCTGCAGCCTCCGCTCGTCACCACTGCCTCTGCCCTGCAGCCTTCGTTCTCCACCACTGGCTCTGCCCTGCAGCCTTCGTTCTCCACCACTGGCTCTGCCCTGCAGTCTTCGCAGCCTTCGCTCTCCACCACTGGCTCTGCCCTGCAGCCTTCGCAGCCTTCGCTCTCCACCACTGGCTCTGCCCTGCAGCCTCCGCAGCCTTCACTCTCCACCACTGGCTCTGCCCTGCAGCCTCCGCTCGTCACCACTGCCTCTGCCCTGCAGCCTTCGTTCTCCACCACTGGCTCTGCCCTGCAGCCTTCGGCTTCCTCCACCACTGGCTCTGCCCTGCAGTCTTCGCAGCCTTCGCTCTCCACCACTGGCTCTGCCCTGCAGCCTTCGCTCTCCACCACTGGCTCTGCCCTGCAGCCTTCGCAGCCTTCGCTCTCCACCACTGGCTCTGCCCTGCAGTCTTCGCAGCCTTCGCTCTCCACCACTGGCTCTGCCCTGCAGCCTTCGCAGCCTTCGCTCTCCACCACTGGCTCTGCCCTGCAGTCTTCGCAGCCTTCGCTCTCCACCACTGGCTCTGCCCTGCAGCCTTCGCAGCCTTCGCTCCACCACTGGCTCTGCCCTGCAGCCTTCGCAGCCTTCGCTCTCCACCACTGGCTCTGCCCTGCAGTCTTCGCAGCCTTCGCTCTCCACCACTGGCTCTGCCCTGCAGCCTTCGCACTCCACCACTGGCTCTGCCCTGCAGCCTTCGCAGCCTTCGCTCTCCACCACTGGCTCTGCCCTGCAGTCTTCGCAGCCTTCGCTCTCCACCACTGGCTCTGCCCTGCAGTCTTCGCAGCCTTCGCTCTCCACCACTGGCTCTGCCCTGCAGTCTTCGCAGCCTTCGTTCTCCACCACTGGCTCTGCCCTGCAGCCTTCGCAGCCTTCGTTTTCCACCACTGGCTCTGCCCTGCAGTCTTCGCAGCCTTCGCTCTCCACCACTGGCTCTGCCCTGCAGCCTTCGCAGCCTTCGTTTTCCACCACTGGCTCTGCCCTGCAGCCTTCGCAGCCTTCGCTCTCCACCACTGGCTCTGCCCTGCAGTCTTCAGTTGTGTGGGTACTGCTGGCATTTTGCAGGTATGTTATGATCTCCTAAGCAGTCCATTTTAGGGTGCAACTCTGGGATGCCCACACATAGGTATCTTAAATCATATATATTCTGAAAGCTCTTGATGTGTAAATGCTATTTAATGTGTTTAATGTGTGATTAAAACTGAACTGTGTGTCTGCTCCAGTTACCAGAGGAGACCTTAAGAAGGATCCTTGTCTTGGCTGTTCTCCAGGATGGAGACCCTGCAATTCTGCGGCTGGCACTAACGTGCAAGACTTTTGAGGGCATCGTCAGCGAGCAACAGTTCCGTGAGGAAGCCCATTTCTACTGGCTCGACAGTAAGTTCAAGTTCACAGTTTACAGTGTTTCCCACAGACCAGGTAGCAATCTGTTGTGGGCCTGGGTGCTGGTGCGCTAAAAGGTCACGGTGTTGAGTCGATCAACAGGGTTTATGCAGAGCGATTCAAACATAAATTTTTATTGTTATAGGTTGAGTACACAGTACACCAGTATGACACCTCTGAGGCTGGGAGATTCTAAAACAGTTGCATCTGATGTTATAATGCAATTAAATATTAAGAACGAAATGTAGAGAAATATATGTGCAGGCATCCTCAGTGTTACCTTTTATTGGATTTTAGGTGTGGTGGAATGGAACAGGTTGCCGCCACAGCACCGACAGCAGTACAGGAGGCCCTACAGAATTTCAGAGTGCAGCCGTTTGATTTGCAGGAGCCTCTTTAAAGACTGTGGGCCTGGCTACCGGGGAAATGGCCAGTGGGGGGTCCTCCAGGGCTTCTACTCCAATGAAGATTTCCCAGGATACTGCAGCTGGGACTGCTATATCATGGATGGGGGCTTGATTGAGCCCAAGCTCCTAGCTTAGAATTATCTATTTTTTTGGAAAGGACCTGTATGTGTGTGAACTTGCACATATACACACCAACACACACAATGGGAACACAGACATTTATTCCTAAACACGCACACCTTATCTTCATAAGTCTGTCTTCGTTTGCCTTCTTCGTTTGCCTTCTTCCCATCCCCCCCATGGTTCTCTCTTCCTCTCCCTCTCAGTGTCTCCCCATCTCCCTCGTATTACACATCCACACACACACACACAAAATCACACGTGTTCACATTGGCCTGTGTGTATTGTCCACAGTTGTTGTGAACAGATAACCCCCCCAACACACACACACTCCAGCAGCAGTCATACCTTATTGAGGTCATGTGCGTAAGGCACTACACATCCCTCAGGCCCACACTGATGTCACTTCCTGTGCGCCAGCAGCTCAATAGTGACTGCCCACACACTGGTGCTAATAAAACCGTTTCAAAAAAAAATTCTTTGTGTGTGTGATTTACTGATTGTAATGTTTGATTTTACTGCAATGTGTTATTAAAATGCGTTTTACTCAGTGTTGAGGTCTCGGAAGTTATGAGGGTGACATGCATCAAAAGAATGATTATAGTTATTTGTTGAAGTGTGTGTATTTAAAAAAAACCTTAATTGGAGTCGCAAAGTACAAATGGGCCTATTACAATATAGCCGACCATCATAGACTACTATTTTGTTGTAACGCCACACGTACCTCGGGTCAGTTCTAGGACCAATTTTATTTTATTTATCCTTCCTCTTGGGTACATTATCCAGAAGCATCGTCTCCTACCATTCATTTCTGAGTTAATATTTATTTTAGTGTTAAGTTTTATTTCAGTTAAGTTAAGTTTTATTTAGACATTAACATATTTGTTTTATTTATTTATTTCCATTTACTAATGTTCAGTTCAAATAAGTTGTCTTTTGATTGTTTTATTAACATTCTCTCCTTTTAAAAGACCTGGTCTTCTGCTGAATGACCTACACATCTTAATTTTATTTCTTTTTCTTTTTTGTACAGCACTTTGTAACTTTGCTTTTGAAAAGTGCTATATAAATAAAGATTATTATTATTATTATCACTTCAGTTACGTGTAAAAAAAAAAAAAAACAATAACGTAGCTTATCATATGTAACAACACGTAAGTAATGTCGCACTGTTTCAATATAAAGACGTGCATCTGTTAAAACCTGCGATACTAATGTTGAGATAACGATAACAGCGGGAATTGAACTACTTCCTAGTTTGAGTGGAGGTGACGATATTTTCATTCCCAGAATGCACTCGTCCTTGATGTGGGCGGGGCTTGATGTCAAGCCTCGCCTTCCCGCGGGCCGCAGCGAGCTGTAGTT